>JAVJGJ010000059.1:88579903-88604769 GCA_035590215.1 Microhierax caerulescens
GGGGGGAAAAAGAAAGAAGGGGGGAAAAAGAAAGAAGGGGGGAAAAAGAAAGAAGGGGGGAAAAAGAAAGAAGGGGGAAAAAAAAAAGGAAATCACAGTTTCTCTGTGGCTGGGGGGGGGAGAAAAGAAAAAACCTGGTATGATTCAAATGTTGAAACCAGTGACAAGTGAGCCATGTCAGAGATTTTGTTTTACTAAAGCAGGTACCACGGATGGAACAGAGTGGTTTCCACTTTAAACAAGAATGGCTCAAAATCAGTAATGAAGCCACTGAATTACACAGCCCAAATATCAAACTCTCTGCATGCACGAGGTATACAGTTCAGAGCAAGTAAAAGCAGCAGATGGACAAGTTTCTGCTCTCCTGTTCATTTTCCAGTCAAGTTATAAAGATAGCTGCTTGGTTTCCCCCCCCAGACTGGTGGCTTTTGGAATGACAATCTACAGTGTGGCCATATACAATACAACAAGATTTTGCCCATTTCTAAGGAAGGACAGATTCCAAAGGTGGTGTGAGCTGGTGAAATACTCACTATTTCACGTTCCTGCTACATGCGACCTGCAGACATTAGTTAAAATTTCCAGAAGGACACCCAGGAGATAAGCAAGGTCATTTAGAAGCATCAACAAGTTGAGTTTAAAAACAAACAAACAAAAAACCACAAACCAAGTGCCTCCTGACTCCCAAAGTAAACATCTGCTGGCCAAGGGTCAGCACTTATCAGCTGCTACTGTGACCCCCAAAGGCAATTTCACTGCTCTGACACTCGCTGAGGAACAATACTGGCCAGTAGAGAGGAACCAATGCTGGGAGACTGGAGACCCCCTCCGAGAAAGGGAAATTAGGTGATAGAACTGCCACCATCATGAAAGTCATGAAAGATGAGACGTACAAGGAAAACACGGCCTAAGCAATAACACAGAAGATTTTTGTATTCTCTTCCTCCAGTGCTTCACTAACAGAAATAATTTTGCTTTCTGAAGACCATGCCCAGGCATTTGCTAATGTACAATCTTTTACAGCATCCATTGGAGGCTGAGAACATAGCACTGCTGCTTCCTACTGAAACAGGCTGGGAACCGCCCTGTATTCTTATGTTTTTCTGCTGATTTTACTTCACCTTTTATTTAAAATATCTTTGTTTCCATGGGTATTTCATGCCGGCTGAGGAAGCTATATGATGGGAAATTACATTTTAATGATTAGCGTACAGAACAAAACAAAAACCCCATATGGCAACAGAAAGGCTGGATTAGCCAGGACCCTTGAGTAGAGAAAGCCAACGTCCCACACAGCTGCTTTCTGGGTCCAAAAAAGGATCCAAGTTAGAGTTGTACTAATTATACCCAGGTGTAGAACGAGAGCTGGTTTTCATTTCTTTTCAATCTAAACCAAAGGAGTGGTTTTCAGCCTAGATTAATTTGTCCAGAGGGTTTTTAAGGGGTGTGGCTTTAATTTGCATCTGGCTTCAGTTTTGGGGTTCCTAGCAGCGCACTTTTCTGAACTCTTATCAAATTAATTGAGCACTCATGCACAACTCAATTCAGCCCTCATGCCTAAATCACCTGGGTGCACAAGCATGAAGCAATGAGGTTCTCATGCATTAATTGATTGGGCACCCATGCATGAATTAACTGGGCATGCAAGTGTGAGCCAATTGTGCACGCAAGGGTGAATGGATTGGGCACTCAAGCGTGAACAAGCTGGGCGCTCAGGTCTGAGTCTAAACCCACAATTTACACCCCATACCTTCTACCCCTCCCCTCTGTAAAAAACACACAGCAACTGTTTCAGCATTAATCCATACAAACTACTTTCAACATGGTCACAATCTTAATTAGAAGCTGCTCATCCTGACCAGGAGCCTCCCTGCTGCGCTGAGCACTCGTTAACGCTTCTTTTGACAAGCCCTTAAGGAGACCCTCAGCTCAACCCCCCCAGCTCTGCCCAGTGCTCCTGGGCTCCCTGGAGAAGCTGCTGGAGGGGACAGGGAGGGTTTGCCCTTCCACACCCCACAGCACAGCAGCATGCAGCTCCCACCCGCTTTCCCAGCCACGCAGACCCTCCCCAAGAAGGTGCTTTTGGACCCCATGTGTGGGCACAGCCCTGGCTGCAGACCACGGGGGCAGAGGCTGGAAACAGAACTCAAGTCATCTCTTCCCGTCACCGTCCCATCCCTCAGGACCTTGCTCAGGTAGCCTCAACCTCTCCACTTTCCACCTAGTTACACACCGTTTGCACCTACCCCCTCCAGACACAATGGACACACCGCAACACCCCAAATTCACAATACCAGAATCAATACCCCTTCGTGAGCCTCAAAACCGCTCGAATTATGGCAGCTGCAGGCCATGCCAGAGCTGGGTGCTGCCTGCCTTCTCCACCAATTACTGTAGTGCACAAAACAGCCCCCACTGGGGGAACTTTTACTTAAGTTATTGCCAATTAACACGAACTTCTAATCACTGCTTCAGGTAGCAAGAAAGAAGAAAACATAAGCTATTAAGCACTTTAAAAAGCACCTTTTCTCCCCCTTTCCTAAGCTCCATTTAAACCAAATATACCTTGCTAATCTCAGCTTCTCTTGCTTGAACCACGGTTACACATCCCAGCTGTCTCAGTGAACCAGTGGGCAGTGCAGGAGGCTGGGGCTGTGTATGCGACAGTTTCTTCTGCCTTCTCCTGCCTCTCCCACTCCCCCAGCTTCCCAGTGTCACTGTGTCGGCACAGGTCACCCGTGGCCACAGCCATACAAAGTGTCCCTGCCCTGATGTGGCTTGTCCATAGGCTGCAGTGACTCAGACACGCATCCCTTGGGCATGGGGCATCCTCT
Organism: Microhierax caerulescens; assembly: GCA_035590215.1. Classification (NCBI taxonomy): domain Eukaryota; kingdom Metazoa; phylum Chordata; class Aves; order Falconiformes; family Falconidae; genus Microhierax; species Microhierax caerulescens. The sequence goes on from JAVJGJ010000059.1 coordinate 88,582,738, forward strand.
TCCATGCATGTCTTCTCTGCCGTTTTGCTGTCTGGATGTCTCCTTCAACATCTCCCCATGGTGCCCACCCTGGGGCACTGTAGGGTCCTCCGAGGGCCTGGCACTTTGGGACACCGTATCAACCTCAGGGCCAGCTGCCACCGGCATAGGGCAGTTCAACGGCGCCTTCTCACAGGAATAACGCTGCAGCCCCTGAATGCCAAACCCTGCCACATGTGTCCAGTGTGGCACTGGTGTGACCTCATGACACACTCGGGGGGTGAACTCATCGGGTACTCATGCAAGTACTAATTAAGCATTCATGCATGAGTCAATTGGGTGCTCATCCAGAACTAATTGGACTCTCAAGCATGACTTGATTGGGCTCTCAAGCATGAACTAATTGGGTGCTCATGCGCGAACTATTTGAGCAATAAAGCATGCAGTAATTGGGCACCCATGCGTGAAGTAATTGGGCGATCAGGCATGAACTAATAGGGTGATCATGCATGAGCTAATTGGGCACCTATCCCATGCATGGACTAAATTGGCACTCATGCATGAGCTAATTAGGTGCCCATGCAAAAGTGTAGTAAACCCTGCAATTTAATTTCAGCACCTTACACCCATTACCTCCACAAAACATATATTTAAGAGCTGTTTCAACATAAATACATTACAAACTCTACTTTCAACATCTTCACAACCCTAATATATAGCAATTATAAACTTCCCGCTTCTTTATCTGCAGAATAAACAGTGGGGATTAACATCATAGCAATGTGTACACATGCTCTCTAAAATTTAATTTCTTGCCCCACAAACAACATTACAGCACAGAACAGAATTCTAGAACTATTTAGGTTGGAAAAGACCCTTAAAATCACTGAGTCCCACCGTTAACCTAACACTGCCACGTCCACCCCTAAACCATGTCCCTAATTGCCATGTCTAGAGAGTCAGGACATCTTACCCATCACAAACTCTGCCCTTTGTCCTGGTAGACCAGAAGGTATGGGGTTCATATCACCACAAAGTGCATGTGCACTTACTAAAATTCCATCCCTGCCCCCAGGGAGCCACACTACAGGGGTTATCATCATCATCACAGTCTGAACTTTTATCTGTTAAAAGCTCCACCCCTTGACCTTGTGGACTAGATTATTGGGGTCAACCTTATCACAGGCTGACTACATGTACTCTTCACAGCCACCAACCCTCATCCCCGTGGATCAGACATTAGGGGTTAATATTGTAACAACCTGAATGCATATGTATGATTATGCCTCTCACATATAAATTGCAGGGCTTACTGCATTCATGTATGAGTGTCCAATAAAGTCACACAGGGATGCCCAACTAGTTCATGCTTGAATGTTCAGTACATTCGTGCATGAGCAGGCAATAAATATGTGCATGAGTGCCCCATTACCTTATGCATGGGCATACAAATAATTCACACCCGAGCAGCCTATCGGTTCATGCATGAGGGTCCAATTAGTTCATCCTTGAGAGCCCAATGAATTAAGATGTGGGTTTACAATTAATTCACATCCAAGTCCCAAATTAATTTATGCCAGAACACCCAAGTAGTTCATGCATGAGTGCCCAGTTAGTTCATGCATGAGTGTCCTGTGAATTTACACTTGATTATCCAATTAATCCCTGCATGGAGGCACAATTAATTCACGCTTGAGCACCCAATTAGCTCACACATGGGCATCCAATTGGTTCAAGATGCCCCACTAGCTCACACGTGACTGCACAATCAGGTCACACATGATCACGGAATTCATGCATGAGAACCTGACCATTTCATGCATGACTGCACATGAGATAGGCACCCGGTTTACTCATGCATGAGCACTCAATTAGTACATGCATGAGCACTTGATGATCTCACGACTGCTGTACTGGACACGTGTGGCAAGCTTCAGCATCCAAGGGCTGCAGCAGGGCCAGTCTGGCAGGTGGCTGTGAGCTTCCCCCTGAGGGGGCAGTGGGCTCTGAAGCTGATGTAACTGCCCATGGCATCCCAAATTGCCAGGCCCTCAAAGGAGCGCCCAGTGCCCCATTGCAGAGCTGTTTAAGAAAGAGAAGCAGGTACAAGGGGAAGAGACACATGGGGAGATGGTAGAAGAAACACACGGAGGGAGAGATGGCAGCAATTATGTACAGAGGGAGACCTGCTCATGGAAGGAGGCACTCCATACCTGAGGGGTGTCCCTGAGGGACTGTGGCCCATGGGTGACCCACGCCAAAGCAGGGACACTGAGGGACTGTGGCCTGCAGGCAACCTGCTGCCTGAAAGCTCCCACAACTATTCATTTGCTAATTCCCTTTTGCTATGAGCTGGTAGGAAGTTCTACTGATCTGGCAGTGACTCCTATGTATCACCATGTCAGGGGAACATGCCAGAAGATGTGTGTGAGAGTAGCAGCAAGGATAATACTGGAAAGCCACTAGCAGGGCTAACCTGGAAAATAGTATAAAAAAGATCTGTAAATTCTCCTTGCTGTCACCCTTATATATTATGACTGTTCCTGAAAGAACAGGGACAGACTAGGATGAAGTGAGGGAGAAAGCCCTTCAGAGATGAGAGCTGCAAGTTAAGGAACTACAGATGCAGAGGAAAACAGAAGGCTCACTTAATGTTCAGGATGTGGAGCAAGGTCCAAAACAGTTGAGCCATTTGGTGCACCATTTTACCTCCCTGGCTGAGAAACACCCATGTTGCATCAAGAGAAGAGACCTCACCACCCATTTTAGGTCTGGATGCTACAGCTATTTGACTCATGAACCTAGGTACCTCCAGCAGTGGTGTACTTTGCTTGCACTACCTTCACCATCCGCCTTGTATGATAAGAGTATAGCAAATAAATGAAAAATTCGGTCATATTCTTGGGTTTGTCTTTTTCAGAAATGAGGCATTAAATTTGTAGAAAGTGCTTAGACTGTGTTAACCCCAATAATGTAGTCCACAGGTACAAGCATTATTAACACATATATTTTCAAACTGGTGTGCCTTAGTTACATTTGTTGCAGGAACAAGGAGTGAAGTTTATAATAAGCATGCGTTCAGATCATTATAGTATTAACCCATACAGTCTAGTCGGCTGGCATGGGGGTTGAAGTTGGTGGACAGTACGTGTATTCAGACTATGATAAGGCTGACCTGCATCTCTTCCTGTTCATCTTTGCAAGCCTCAGGACCTTGCTCTGGCAGCTTTTATCTGTTTCCCACTTGCTTACACATTGTTCACACCTGCTCCCCCTCCAAGACATAACAGCTGAACCACTTACACCCCAAATTGCCAATACCAGAACAAGGCTCCTTGCTGAGACTCAGGGTCACCCAAATTACTCCAACCCCAGACCATGCCAAGCCTACATTTTTCACCAGCTGTTGTCCTGGGCGCACTTACTGTTGCTAGCAAGACAGCCTTCACTGAGGGTATTTTTCCTTAAGTTACTGCAAATTAACACAAACTTCTAATCATTGATTTGGGTAACAAGCAAGAAGAAAGAAGCAATCTTAAGTAAACACCTTTCCTCCTCCCTTCCCAGTTTAAGCTGCCTTTTGCTTTCACCACAGGTTACATACAGCCTGTCCCAACCCCGCTGCTGACACAATGGGCAGTGCAGGAGGGAGGCGTTATGAGCATAAATTTGCTGCCATGCTCTGCTTTTCATTGGATTTCTTCCACTCCTCTTGAACCCCAGTCTTTCTGCCCCTGGCATGGATTGGATGAAGGACAACATACCATTCCTGTTCTCAAGACACAGCTAAGTGGTTTTTGTCAGTCAGTGAAAACCGCACTCAACATCCCTTGCTCTTTTTTTAGCAAGTACTCAGAAAGCCTTGCAAATGTTCACAGTATTCACAGCAATATAAAAGGCCAAGGCCTCAAGAACACGCACAATGCTGAAGAATAATGTATTACCCCTAAGCAACAGTGAAATAAAAATATTTTGGTTCAGTGCAATATTCACCACATTGCATGAAAGGACTTAGATTGTCAAGCACATCTCAGTACCTCCTGTACTGCTCTTACACCATTCCAGCCGCGCAGAGCCTTCAGCACCGCAACACAACTGCCTACACCAGAACGGTAACTCCTTTGCAACAGGCAGCCTGGACTGTATTTGGGAGCCTGGCGCATTTACTGCGTGTTTCTGCCAAGATACATCTTAACTTGCAGCTGACTTCAAAACGCAAACCACTTAGCGATCCATAATATGATACTTTCTAATCTCTAAAATCCCACACTACCTACACTAAAGGCAGGAGGCTTAGGCCTTGAAATGCCGAAGTGTTAACAGAGTGGCACTGACAGAAACAGCATTTGTTTTGAAAACTCCTCAAGTGTATTGATACCAGATCAGGGCCCATCAGAGTCTGCCAGCTGAACGCCACTTCTCATGCTCCTCTCTGTGTTGACTGCTATACTTGCTAAGACGTCTCTCAAGCTATGCAAGTCCAGAGGGAAAAAAAGCTGTAAACTTATCAGAGTGAAAAATAAGCCTACTCCGTGGCTATGTCTTACCAGAGCAGAACAGCTGGAATTGTGGCAATACTGGTTGTAACAGTACCATTTCAGTGTGAGCTTACAACTGCCACACTCCCAGAGCCCCCTCTATCAGGAAAGGGACAAGTATCTCCTCACAGATAGTAGGAGAACACACACAACAGCACCAGCCAAAGGTTTGAGCAAAAGCATCTTCTGAATCAGAGAGGAATGATGACTTGTTGCTGAGATTTAAAGCCTGTGAGCACTCTTTCCTCTGCAAGTATGTACATACCAGTTTAACATGGCTGTCTACAATGGCAGATAGCTATAATTTATCTCAGCTGGTGTGCCCCTGTTCAAGGGAGCCTCCAGCAGGCATTTAGAAAAGCAAAAAATGAAGGGCTGGGGAATGGGAACCATTCTTCCTGTACTACTGTCTATTGTTCATGTTAAAACATAACCATTGATTGAGAAGACAGCTGGACAGTCCGAGCATATACTTAGAGGTATCCTGCATCACTGTCCCCATGGAAAAAGGACTGCTCCCACCACGCTCCCATGGCTGTCAGACTACCCGAACATGCCTGCAGTGGCAACTCTGCTCCTGGGCACCAGGGAAATGCAGTAACAGCGTGTAGGAACTCTGTCCCCACTCCTGCAGCACGCAGGTTTTGCACGGAGGTTTCACACAGCCAACCAGTCTCCTGTGTTCTGGACAGCCACTCTGGGCCACTTAGCTTAACCACACACGTCTACCTCATTACCCAGATCCAAAATTAGCATGGAAAATAAATGAACGCTGTATCACAAGAGCCCACTGTTTAAATGCACTCTCATTCCCTAACTCAATCCGAATTTCGCATTCTGCTACAAGCTGACAAGATAATTGTTAGGTAATTACACTGTCTTCATTTCCAAGTGCAGCAAAGATGCAGTAGCAAGAGAATGTACTAGCATGATAAAAATTACATGTTTTTCTGCTTTTCAAAAATTATCCAGCTGGCCTGTGTATTACCAAATAAGTAGTGGGCTGAAAGGAAACAATGGCTGGAGAATGCTTCAGAGCTCTGCTTGCTGCTCTTGTTAATGTTACTGGCACTCGCAGCTAGAGTAATAGAGGGTAACAATAAATGGTGGCACGCTCTGCACCACTGCTTCCCTCACATGTTGAGAGGTGTGACACCTGTCATCCCCACTGGCACATGAGAGGGACAGTGGGCACAACAGAGGTGACAGAACTTGGGGGGTATCACCAGACCTTCGTCAGCAAAACCTCCGATGGCAATAAGGTCACTTCAGCTGTTCCTACTGTATTTCTACACTATAGTTATTGCAGCCCAGGTAGCTCTACCTGAATCAACTTTAAAAGCAGCTCAACTCAGGAGTCCAAACCATGCCCAGGTAGAATAATGTGTCCTGCAAAAATCCTGCTGGGAAAGGTGAGCCAAGTTGTTGTGGCTCTCCTCTGCCAGCATTCAAGTGAGCCAGTTTGACACTAGTTATGGTGTGCTCACATTAGAGCATCTCTGCTCTAGGAGACGGGCTATTCTTGCACTGAGGTGTTTTCAGGACCACTGATGCCATGGCAGCACCAAAGGGTAGGTGTTTCATCCTAGTAGCTCTTCTGAGTACAAGCTGCAAGATGGACCAGCAAGTTCCATTCCTGGTCAAGATTTCAGCAATCAGTTACGAAGAACTGCTGTCCCTATCATCTACCATAAGCCACAGTTTTATTGTTGTCATGAGGCACTGTGCCAATTCAGCAGGAGACAGCAACCCACCATGAAGCCTAGCCCATGTAAGAGCACAGTTTTAGCTGCATCCAGGCACTATAGCTGCTCATGCAGCATAAAAACAGACTGAGTAGAAACAGAATTTTGGTTTGGTTCAAAGATACCAAAAATGTTTTCATTTGAAACAAAAACTTAATTTTTGACCTTCAAAAAAACCTATGTGGAAATTTCATTTTCCCTCCCAAAGATCTCATAAGAGAAGGATCAACCACCTTGCGTCACTCATTCTGTTTTGCAACTGTTCAGTGAAAATACAGTCACAAAGGAAGGCACAGAAAGGCCTGAGTCTCCTGGGTCTATTTGTATTCCCTATAAAATCCCATGCTATCACATAATAAGCAAGTGATTTTGCTTCTTTTATGGTTTAATCACTGTGTATCTTACTGGGGCATGAGAGTTTCCTCTCAAGCTGTAAAGCACCCTGAAGTCCAGAACTTCCTTTGGTGTGATGGGATGACCAAGCGCTAAGCACAGGCATATCTCACTGTTCAGTTCCAGAATCTGATGTCACAAGGCACCCATGGTCGCTGATGCCATGGGCACTTGGTAGAGCACAGCAGGTCCTGAACGGTCTGCAACAGATGACTTGGGGGCTTTTTTTGCTTTTTATGAGGAAGCTTACTTTTACTTACTGGCATCCACATTTTTCAAAGTGTGTCGCTTTCAGTGAAGTCTTAGATGGGAACATTTTTACTCACTGGGGTGAATTTTTAGTTCAAGGTGGAAGGAAGTGTTCACAGCAATACAGAGCTCTTTGGTCTTAAAAAGCCTGCATCTGTTTGCTCACTGGCATGCCTCTCCACTCCTCTTCACCATCCCTCAGCTTTCATGAGGGACTTGCCTAAATCTGACACAGGAAACATAAAACTATTTCCTATCCATCTCCGCCCAGCACAGTGAAGGATCAAGTCCTTAATTAATAGGGACCATACCCTAAAACACTCTAAAGCAACCCAGTGCAAACTTATTTTCTGGGGTTATTCCTGCATATTCCAGTTACTGCAATTTTCAGCTAAGGCTTGTAGCTCATGATTGGTTTTGCTAATCATTGGTTTGATCATGTCTTTCTCCTCTCTTCGAGGGACTCAAAAGTCATCACTGGGGGCACAGGTGGCATTGAGGAAGCACTCAGGCAACAGAGAGTTTGATCTCGTGCTCCACATTTCACAAAATCATTTCATATCACAACTCTCACGTTTACCTGTGAGTACCGGGGATGGATTTGGGTACTACAGACAGAGAGACCAGAGGGGTGGTGTATTACGATGAAGGGGGGAATAAAGGAAGGGTATAGGTGGGATGGCAGAGAAGAACAGTTTCGATCCACTGTCTGAAAATGCAAGCAGTGTATTCCTTTCACTATTGCTTCTCACTGAGTCTGCTTCCAAATGAGATAGGCCTGTTAGGAAATCTGCTCAGTAGAGTCATTAGAATAATGACCTAGATTCAGTTCAATTAGACATTCAAAATAGGTCATTTAAATCACTCTCCAATGGCATCTATTTCCCCTCAGTGAATATGCAGGGCCATATGTGACAAGTGCAGCTGTAGACACTGGAAATGTCCACACTAAGTGAGATGAATCTCAGCCTAAACATCTGAAAAATCATGTGGATTTATCATCTCAGCATTCCTGAGAGACATGGCAGTACTATTATTGACAAAGTCAGGCAAGAGAAATGACAATATATAATTTCAGGACTAAACCTCAGGCTTAAAAATGGGAACCTGGGTTTCCTATGCTAACACTGAAGCTCAACGGAACGTGATATAGAGAAAATTCCTAAGCAAAGTGACTTGAGTCAACTCGCTCAGGAAATGGATTGCAGGAAATGGTAAATGTATGTCTCAGGTAGATCTACTTACCCAAGAAATTACACATGCGACCTATAACATTTTTTTACCCCCAAGACAGTACATGCGGGACATAAATAAGGTCAGAAGCATACAAGACAACAACAAAAGCCCTGAAAATAGTCAGAGAAATGGATTTCATAGTCTTTCCAAAAAGAGATATGCTTTTCAATAGGTGGTTTGGATGGAGTCATTGTACTGGTTTCCCAGCAAGAAGCCCAGAAGCCCCAAGTTTGTTGTTTGAAACCTCAGCTGTTTCCTTAGATTCCTGCACGGGACATCAGGCACCTTCTCCACGAATCCCAGCTGTATGCCTTCAGAGCCTTCCCAAGACACGCTAGCTTGTACAACTGGCAGTTCAGTGGGAAACCCTTAATGACTGTACTCCTAAGGTCACAGCTAGGACCTGAACCCCCCGCTTGCTGTTCAAAAAATCTAGGGAGTTATAGAAATTAATTACTAAGCACAGCAGTAACATAGTACCTATCAGAAGCTATGAAAAACTATTAATTACAGGAAGGTCTATACCATCTTGACTGGGGGAAGAAAAAAAGGAAATGCTTCTTGCAAGGGAATCAGCCTGCAAACCAGATCATCCCAGGAAGTCTGTGCAGCTTGAGACAGATCAGTCAGCCCAATGCACCAAATTCTCTACTGTTTTTCTGCTGTTAAAAAAAATAAATAAATAATAATCCTTTCTTCCATAGGAGGCCCCGCTGATTCATGCTAGGTACATCCCAGTCTGACCCAGAAGTCGTAAAAATTCCCAGGGATAACACTGCTACAAGCTATAATAAAAAGGAGGATCTTTGTCCTGCCTAACCTTCAGCACCTAAGTATTTTTTACTCAAGTTTGAAGCCCTAGGTTCTCCACCAGGACTACCAAGAGGCATTCTGATACTCATAGCAGACTATTCATTTGGCAGACTTGCATACTGAGCGAGCAGGGATAATTACTGGTTTTTTAATTCAAAGAAATGTATTTGCTTCAGCTTTGGTAGCCGCCACCACAGAGGTACACGTAGAGAAGCTCTAGGTCAGCCTTCAGCTTTTCTGCAAGCCATCTCTCTCTAGAGAGGAAGGAACCACATCAGTACACCCAACTGAAGAGCTTTCATTTGACTTATTTTTTACAGAGTGTCTGAATCTGGATGCCATGAGGATCTGACAATGTATATGCAACGCTACAAATCACAGGCTTAAATATATGAGAAATAACAGGGGCATATATGTTATATTTATATATATATATATATATATATAAAGGCAAGCTTTAAATAGTATCAGCTTATGAATCTTACCAGCACTATCTCAGGGATGCATGGGGAACACTCCAACTCCATCATCTGAGATGTTCTGAAGCTTCTTTGATTTTGCACCAGGATGTCTGCAGCTTTTCACCCATCTTCAGACACTTCCTGCACCAGACACAAAGTGCCAGAAGAGAAATCTGGAGAATCTTCTCAGCTGAAGGGATAAAAAGAGCGTTGTGAGTAGACAAGACTATTTCAGAACACCTTTATTTTAAACAAACGCATGTTGATACAGGACTTTAACCAAACCCCAGCACCAGTGAGAATTTATCCCAGTTAAACTCAAGAGCCTGGCTGTATATTGCAGCCCCATCATTCGCAGTCCAATAGCTTTGAAAAATAAACTAAGATTCTTGGAGGGAACAGAGAAAAGGTGCAGAGGTGGAGGATTTTAACAGCTCCAGGATCTTTTCACTGACAGAGGAAGCACTCTTGGGGCATCTCCCACAAGCAGGAAGAATATAGCAAGGCACCATAGCATGCTGAAACCAAGGAACCTTCACTCACCTGCCTAAGAGTGGTGTCATTTCCTCAGCCTCCTTGGTACCACAGTCCAAGAGCACCTCTGAATATTGGCGACACAGGCAAACTGCTGTTTTGCTCAGATAACCGATGGAGGGAAAGGTAAAGTGAGGTCCAAAACCATGGCTGACATTAATCAGCCAGCTCCCTCAGAGTTAGTAGAGTTCATCCAGCTGAAGACCGAGTCCTGTTTATATATTGTTTTCCTCCTCAGAGGAGTAAGTAAAGTTGCCGTCATAGAAATGCTTTTGGGGGTGCCTTACTAAAGCAACCTTGATGAACCTTGCTATTCATCACAGCAGCCCGTTTTGAGCACTGCAGCCCCAATAAATCAAAACATGCCACGATGTCTGTAATTCTTCATCAACATTTTTGAGTTTCCACCCTTAGAAAAAAAAACAGAGTGGACGCCAATTTCCCTGCTGGTGCAAATGAGTATACTTCCACCGAAACTGAGAAGCTTCAGCCAATTTAAACAAGCTAAAAAATTTGGATCTGGTGCTGTTTCTGCTCCTGCTTAGAGTGGTTTTTATATCCCGCAGAGTTCTTGCAGGATGAGTAACAATGAAAGGGTTACCTCCTAAAGCAGCTTTCATGCAAAGGTTTGCAGTCCTTGACAGTGGAGATCTCATTACCCACAAGTTTTAATTCAGGCAAAGAAGTGACTCCTTCAAGTCTCTTAGCTAAACAACAGCCAAACAGGGACATGCCCAAGCCCTGGAGACCAGGTTTCAGGGTGCTTGTTTCACAATTATGTTTAACCAAATATCTTTTCAATGAGGGACTTTTAAAATGAGGAACCTTTTCATATTTTTTTTTATTGCTGAAAACCACAGCTACCACACTGAGACACATTTCTGAGCTTTAAAAAAAGGCTGCTTTCAACATTTCTAATTTTCAGTGTTTATAAGCCATGACTTTACGGAATTATTTTTTTTTTCCTGCGTAGTTGAATATGCCCTGTATCTAGAGGGTAATTTTGGCTTTAATCTGCTCTAAACGCTAGAATGTCGGACAAGTGAAGCATTTGATGGTGATGATAATGAGTAGCCCATTAAAGGTAATTTTTAAAAAGTTAATGAGCTCTCACTAAGGGACCGACACGTACTGTAATGAAAAATGTTTGCATAAAGAATATAACTTTCTTGCTATTTATTTTACTTTATAGAGAATCTATAAAACTTTTTAATATGCCTTCAATTAATTCAGCAGTTTATACGATGCTTGAGTTTTATTTTCATTCTTGCTTTGCCATAGTACGTTACAGAAATCTAGCTTTCTAAGGAAAGCAACTGATATCTCAATTAATCACTCTCTTTTACCACCCTATTCTCTATTGAATGTCCAGGGATTCAATTTTTTTTCCCCCCTGCTTAATTAAGGGAACTCAGCAACAAAGTGATTTAGTGATAATGACTCTTGCCATTTTTTTAGCTGTGTGGTCACTGTTAGCCACTATTTGAATTTACCAGCATAAATAAAGCCCTTCAGTGACTAAACAAAGTTAAAGTAGCAATAAATTAAGCCTGCCATGTACACTTGGTTAAACCTTTAGCCAACATAAATACAAGCGGCCTTTTGCTGTGATTTGCTTGGTACAATGACATCATACATTTCCAAATAGAACATCAAGACCACAGCCAAAAAGCTAACACAATTCCCTTACGTGAATCAAATTGCAACAATCTAGAGTTTGTTGCACTGACTGTTCAGTTTCTGGCCTCTAATGCCATCTGCTCTCACATGACCACGTTATAGAATTATCTATAAGATGATCTCGATTTCGCATTTTCTGCATGATTACATTTTGGCAAGGGGACTCCCCATGTCATCTCTCTCTGCAGGAATGCTTTGAAAATTACTGAAAAGTCACAATTTGCCAGCTCAGAGTCAAAACCAACCTTCTCCTCCTGAACCAGATCTTAGGAGGAATATAAGCTACAAGGAACCGTGTCCAGAAACACACAGACAAAAAAAAAAAATAATAAAAAAATAAAAAAGATGCCAAGAGAACCAGGCAGAGGCTGTGCTAACCGAAGCTAAACCTAGCTGATGAAAGGGGGCTCTGCCTGTTTGGATGACAAGGCTCTTCTTAAGCGGTGGAGAGGACAGCAAGGGGGCACAGGGGATAAAAAAAACTATCGCACTAGCTTAGATTTTCTTAAAGCCTAGACAGTAATTCTGCTCACCCTCAGATCCATTAGAGCTGCTCTCTCCCACACACAGAGCACCAACCTCAGGAAGCGTTTGCTCAGTCTGTCAAGACCAGAGCAAGCCTAGATCAGAGGCACAAACCTCCACAACAAAGCAGTACCTGAAATGTTCTTTCAGAAGTAAGGCTGATCCTCCTGAGGGATTTTATCCCCTGTTGGGACTGGCCAGGAGCAGCCAATTAACAGCAAAAGATCGGGATCCTTTTTGCACGATAAAAGAGGGTCCTCAGCTGGTTCCTATCAGGCTGTGCTACCCCTACTGTTGGCAGCAGAGGAAGCTTTGCTCCTGGTGCACCTGCTGCATCAAGACCACAGCAGACAGCTTTGCTAGACTATGACACAGCTAATTTTGTGCTACTGCTGCTTAAAAAGAAGAAAAAAAAAAAAAAAAAACGAAAAACCAAAAACATGTTAGAGGTGCTGGTGGATACTGACCCTGCCTATGAGGACAAGCCCCCATCCTCCGTAAGCTAGTAACTGTGAGCTTCTGTGTCACGGTGAGTAAGCAAAAAAGTCCGGAGTCCTTGTGAGCTACTGAATGGAAGGGAAAAAAATATTCTGTGCTTTCTTCTTTTTTTCACTGTATTCCCATCCTGGCAGAAGCCAGGTTTAACCCAGAACTACAGTGTACTACTGAAGAGTCACATTCTTGTATTTGTTCTCTAGTAACAATTCTTTCACAAAGTAAAACAATTAAACTTCTTAATGTAAGAAAGACTCAAATGAAAAATTGCATCACAGGCATATTATTGATCTAGACATGAGCAAAGGATGACAGGGAATGCCTATCTAAGCCTGTGTGCGTGACACAGAATTAAAAAAGTGGATAACTTAAAAACTCATTGGTTATAACTTTATGGTGTAGCCATAAAAATGACAATAAGAATATTTTGCCTCAACCAGTTTTATGCTGAGGTGTGTAATTTTATGTCGCTTTTTATTTGTATTTTCATCATGGAAGTTTCGTTCAAAGAGAGCACTAGAAAAACACAATGAGACTAGTCTTCACAACAGATTATACTTTTACAATATTTTAAAAATGAAGAGATTGAGCAAAGTTACTCATATATCAGCTTTTCTCTACTGTCTCTTTATTCTCCTAAGCCTGTGTTGAGTAATAATTCTTGCCTTCTAAATCATGACATATTCAGGATGGAAAAGACTTCACATCAGTTTTTTCTCCTCCTTTTCTTTTTATTATTCCTTTTGAAAGATCTGTAAAGGGCTGAAATATCATCCAGGCCTCTATGAAGCCAATCAGCACAATGCTTATTAAGCACAACACAGAAGATGTGATCTATTTTTAATTAAGCCATCTTTGAACAATGCAACACACAAGGAACCTGGCTTTTGAACTGCAAGGCAATCAGTGAATGGATGGATGGTGAGTGAATTAAAAGTAAACAGGAGGAAGAATTCCGAATACAGGGAGGGCTCAGGGGGGTTTGTTTTTTTTTTCTTTAAAAAAAGTTTTTGCAAGGAAAGAAAAAATGAAGATTCTCTGATCATAATTTTGAAAGTACATTTCATTCCCTATTTTGACTTACTTTTCAAAGCCACATCAGGTTGTTTGTAGAAATAATTTGTTAGCAAATACACGGCTCTCCTCTGCCTGGAAGATTAGAAACTGCAACATATATACAACACTTACTGATGTTTAAGTATCAATCAGATTGTGTATTATTTGAGCAGAGTACACATTCAAGTCCACTTTACACCGTTATGGAACAGACTAAACAAACCTGACCTCAGGGGTGACCCTCATAGGATCCCTAAAGATTGCAAATGTATAGTAGGCAGTCACCATGAGACTTTTACAGCCTGGTAATGGCATGCAAATGACACTCTGTCTCTGTAAGGCAGCCAAATTCTGGGGTTGTATATGAGAGTAATTTCCTGAAGAATTTGGGGAAAATGTGATACTTTTCCTTTTATGTATGAAATTCACAACATCTCGTCCTTCTACTAGAGGACTACAGGGAAAGCGCTGACAAACTTATCACCAAGCCGTACTGTTCCCTGTAGCAGCACCTCTCCAAAACTCCCTCCGTAAGTGGAGTGGGCACGTTTCCCTGGGACACAGAAAGAGCCCGGCATGCTGAGCACTGCTTCCACACCCCAGAAAACATGCTCAGCACCTCACTGAGCTGTGTGAAGCATTCTCCTCCAGAGCCCAGCTTCAGGCAGGAGATGAGGGGAGATGCTCTGAATTGCCCTGTGGAAGATCCATTCTCCCTCTCCAACATTTATACAGGGAGCAAGGAAACTGGCTATGGTTGGCTCCTTAAAATCAGTCAATAGGAATTCTACTCATTCCCATCTGGGCTGCATTTTTTTTTTTTTTTAACAGAATAAATGGAATCGAGTGGTTTGGGTTGGAAGGGATCTTTAAAGATCATCTAGGCCAAACCCCCCACCATGGGCAGGGACACCTTTCACTGGAGCAGGCTGCAGATGGTTCAGCGTGAGTGAAGTCCGATTGCAGTGGCTGAGGGCTTAGCTTTGCTTGCTCCACCACTGAGGATCAGGCCAATTTTCACAGCAGCAGCCACACCTACGTGTCACAGATGTAACTTCTTGTCCACACAGCTCATATCTTTCTTGGCACTTTCAGTGCTGTAGCTGTGTTATTACAGTTTTGCTTCAAGGCTTCCACTGCAGCTGTGTATACATTTGCCATAAATCAGCTTATCTGTTCCCACTGGAGCTCTTAGCAGAGGAAAAGAGACAAGGAGGGAAAGGTAAATGCATCTTCCACAAGCCTTTGTACTTCTGTGTATACTAGTACGCTAGTAAAGGACGAGGATCATCCTGGCACAACACAGAGGAACCCACCTGTGGTTCCACCCTGGGCTTTGAGGAAACAACCCACTCTAGTCAAGCAGAGTAGCAGCTCCCAAAGGACAGCATGCCACGGCCACGCTCCCTCACTCAGTTTTTACAAGAGCTCACAGATGGACATCTGTTTTAAGACATTCTTATGACCGCAGGGACTCAGGAGGGCTTTTTTTCCTCTCTGTCTGGCCATAAGACTTCTGCTGTCCACTGGGGATGTCCCTGGCATTACCTGTGCTTTAATCAGACCGCTGATGTGTTGCCACAGTGTAGCACAGACATGTCATGAATTGCTAAAACCAAATTCCAAAGAAGAGTACAGCAGTTGCACTTTTTTTTTTGCACGACTTTTCAAGGGATGTATTTGGTACTCACAAAATGCAGTTTCTTTCACCTGACCTGCTCTGCTATGAGACACTGGTTACTACCTGGAGACAGAACTGTACAGCAAGAACTTACACCAATGAATTATTTGGCCCAATCGGTTAGCTTTCTCCTGTTTGCAATGACTGTGTTAAAAGGAGACACTGGGAAATGTTGCCAAATGTAACAAAAGCAGTGTTAATTTAGCATATCTGCTACCTGGAAGGCTTATGCAGCCACGGGGCTTGATTTGGAACATACATCTGTCTTCCTCAAGGTTACTGCTGTTTGAGGTTAACCTTACACAAGGACTACACAAGGAAAAAGTGCTGGGCTCCTGTGCTTTTTGACAAAGTAAGATTTAGTGAGATCCTGTTGCTTTCAAGACCCACTCTAGCCATTTCTTCCTTCTCCCAGTGCCACCCTTTCTTTCCTCTTCCCAGAATCACACTGTTGGTAAACTGTTTCTGCCAATATATAACATGACAAACTTACGGGTATTTTCCTTTCCTCTGCAGTTCCGGCCTCTTCTGGGGAATTAAGTTATGCATACTGCATGAAAATAGGACCACAGGCTGGGCCTCTACAAGCTGCTAATTGAAAACCTTGTCAGAAGTAGGAGGAAGTGGCAAGAAACTTGGCAGGCCCTCATGCTTTTCATGCTGTACTTAGCTCTTGGTACTTATGAATGGCAGCTCTGCAGTACTTTGCAGAGGTTTACAAGTTGTGCCAGTGCTGTCTCTGCAATTATAGAACAACATGTTCTTCTCTATAAGCTGAAAAAAAGAAAAGAGCATTTATATCTACAAAGCCACATCCTGTGTTTTTCATCCAGGTAATACTGCCACCCAAATGTAAGTGGAGAAGACAGAAGACAAGACCTCACATCAAACGTATTAGACATGCATGGCTCTCAGCTATAGAAAAAGCTGATGAGGCAATGTCATTTTTTTTTTGGGGGGGGGAAAGAAATCCGTGGTCTAGATTCCTGGCAAAGATAATCTTAGGCTGTAGTAGGTAAAAAAGTAAAAGAGGGCACAGGGAAGGTGTCTGGACCCGATCCTGCAGTTCTCAGTTGAATCCTGCTTCAAAACACCAACTCACACGGGAGCTGAAGAATCCAGCCCCATTAAAAATTACTACAAATTACCTGATATGAAATGCTTACATTATGAAAACTGGGATGATTTTGCATCTGTTAATGAGGATAATGACTAATATATTCAGGCAGTAGATGTGACAGCTGTCTATATGTTTTCAGGGGCATGTATTTTTAGACGCCACTTACCTCCAAACATATTAAGTACTACATTCTTCCACAGTGCTCCAAGTCTCCAAAGCTTAAGAATGCAGGTTAAATTTCATTCTGTTTCTACATCACTCAGTTACATCACTCTGTCTCGTTATTTGAAAGCTCTCATGAACCTGCCACTCAGATCCTCAGCTAAGTGCTATGGCAAAGGGAAATTGCTAATACCAATGTGAAACAAAACAAATTTGAAAGCACAGTCCACTGAAACACTTCTTAAATACAACTGCACTGCCTGCTGCTCCATTTTAACTAGTGTAATCGCTTGCTGACCAAGCAGGGCTTATTACTGTTAAGGAATATATGTTTACACTTTTCTCCTATTTTTCAAACCCAAAGATTTGCAAGACAAACTCCAATTTTAAGACAAAAGTCACCCCATTAAATCTTAACAGATGTTTCTCAAGTTTAGAAGATTAAGAAAGATTTCAGCATCAAAAATCAAAGAAAATATTCTATGACCTTAAAAAAGGATAAATCACAAAGCTCTAAACAAACCAAAAGTCCACTTTGACAGCTGCATCTGACTGAATTGATGAGGTGCTATTGATGTTTGGATTAAACTATGCCTCTGTGATCAAGTACTCAAACATGGGATAAAAGAGGAATATATTCTTTAATCCCACCAACTAATTTTGTGTAGGCAGCAGTTGCAGAAAGCAGTGGTTACAGAACAAACGTTGGAAGTGGCTTCACTTTTGCTTATTGACAAAGCTATTTTTATTTCATTAATTCACCAAGTATACTATCAGCGTTTAAACTAACACGGGGAAATCTATATCAGGCACAGTATTCTCCACAAACAAATCACTGAAAATTTCAAAGTCATTAAAGGTAGAATCAATAGGATATGATTCTGAAGGGCTAGGAAGATGCAGTGCTAAAGTGTAATAGAAAAATTAGATATTGATTTTTTTTTATATAATCTTGATAAACAAAGTAAACAACACAGGAGATTCCAGTTCTGTTTTTATAGCATCTTTTCTCCAAAAAGGGAAAGGGTTAAGAGGCAGTTAAGTCTCTTGTTAATTACTGTCTTCATTTACCATTCTGTAACCCTATAAACTTGCCACATCTAGGAGAAGACTACATGATGTGTGCTTTCCAAAACTCCTAGCAAGGGAGGAACTGAACCAAAGGTAGGCTCCAGGTGCTACATTACTAGGAATCCGGATGGGAAAAACTCTGAAGCAGAACTTGCCACCTGGATACTCATCTGACTACAGCTGGGAAAGGGCTTTGGGGTAAAACAAGAATCAGACCTATAAAGTTTAAAGAGTGGCATTGTGTCCACTGCTGTGTGCTGGGATACCTCCTGGGGTTCGGACCCATCGTGAGAAGGATACTGTATGAAGGAATGGGAGAGATTCTGGCTACTTGCAGCAAGTCCAGTCCCAGACTGACACTGGGTTGCACCATGAGCTGTCAACACATGAAGCCCTGCAACCTGAGCAAACAGCTGGGCACATCATTTTCTGGAGTAGAAAGTCCAGTGTTGAAAACAATAGGCTCTCAGGACATAGGAATGCCAGATCTGCAGAAGGCAGGCACAGAGAGAGTGAAAACTCACACATAGTAAATTTGTATTCCAAATAAAACTCCCCGCTCCTGTACACAAAACAATATCCAAACTTTTTTTTTCATTTGAGGCACTCAAGAAAGATTCTGAAGTAATTTAGTGGAGAATTATGTTATTTTAGAGAAATAACTCCCATCAGTAAATATTTATCACAAGCATCCTTTCACTAAAAAAGAAGGGGGAAAATGTATCCAGAAGAGATCAAAGGATACAGTTAAGGTAGGCAGCCATCCACAGAGCAGACTCGGGGCTGGGGGTGTGTGAGACCACTGAAGTAGGATCAAACTTCTCTTTGGTTTCGAAAAGCCTAGGACTTCACTTCTAATTCTTTACTCTTCTGCCTCTTTTTGTTACTTCTGTTTCTCTTAACAGCTGCTCTTTCCATACAGGTAAGGAACACCTACTTTCAGGTCCAGATTTCCATGCACTGTTATTTTATTGTGCATGCAAAAGAAGAAGACGAAGAGCAAGAAGAGTAAGAAAAATAAAGCTTTGTAATTCTGAGAACTGCTTTTGAGAAGAGCCAAGCACTCCCCAGCTGACCCGAACTAACCCATACATTTTTTCAGGATTAGGCCCAAATTAACCAAAAGCAGCTGCCTTGCATTCAAGAGAGGAAGCAAAAGTGACAAATGATATTATGAACTATAAGAGAGAACAATGAAAATAACGGATGGCCTTTTCACCTGACTTAGAAGCCAAAAAAAGGTATATTCTCAGCTTTGAGATAGTCTAGATTCTTCTATCATTTCTTCAAGCACAGTTATATCCACATTTTCAGGAAGAGGCTGGATGTAAAAAGAACTTCACATTGCTATCAGTTTAGTCTCCCTTTACAGTCACTTGTTCTTGAATGACGCAAAGTCACACAACAATATGACTAGAAAATACCAGACAAGAAAACGTATGTAGCAATATCTCTACGTATTAATGGTTATTTATATAAAAAGTATTATGTTTCTATGTTGTAGAAAAATACATAGAGTATTGACAAAAACTTTGAGCCTATAGCTGCTTTTTATTTTTCAGCTGGGTAAAACAAATCTTTGCATCTTTTTTTTCAAACTCTTTTTAACTCACTAATACATCTGCTTATGCTTCCAGAATCATAAATATGAAACGAAGCAACACCGCTGGTTATGATTTATATAGCTGGTCTACGACTATTATGCAAAGATGGGGTTTACCATTACAATTATACTTATGTAATTCTGACAGTTTTCTTTGTGTTGCTAGGGAATTCTGTAAACAAACCAAATAAAACCACAGAGTACTTCAATAGCAGTGACAAAATTTCGTAGCCACAATACTGAGAATATGGTCTAATTATTCTATAAACACACTTTGATTTGTTTACTTCAGTGTCAAATTAACTTCAAATATGTAACAACAGTCACTGATTTGATACGGTATACAATACTGCCAGTGACTGCTTTCATTGTAGTGTGTGTAAATCTATCTCTTTTTAAAATTAGTTCTTTTCTGAAAGCGTCTCTGCCATACATTGTGAATACTAAACAGGGAAACACATATGCAACTTATTTAAAAGTAAAATATTTCTATTTAATTTTGCTATGATCCAGCATATTTCAGTTTCATTTTATTTTTCCTTTTGCACAGTAGAAAGAATAATTTTTTTAGGAAGATTAGTAACTCATAACTTTGAGAAACAAATTATAATCTCACTGGAAAAAAAAACAGCCAAACTTAACCTCATCTCCATCCATGCAGTTACCCTGAACCAGCAGACTGTGCTACTTTAAAAGTAAGGCAGAACTTTGAGCATTATAACCAATATACAAAACTGTGGAAAAATCAAATGTTTTAAGCAGTTGCAAAGAACATGAATCCTGCAGAGATGCACTGAAGAAACAAACTATTACACTGTGGTTTTGATTTGGTAACATATTTAACTGAACTATAATCTAGGGAAAACATCAGTGGCTTACAAAAAGATTTCAATGTGGCATTTTTTTTCTTTTTAGGGAGCTCTTTTCTGGGGAGCGCTGCAGAGGCTGCTGCAAACCATGAACATCTGTGGTGGCAAGTGACAAATTCAGTAATGGCAGCCACTGCTCTGCACAAATGTGCAGACTTTGAAGTGGCTTGTGATATGCACGTCACAGCTTGGAAAACCCTGGCTTCTGTCACAAAGTGCCTTTCACAGAGACGGGTCTCCAAATGGTTTACAAGCTGCACACACTATAGACAGGTCAGAAGCCCACCCACTGAAACAAGGACAGCTCAGGACAGAATAAGGCTGCCAAAGGGTATATGTAAAACTAAATAAAATAATTAAGCAGAAAAAAGAAAGCATATTAGTCCCATATTCTGCCAGTGCTGGCTGTTTCTACCCATTTGCCCAGATAGTATTAGGAGGTGTGATAATATCCAGGAGACCAATTTCCCTTTCAGCAAACAAGGAGTTAATGTCTTACAAGGGTCATGTGTATAAAGCAGAGAAAAGAAGGCAGGAGCAGGGACCTGGGACCTGCCCCAGAAACTAGAAGGGGTTAAAAACGTTAGTAATAAGAGATATCACTCATGTCCAGTGTCTCTTGGGACTGGACTGGCAATTTTCTCCCCCTGGTCATAAAGTTTTGTGGTTTCAGTAGACAGGCAGAATGCAATAATCCATGCTGGAATTTCTTCAGGAGACCAAACACCCATTCTTCCGTCTCTGGAAATAGCAAGACCTGCAGTGAGGTGGAACAGATGAATCTCCATGTTCTAATTTTCACAATAATAGGTCTTCAGCAGGTCTGTGTGAGACACTGACTCACAGAGAGAGGCGTACATCCCTTTAACTCCCTGCCACACGGCTTTTCTACCATGGATGCTGTGACTGCATCCCAACCTGTCTATGGTAACTGTCCACTGTGACAAAGAGCAAAACATTTCTGTTGCAATAAGGGAAATGTCAAAATATTGCAGAAAACCACTGGAAGTTTGGGGGATCCTGCAGGCATTTTACCTACCCCACCCTGTAAGAGAACCTCCCAGGGTTTTCAGAACAAACAAGACACAATCTCGGCAATATTTAGAGATGGACAGAACAACCTCCCATGAGTGATTCAGGAAGACAAGGCTGGCTGTACAGCTGAGGACAGCGTTGGGCTGGCATCCTTTCTGGCTCTGGCATGAAAAGTGATAATAAATAAATGGATTCTAGGGTAAAACAATCATAGAGACAAGATGTGAAAAAGCCACATAAAGAAGTGTTGTATTTCCTCTGGGACATAAAAAAAGGCTCTGCAAAGGCTCTTTATTCACCTTTACTCTCAAAGATTGGTGAAGAAATAAACTGAGGAAATTAACTAGAAAAAGGCAGAGAATCTGCCAGTGCATAGGGTCTGCCCTCCAGCACTTACAGATACCAGTACTGTTCAGGTTCCTTCAGCCTTCTGGTCTCTACAAAAACACTTGCTGAGTCATCTCGCTCCTGTTCTGCTATGGGACACCTGAGGAAGCTTTGACCTCACAGAGATCCCAGTGAGGGGGTATTGTGGAAAGGATTTGTCCCAGGACACTAATGGGTATGCAGTGTAATCATCAACAAGATCCACAGCAGACTCCAGTGTTCCCAGCAGTGCATCTGTAAGAGACGGTCCGAAAATCCCTCATTTGCCTCACAATCATCGACAAAGGACAAAGACTGTAAATATCTCAAAGTAAGAGAGGGTGAGGGGGGGCCTCTGCATAAGCCTGACCGAGGTGAGACGCTTGCCAGGTGCCAGCTACAGGAACGGAACGCACTGTGA
>JAVJGJ010000059.1:88604869-88638329 GCA_035590215.1 Microhierax caerulescens
TTCTTTCTCCTTTTTCCCCTATCGCATATGTGTGCTGATGAGCACACAATAAAGTGTTTTTTGGTTGTCCGAGTCCCCGGTGTATTTATAACCTTTTGTACTCCTAAATCAAATAAAAGAACCTAACCATGAATCCTATCTTTGGATCGTGACAGCATCTCAAACGGCACCGAGCACAGAACAAGGACTCGTGGCCTTTAAAGGACTAAAATCTTGAGGAAGAAAATACTGGATTTACTATCATTAAGCTGAAACAATCTAGGGACTCATGGAAAGCTTAGTTTTAATACTTGTGAGGTAGAAATTGTGGAAATTAACAATGAAGTTGTGGAAATTAGAGGTTATTATTACAAAGCCTCTATTTAAGGGATAATGTTCTTGGCAGAGAAATATACGAGGCAATAAATTGCATTAGTAGGTGATTATATTCCCAAAGCAAAAACTGCACTGATGGCCGAATAAGTAACCACAAACACTACTGTACAACAAGGGAAAGGATATAAGCCATGGTATTGTGCATTCTAAAAATATTTCATACACACAAATTATTTTCCTCCATTACTAGTGCATTTAAAAGCATGGTG
This sequence comes from Microhierax caerulescens, assembly GCA_035590215.1. Lineage (NCBI taxonomy): Eukaryota > Metazoa > Chordata > Aves > Falconiformes > Falconidae > Microhierax > Microhierax caerulescens. The sequence goes on from JAVJGJ010000059.1 coordinate 88,605,454, forward strand.
TGTCATCCTTCTTAGTTTCCATATTTACCTGAGTAGTTCAGATGAAGTCTAAAGGAATTCAAGTCAGAAGTGAGCCTTGGACTCCTGAACCACCCGATATCCATTGGTAAGGATATACACATGGTTTGTAGATCAAGTTCATGGGTAGGGAAAGGGTTTCAGCTTCTCAGAGGCTCTCCAGTATAGTTCTGCAACTTCCACAGACACAAGAGTATAGTAAGAAATCAAGGGGAGAGGGCCATCTTCCCTGAAATCTGGGGTCCAACCCTCTGGGGTCACTTCCACTTGTACTTGCTGCTAGCCTGGGCTTTGTAACTCCTAGCTGTACCTCCAAAAACTACACCAAGGCAGCAAAGCTATTGCTCCAAAAGGTAAATTGAAACTTTACCATCTGTTCCTCTAGAAGCCATCCAGTCCTTGACCATTCTACTTATCAAAGGACCAACATTAATCAATTAAATTCACCCTGCCATGGACAGGAAATCAAAATAGAAGGCAGCTACCCAGGAGGGATGAGGGCTAGTTAGAGGGTGGAATTGAAGATCTGGAGAGCAGCGTTTATTTCCTCATACTGGGGGCCAGTTTTAGGCTTGTCACTTGATCTCTCTGTGACCTGGGTCTGTACCTGTTACAGTCAGGTCCACATCACTATATTCTTCCAACATGCCTCACTTGAGATTGCTAGAGGTGGGGAGCGCAGGGATCAGCACGTTTTGCCTGACAGCACAACCCTGCACAAATTCTCCCCATTTGCAGTAAGCACCCTTTTCCAGAGCTGGCTGTGCCATCTGGGGATGTTCTCATCACCCAGTGTCTGTTACTCACTTGTCTGAAGTGACTCCCACCTGTTTACACCCACTGGCAAAAAGGCTCATCATGAAAGCTCTCCCCAAATCTGCATCCAGCAAAGTCAAATTGCTCACCTCAGATCATCTGTTTAAGCTAGTGTTGTTCATTTCACCTTCCAGTAACTACCCGTGGCTGTGTTTGAGCCTGGCCTTCCTGTTCCATCGTGAGCTTGAAACAACTATATCCATCTCTACTCTCCTCCTCTCTTTCCCCCATATAATATGCAATTGTTCATATCTGCTGCCAGAACCACCCTGCCACCAACCCCCACCCCAGGTATTAGAACATAAACACCTATACATTCAGTATACCCTACTTGCCAGCTACCTCATTCAGCAGCACTCCAAGCCTGAGAACACCTTGGCGAGGCAAGCTTCAAATGTTCACCTCACCAGCTCTTTGCCATCCAAGGAGTTCCTGGGTACATGCATCCATGAAACTCTCCTGGGCGGGAAAGGAGGAAAGACAGTTACTGCAAACACCTTCTCCAAGGTATTTTCTGCGTGGCTTCAAGGGATGACATCACCTTGCCTAAAAGTGGGCCCCTCACATGCTTTCAGAGGAGTTTGATTCATTTTCAACCGTCATGTGCTAACCCAATAATCAATAAACTGGTCATTGCTTAACAATTCCATCTTATATCAACCCGTGTGGCTCTGCCTTTAACAGATTAAAGACAATGCATGTGACCCTTTTTGCAGGCACTTATAACACTGGGAAAAAACATCTGGATTGTTTTCAGGTCTTGCAGCTGCTTGCAAAGCCTGGGACACAACAGGAGCCATATTCAGTGAGCAACACTCACTACGAAGGCTGGAGTTGGTCCCTTTGCAATAAGCATCCATTTTTACCTATGAATGGGTTTCCAGGCCTTAACACCTGAATCAGACATGCCTCCGTTACCTGAGCACTGAAAAGAAGCAAAGCCAAATCCAGAGCAGACCTGTTCAGAAGAAGACCTACAAGAAGTACCTGAAAGCAACATAAGGCTTTAGGATGGTTTTTACATCTTTTTTTTTTATATGTATTTCCTACTTTTTTTTTTGTAGAGCCTACAAAAAGGAATATGCCTTTCTGAATAAGTCTACCTGAAGTAATTTTTTGCCTCTCTATTTTAGAATCAAACACAAGGATAATCATAACTTTTTTTCCAAAGTTATAATCCATAACTTTTTTTTTTTTTCTCTCACCCTTGGTGGAGTCTTCTGTCTCTACCTCCCCACATTTCTACATGTGTAAGACAACTACCAGCTGCATTGCCAGCTATGCTGCCAGGACTGGGTGCAAGAATAAAAGTCTGTGGATTTCTAGCACATGCATGTGGTGTGTCAAACACTTCATGGAGTGCTGCAAACCCTCAATGAAGGCTTTGAATTTGTGTATATTGGCCGTAAGCAAACACATTTCTTCTGGATTCCTCTGTGCCACTCACTCCTCCATGTGAGCTGATCAAACTGGCTTTCATGCATATGCCACACCACGTTACACCTCTGCTGAAAGTCACCCCAAGCAAAAACCAACGAGTAGATATCACTGTTCTTGATGTTCTGTTTCCTAAGACCAGCTACATTTGGGACACAGAATAAGCAAAAAAATTGAGTGGAAACCTGTTAAAAATATTAACCCTTCTACTATGGTAATGAAGTTTCTGTGTCTTTCTCCTCACTTCACTCTGATGTCTTCTATCTTAAACAGCACACTCCATTCCTAGCAATGAACTGGGAAGTATCACAGATTTTGTTACAAATCAGCTGGTGCCAGCTAATGGTGCAGACAAGAGACCTAAAAACCACCCAGTATGTTAAATCACACTGAAAGTTGTTAGAATTGCTGCAAATGATTGTCCTCGAGAATCAGAGTGAAAAAGCCCACTACCACAGGTAACAGGTAAGGATTCCTATTTCTGCACCTTCAGTAGAGCAATTTGTAGCTGACAGGACCTGACAAGCATCCCACTAGAAAAAAATTACTTCCACAGATGAGCTTCAGACTCATGGGATCAGCAAGCAGAGGAGGGGGAGGGGTGTGTGGGGGTAGGGGGACAGCGGGAAGTTCTCTGCTCGTTGAAGGGTAGTCAGATGCAATAAATATCATCAGCAACTGTGCATTGACAAACAACCCTGCCAAGGTCTGCAGCTAAGGCAAAACGGGAATTAAAGTATGTTCTTAATTCAGCATATTCTTAATTTCTGCAAGAGCACTGTGGACTGTCCTGTTCTGTTGCTGTGATGTACCCTGGGCATCTAGCAGTGCTACCAGTTCCTTCCATCAGTGCAAACTGAGATCTGGTGTAAAACTGAGATCCTGATCTCCCTCTAACAGGAGGAAAATAGTCTTTCTCAAGTCAAACAGATCCTGACTCAGTTCTGGACACTAACTTTCCAGAATTTCCCCAAAATCTTTTTCTTCTGTGTCTGCTCCTGTGTGGGAACCAAAGCTTAGGAAGGTGAGGTCCTCATAGGCAAGGGTCATCCAACAGGAAGGAAGGCAAAACACAAAGGACAACTGGGAAACTATGGTGGATACATGCTAATGAAAGACCTCCCCAAGAACCCTGCGGCTGAGACGATTTATTAATAGCTCATACGGGGATCCCAAAACTGTCCATAAGACTAAAAAACTATCTATAATACTGAAGGAACTGCTTGTACCATCTTGGACCACAGCAGAGAAGCATCCCTCTGAGCACTCCTGTGGATCCAGGTAAATTCAGATGGGTTTTCCCCACTGCAGACTCTGTAGTAAATTTGAGCTACCAAAATATCTGAAGTGCACGGCACATAACAAACTTCTCTGAGATGCCCAGTCTTCTGACAGACTTTCTTGCCAAGACCGAAGCAAAAAATAAACAAGGCTGAAGTCTCAGATTAAGAGATGGAACTCAGTACGTTAGCAAACCGTTCAGTAAATTTCATTGCAAATGAAAAGGGCCAGTAGCCCAGATTCAGCCATAAAATGGACCCAATGGGTTGTACCACTGTCCGAAAAGGAAGACGTTGTATCTGCTTGTAAAGTGATAGTTTCTCCTTTGTTGTGCTTAGGGGTCTACAAGGCAGAAGGGAGGCAGGACCCTGTTCCTCTGCCATATGGCAGGAAACATTCTCCATACTCAATTCAGGAGTAATTCTTTAGCTGTAGAACATTTGTGGGATGAGCTCTCCACGAGGAGACACAGAGCTAAGAAGCCAAGAACCAAACACAGGAGAAACGGAATCTGGTCTTCCCAGAAAACCCTGTCATGCATTGCTGTTAGAAGAGGCTTCAGACAAAGAGCTGACCTTTTGGGTAGCCTATGTCAGTACTCCAGCTCAATGAATCATTTAGTCACTACCACTACTCACTCAGTCATGATTAAATCTCACTCCATCCAATTCAACTAACTGCAAAAACATTGCGTAGCACATCCAAAGCTGAATACCCTCAAGCTACCACAGAGAGGGACAACAGCAAAGAAGAAAGATGTTTATTAATTCCAGTGTCCCAAGCTGTAGGAGGAATCCATCTTTTTCCTGTGCCCTCCCTTTCTGGCTGTATGTCACACATGAACTCTGTCTTTCAGAACAGAGGCTATAGAAAAGGACTGCTGGTATTGTCTCCTTCAGAGGCTTGGTGGGAAATATAATACAGAGTATCACAGCAGGGAAGGAAGGAGACAAATGGGCATAAGCAAAATAGGGGGTAAGGAGTAGGGAGAAAATGCAAGGAAAAATCTTTCTGTGCTTCAGTTACAAGGAAGAAGATGCTCAGTTTAAATGCTCCTCTACAGTAACATTTATGTAGATACCTTCAAGGCAGATATGGAAATATCAACAAAAAGGCGGCTCAGAGGTGCGCTACCTCTTTTTGAATGGTTCCTTAATAGACACTGGATGTGTAAGAGAGGAGTTGGCTCAGCTGCCTACAGTAGAAATGTTAATGGTTTCGCAACACAGTAAAACACACACGGAGCTGAAAGTAAGTTGGAAGACAGACACCAAAGTTGGGGTCAGAAAATAAAAGAGCCTCTGTACCTGGCAGGAAGAAGGAAGCATTAAGCTCAGCCAGGAGCTTGGAAACACCACGAGAGAGCCCATGCTAGAAACAGGCTGTTTTGCTGGTGAAATTCTCTCAATTGTGAATCTACCTGCCGACTCTGCAAATGCATTAATAAAAGCAGACCGAAACAATTTAATAAGCTCACTCCTGCTGCCAATTCCTTTTCCTCCATTAAAAGAAATAACCCATCCCTCTGGTTCCAGTCTGCTAACCATCTGGCATAAAGCCCAAGTGGGGCTCGGCTCTCCAGCCCTGAAAGGCAAGAGGTGAAATCCAGTGCTTGCTTAATACCAACAGTGTAAAGCCAATTTAAAAGTCTTTAAAAATCTATCTTTGATCGAAAGGAAGATGTTGTTTAATTGAAAAGTCTCCTTTTCTGGAACAGCTGGATTTTCCTCAAGCTGCAGCCACTTCAAAAGGATTCCCAGTAATGTCAGAGCTTCTTAGGTTTAAACTGTCAGCATCGGAAGGGCTGCTACAGGCTTTCGTCTCCTGCAGGTTCCTAAAGACCTCTAGTGTATAAAGATCCATTTTAAATAATATAAATGCTTTAAAAATACAGAAGGGAGGGAAAACGCTAAGAAAAAAATTCCCTCCAAATATAAAGTTATCATAGTTGCTGCTGAGGACCAATTTCTGCAGCAGTTAGGTACTTTTCTAACATTAATACTTTTGCTTCTTGTTCCTTAATTTGTATATCATGTAAACAATAATGAGGTGCCCATTGCTGCAGACACACAAAACCATGTTTTGGAATTGCTGCTTTACTTCAAATGCATTGCATTTAAATGCAGATGGAAAATGCACTTAGGCAGGCATTATTATTCAATAAAGTGTGCCCTGTCATGTCTCATCATGCTTGACTAAAACTTTGTAACTCTGGCATAGCTGGCATAAAAATAGGGATATGCCAGTATCTGGATAGAGACATAACATTCTCCTCCAGGGAGAGCAGACAGCAGCTTAACAAAATTGATGTCATACCCAAATTCTACTGAGCCCTCAAAATAAGACAGACTGGCTTTTTTAAAATTTCAGAACTGCCCTCTGCACCTCAACTTTCATGACCTATGTGAGGATTTACCATTCCCTTATATATAGCTTTAAATTCCTGGCACACAATGTCTCTACAGATCAGTTAAAAAAGTAGGCAATTGGCTTTAAAAACAATTTCTTCACACAGACAATGCTGAGGTCTGTTCAAAATGGAAATAGATGAACCGAAATGCACCTGTATTCTCAAACTCATGGCCTGCTCCGGTTTAAGGACAAAAAATTTGAGACCATTTTACTGTTGGACTGAGAAGAGCTGTGCTCTAGAGTCTGCAAAACATCAGGCAGGATCAGTCCCCCTGTTCCCTCAGCGCTGTGCCTGGCCTCACACAGACCAGACTCAGCTGACCTGGATTCTACTCCATCTCCATACCTTCCTTGCTTTTCCCATACATGGGTTCTAGGAGACTTTCCATTCAGCAGCTCTTGTAAGCTTTGGGTATTTCCCTCCTGGAGTTACATCTTCAGGGTGAGATCCTCTGTGAAGCTCATCGTCGTGCTCTTCAGTGCTTAAATTCCTCACTTGCACAATAAGAACCACAGGACTTCAAAGGGTATTTGTGAGGGCAAACAGGGCTGCCCAGAGACTGCAGGGATGGAAGTCATAAAGTGGGACACTGCAGAACATGTGACAGGAGAATTTTCTAAATCATATGCACATATTAAATACCAACTCATTTTTGGGTTCCCCATGCATGAGGACTCTGTCATGTCACATTCTACTAGTCATAGTCATACCAGTGTATTCCTTTTACAGCTACTGGAGTGGCTGTTTTTTTCTGAATACTCATGTTTGCTATCAATAAATTTGGGAATGAGGGACAATGGGTTAGATTAGGACAATTAAAAGCTTATTCTGTTACCAATTACTTATGTTGCTATACTACTCCTGCGCTATCCCTGGTGTAATTCTATTAAGCTTTTGGAGTTGCAATGGGGACAAATTTGGCTCAATGTGCTTAAATATTTTTTTGTATTCGATACTCATGGCTGTATTTATATCCAAAGCAATATGTCTCTTATTACAAACATAAGTCTTTGTAACGGCATAAGCCCTGAATGCATAGGACATTTAGCCCATAAAAATAACCAAGGTCTGATCAAGTCTCCACTGAAATCATCTACAAAACTGCCATAATTTCTAATGGGAACAGAATCAGGCCCCAGCTTTTCTGCCCTTAGAGGGGAGCGTTGCATTAAGAGTTAGTGGTAATATCCCCATATTGATGAGTCACTCACTTTGCAGTACATAACATTTTATGAAGTAGAGAATCACTTTCCCTAAGCAATTACAATTTTGAGACAGGATCTCAGGCACTGGCAAGCTCCTTTGTTTCACAGCCCACTCTTGTGTGGTGCTACAGCCATTCTTAACATGCCTGCCTGGTTATTTGCTAGGGTAAATAATTGGTAAAATGAGGTTTCTGTGATAAGAAGAGATCCCAGCTGGATATCAAAGTTTAGGTTAAGATTCCAATGAATGAGGGTTTCCCTTAAATTTCTCACCCCATTTCTTCAGCTTCTTGATTAGGGGCCTGTCAGTAAGAACAAGAACGTCCACCTCTGAAGCGCATTACCCCTACTGAAAGGAGTCCCCTTTAACCCTTGCCCAGTATTAAGTGTGAACAACAGAAGCTTATCACATATATAATAACATGAGCAAGTGCAACTGCTACAGAAATCTTGCAAAACCTATGCATGTCACCTCAGCGCTGGCAGAAACGTAGATATTCCTTCTACCACATTTTGGGAAATACTGCAGACCACTAGCAAAATCCTCCCATCCCACCAGCAAGACTGCTAAGATCTAACCCTCTGCCCAGAGGAACAATGGGCTGTGCTAAGACCATTGCAGCAACTGAAATTTACTGCTCTATCAGAGAGAAAAGTATGTAGTGGCATCAATTGCTCCGCTTTGGTCGGTGAAATAGGAAGATTTAATTATTCAGGACGAATCGTCCAAGCCACACCTCTGTATTAAGAAAAAGAAAAGATGTAAAACCGGACAGGGCATCTAACGGCGTTTGATAGATCGCTCGGGGGGGGGGGGCTGGATTCTTTTCCACCCCGAACCGTTTTCGCAGGACTTCACGCAAAGCGTTACCTTGGCCACGTGCGCCCTCTAGTGTCCACCCCGGAGAACAACCTAAGCCTCCAACAGCGTGTGCAACACTCCGAACGTTTAAGAAAGGCAAACTACGAGCTCTAACCGGAGATCATTAAATACTAGATCTGCCACTCAGAGCTTTGTCATCTCACCATCGCGCTGGGGTGAATGTGGGAAACAGGACTGAAGTGTCTGGTTTTCCTCTACCAAACCTCCTTGAGCTGCTAACTGAACTCCCTGCTTCAGCTTGCGACATGGTCAGTGTCCTTGAGGCACGCTGCCAAGGCGTGGAATGACTTTAGAAGGGGTCTTCAGACAGGAAAGATCCCAGTTCTAGTTAGCTTTTACATGGTACATTATAACAAGGAACAGAATCTGCCCAAAGTTCAAGAGTAGTAAAAATGATGCTCCTAGAAATCAAATTTGCTATGGTCTCTGCAAAATTATCTTTTTTGAAAAGGAAATGCAATTATTATAGCCCAACACAGTCTTATTGGCCAGGCTTTCTGAACCTTTCTGAAGTATCTGCTTCCTCTTCCACTACAGCTTCTGCTCGTGCAAACTTCAGATTGCCCAGGAGCAAGCACTGTAAATTTGCTTCTAACATTTCCCAAGAAAGGGCTGTGGACCTCTGAATTATGTTCTACTAGACCTGGAGAAGACTTTTAAAATTTAAAGAAGAAATAAAGGTTACAGATGAGAATCTAAAACAAGTGGAAGTGGAAAACAGATGTCAATTAAACATGGCTTACAGCATAATGGCAATAGAAAAGACAGTGCCATGGCTTTAGTTTTAAAAAGAATACTTTCATTCCATGTAATTTTTTAAATCCAGAGATTGAAGTTTTAAGACACTACCTCAATCTATTGTTTAGTGACATTTATAACTCTATAATAGTATTTTGCAAAAATTACTGCTCAGACTTAATATTTCTGATTATGGAATAGACAATACAGTGATGTCATAAATGCAAAGTTGGTAAATTATAATCTGTCATTTTGCTTTAAATAAGTGTATTTCTTCAGACAATAGGCATGATGAATATAAGCGCAAATGAACCATGAATCTCTTCAATTATTCTTATTTAGATTCATTTTCCTATGAATTTTCCTTTAATTCCAACCACAATCTCTTTACCATAAATCAAAGGCAGCCCTGTCTTGTGGCAACATATCTACTTAATCTAATGAAGAAACACCCACAGTCAGTAAAAATAGCATTTCCACAATCCAAGGTTCTTTTACAGCAGCATACTCTTGTGTTTGAAGCAATATTCTGGAGTTTGCAGTATTGTCCCTTTTCCTCTAGCATCAGATTCTTACTACCAACCACAGCAATTACACAAAAAAACACATTAAACCCCTTTACCTTTAGCACTAAACCCAGGTAACCTGTGATGAATGAGAGTATGATTCTCCTAGTGCTAGAACCTCAGCTCATCTACCCATCACCGTTCACCTCTTGCCCTGACAGCATGGAAATGAGCTGGTATTATCAAAATAGCCCATGTTGCCTCACTTGGACTCAAGCCCAAGGCCTGAGAGATTCCAGATCCAGCTTTTCAGTTCAGGCATATCCTCAGGGGGGACAACGTGGGCCCTAATTGCATCAGTACTAATAAAGATGCTTAGCTTTAGCTGTCCCACTCAAGTCCACATCCCCCTTGAACATGGCAAGCAGCTGGTCTAAAGTTTCCCAACCAGCATCATTGTGCTCCATCTGGCTCATGCTGGCTTTTGAGTTGCAAACGGCACAGCTGCAACAGGATTCCCATGCTGCTCACGACACCCTGAAACCCTCCTTCTGGATGTTGTGGTCTCAGCTGAGGTCATGACCCCTTGTGAGAGTAAGCAAATGCATCCCAACTCTCCAAGAGGCTCCAAAAGACTCCTGTCATGCCCTCTGTTGGGAACCACTGATTTAAAGCCCTACATGAAGCCCCAGGGTCGTAGGGTACAAAAACTGTGCCACAATTCCTTTATGTTGCTTCTCTCTCACCTGTTTGCCTCTTTATACCGTATCAGGTTTTAATCTTCTGTTTTCCTAACCTCTGTGGCACACAGTTGATCAACTTCAGCCCACTTCCCAAAGTGATCCTGTTCACCCGTGGAGCCTCCTGCTCCTCTCTCCTGACACTCTCCTATTGTAAGCTAGCAGAATAGGCAGAAGGCAAGGAGATAATCAGGCAGCCGATGTGGTCTGAATACAAGTCTCGTTATCTCTTTATGCATTCTCTCCTCAAATTGTATGACCTGCAATTCAGGCACCCTTGGGCTTGGGATTTACATTTTTAATATCGGGGGCTTGTGACGCCATCCTCTTGTTGGTTAATTGGTATCAGAGAGCAAGTGTTTTCCCTTCCACTGAAATAAATCTCCCCTAAAGCTGCAATTGCTCATTCTTTTGTTCCATCCTCATTTGAAATGGGTTCTGCAAAGCCTCCACACCATGCTAAATAATCTTCAACTCTCACTTTTTAAAATCTGTTGGTTTATGCCTTAATGGCTTTGATGGGCTTTGCTATTCAGTCTTGTTACTTAAACCACTTTCCTCATATTCCTAAACTCTGTGTTTTCATTCATCCTTACCACAGTGGACTCTTTGAAGCTGAAAGGATTTATTTATTATCCAGAATACTTTTTCCCCCTGAGTTTGGAAACATACCTTTTTAAAAGACAATGTGACACAGTTCAGGGTATTTTCTTGGTCTAGAATACTGAGCCTAAAACAAACGCATTTTGTGTTCTGATTTGCTGAAATATCCATCTGTACCTCGCAGGAAATCATTTTTCCAGTGGATCTGTGTCAGCTCCAAACAATAGAAATGTTGCACTCATCATCAGTTTAATGTGATCTGAAATAACATTCTGTTTGAATTCAGTTGTTAGTGGTGTTAATAAAAGCTAATCAGTAGCAATGGTGAATTTCTGGAAGATTACTGCATATGAGCTGTAATTCTCTGTCTTCAATATGCATTGCAGTTTTAAATTAAACTAATTTGGACACACATAGGAAATGTCAGTCTGGGTAACACTGTGTAAACAGACTGAAGTATCACAGAGGAGGATCAGGAACAAATAAAATCGTGTGTGTGACTTCGTTCTTAAATCAATGTTGACACTTTTGCTGCTCCTACAACGATAATGTAACTTTCAGCTCTTTCTTCATGTGCTGTCCTTATTGTGCAACCATGGAAATACTGAAAAGTGTAATCATCATTTTGTCAGTCATTTATTTTAATATTGTTCTCCAAATATTTGGAAATATCTAAAAACAAGGGCTGAATTTCCGAAGTTCATCTATCAGTTAGAGGCAGTCAGCTCTCTTTCCAACCCACACACAGCTTCTTCAAAAACTGGAAGGATGACCATGTATTTGAAAGACTGCCAGTTGCTTCCAGGCCAGAGAGCTGATGTGCCCAGATTCCTCCATTCTCTTGGGGGGAAAAAAATGCAACCAGAATCAGGAGCCTAAGTTGTTTTGTTTTCCCTTATATTTTTACACTGACTCCAGAAAGAGATGGTGTCACCAAAACACTTCAGTCAAAAAGAGTTTTTTCTGACTGAAGCTGTGCTTCAACCCAAAAGACACAGACCTTGAGCCAACCTGAAGCCAGAAGTTTTGCTTCATCTGGCTTCTATAGGAAAATAACTGAATTGACACCGAGCCCAAATTTCTGGGCTGCTATGGAATAGCATTTGCCTAATTAGAGTCCAGCTGGAGGCTTATTGTATAGAAGGATACGGTGGGGTTTTACCTCTTCAAAGCCGTTAGTCATGCACACAGGCTTGGGTGGAGACCTTTGCCTTCTGTGACCTAACCAGGACACGATGGTATTTAATGGGACTGTGACTCTGTCTCGTATTGCAAAATGGTCCCTGAAGATCTTTGACTCTCCCTGCAGTCATGGTCTCTCACCTGCGGTATTTAACGTGCTCCAAGCTGCAGGCTGAAATACCGGTTTTATGGGTGTGCTCAAATACCGAGGCAGGAGCCAAGGTTTGTATCTGCATTGGGTGACCTCTTAGTTTAAGCTGAGAGTAATACCACCTATTGCTGCTCTGTTGGTCAAGACAGATTTCTGCAGCATCAGACTGCCAAGTGATACAGCTCCCTGCTCGTATTGAGGCTTCAGTTGCACCAGTGAAGCATTTGGAGGGATCCTGCTCTTGGGCAAATGGGAAAACTGAATTCCCGTGACAGAAAAGCTCTCAGCAGTCCTTCCAGGTTAGAAACAGGTTTCTGCATTATTGGATAGCCTAGAGGAGAGCAGTCACCAGGACTCTTGCCTCCCTGCACAATGCAGTGTTCAACAAGGATGAGAAGAAATATACCCTTGCTCTGCAAAGTGCACCACGGACTAGCTGTTATTCCTGGTCACGGTTCCCCATGCTTCCAGAAGGACAGTAAATGGAACTTCAGAGGGATGTAGCATGCTGTCTCCATACTCCAGTGATGCCAACCAGTATCCATCACGACTGAGGCCTGCTATTAAGCACAGCAAAAAGAGAGCTTGCCTGCCACAGATTTTTCCCACTTTTTGCATGATGAGAGAGTCTCAAGCATCAGACACAATTTAAAGACATCGAGCACAAGCTGAGCTGTGGTAATTGCCCACGCATGGACACAGAGTCTAAGGGAGGACTTTGACTCATCTGAATTAGCTTAACTTTCAACAGAAACTAGCTATGTTCAAAGTATGTTACCAGCTCAGGCACTAAGTGCTTGTGCATCCATATTTACCACAGGTCAGACAACATGACTAAATATATTATTCCCCAAAGTGGTTGACACTCTTTGTCCTGATTTAATTATTTAGATGTGGTATTTATTCCGTAAACCAATAGAAGTAATGCCATACACACCCTTAATGCTGACACTTTTACAGAAGAGCAATGGCATAGCTTCTACTGCTTTCATGTATTCTCTTCTGATCACAAGGACCTATCTCAGTCACTGCCCACTCTTCCACCTCTGCTAGAAGACAGTAAGAGTGGGCAGGTCATGCAACAGTTACATTCTGATCTAAAAAAGTCAGGTTAAACAAACCAGCAGCTAATTCTAGCAAAAATGACCCAAGTTAAAAGGGAAAGGCTTGTTAACAATCACTTAACTGAACAGTGAAGACCAGTTAACTTAAGTGAGCTTGTTTGGACCTGCACCAGTTCAGGCAGTGACCACGCGTACAGTTCAGACAGCAGATGGGAAGGGAAGTAAAGGAATTAGACCCCTATCATTGGGCCCACAGGTATAAAATTGATGGGAAGCTAAGAGGGGAGACTCCTTCAGCCAGCATAATTACATCTGGGATAGCACCTTTCTTAACTAAGAGTAGCAGTGGCTCTACCTGGAATCTCCACAGGTCATACTCCTTGCCCCACAGCTGCTGCAGCCACCTCCCTGCAGCGTTTGGAGGCTAGGCATGGGTGACTGGCTCCTGCCCTGTGCTGCTTCAGCCGCTGCATTTGTATATGCTTGTACACCTCTTCTGCCCTGGCAGTATCAGCCCAGAGTTTGAAGTCTGAACCCAGAAACAAAACAAAGCCTTTACCACCTACAAAAGACAACATCTCTCCCCCTTTGCTCACTGATTAGTACTTTTAGCTGTTTCTACTCCCCCTTGAAAACTCACAATTCAAGTGGTGGAGAAAAACAATTCTTCTCATTAGCAATAACAGTCATGTGAAAAAAATACTTGTCTCGCTAATTATGGGTATTGTGTTCACAGCGCATTTGCTCTGATCACCACTTCTTTCAGTTACTCCTTGTACTGCTGCTTCATCTTTCTCAGTGAGTAGGTCAGTGGCACAATGGGATCCAGTACCTCTTCTTGCTCAGCTGCTACTTTTTTTGCATAACCTCAGTGAGGCCCTTTCATCTCTCTCCCAGAGAATAATTAGGTATAGCGAGGGATAATACTAGAAGTCCAGTGACAGCAAGTCCTGTGTAATACTACTCTTTACAGACATAGCATAAAACCTAAAACAGATGAGCCAGCAGTATTTTTCCATTGACCTTTCTCTGTCCCAAAGAAAAAAATGGAAGAAACCAATAAGCTAAATCTAGCAAGCCACTTAAACTGATATTATTTCCCTGGTCATCCAAAGAGGTGAGTAAAGCAAGATACCTCTGTGCTTAAGAAATTAAGTTAGAACAAGAGATGAGCTCAGCATCCCAAACTGGAAAGAAAAATAAAACTGACAATTCCAAACTGCTCTCTGTTCATCTTGTTTGCAACCAGACAAACCTCATTAGGGCTGAATTTCTGCAGAGCATCATAGTGACATTCAATGGACCACTTGCAAAGTATGCATTTCCTTCAAGCGTCCAGAGCAAACTATCTGGACCTGGAGCTGTGGCCAGCTGTTTGTTAGAAAGCCAAGCTTCAGGCAAAACAACCTTCCAAGCTTCCACACTTGCTCCAATTTGCCAATTAAACACGCAAAACAAATAATGGGGAAGGGGAAGAAGGAGGGGGAGATCACAGTGTTGCTTTGCCAGAAAACGACAAAATAAGCCAGAGATAGGAGCCAGTAGAGCTACTTACACTACATTATAATATGCAGAGCATTGCCTGCCTCCTGATCCTGATAGTAATTTGTCATTACACTGAAGCCTCATTGCATTTGTTTCCTTTAAGGGAGCCAGAAGTCTCATACGCCACCCCCTAACTTTGAGTGAATGTGGTCAGGCTGCCTATCCAGACATTTCAACAGAAGGCCAAGATCCACGCCTCGGAAAGCCAAGAGTTTCTCTGTCTGTGCGGAAACCTAATGGACACAACATCATGTGGAACAGTCTGTCCCAGCAAAGGGCTGAACTTCTCATATTCTCTGGTACTGGTTATAAGCAGCAAATGCTCCTGCTCTGGAAGCACAGTGAGGTATAGCTCTCACATGACTCACACAAGCAGTCAGCGCATGGCTTGGGATGCCTCTCCAAGTTTCAGTACCTGCCTTCTACCTGCGCTCAGAGACAGGTAGCCACATACCAGGCAGCCTAAAGATGGGCTTGTATAAGACCTTCTATATTAGACGCAGCTTGACCTCTGATTTTGTTTGTGCACCAAGATCACAGCAATTGGACAACACTTAAAAAAGCACAACACTGAAACCCTCTCATTTTCTCCATCTCTGGCACTCTGAGAGACGTTTCTGGCTGGGAACTGTGACTTTGACAGATTGGGCGTCAAAGCATACTTGCTATGATAGCTCAGGTCTCTGTGCAAGCTAGTCGAACCTTAAAGAGAGGACAGCTCAGTATCTCAGCCACAGCTGGCCTGAAAAAGAGGTTGCCTTCACAAACCCTTACCCCCCCCTTCCCACTAAAACATAAACTACCTATCTTGAGCCAAGAGCCCAGCAACCTGTGGGTTGTCTCTCTACCCTATGACGTAAATTCCCCATGCCTTTACCTGCAGAACTCAACTCTATTTGCAACTCTGTCCTTCTTTTTCCAAGTTCTCTCCCTTTGCTCGCATTCAGGCTTAAAGGTAAGGTTCCCCAGTAGCTCGATCTCAAGCCTGTTGCGATCTCATCTCCATCTCTCTAATGCAAGTCACATAATCCAGCATCTTTCCTTGCGCTGTTACTGGTGGCCATATATGTGGGCCAGTTCAAGGAACCAGCACAGCTGAAACTAACCCACACCAAGTAGAGAAAACCAGAAATTATTACATTTCAGACAGATCAGTCTCCTGAACAGATTTGCTACACATGAATGGAAAAGGAGGGAAATGTCTTGCCATGGGAAAGATGTAACAAAGCAGTATGGACCTAAAACTGTCCCCACAGGCAGGGGCCAGAGGAGAAATGAACCTGATACTTGCTAAACCCAGGAAGTATGGCTGTGCCAGCTGATGGGCCGCAGCTTAACAAGATGGGCTTAACAAGATGGGTGCAGATGGCCAGAAGGAAAGGAGGAGAGTCCTTGGGTGGCTCCAGCAAGCTGTGTGTGCCGAAGGCCAGCTCTGAGCTCTCCACTACACTGTAGCTCTGCGGTACAGACATACATATTCATTGATCTCAGAGATGGCAAACAAACCCATCAGCAGTGACTGATTCATCTGCAATTTCCTTTCTAGCTCCAAATCTGCCCTCTGAAACTGTTCGAGTCTTTCTTTGTATGAATTAGGAAACACACATACTTCACTTCATTCATGTATTTTTTTAATTATCAGGTCCCCATATTGTAGTTAGAAACCTTATGACTGACCTTAAAATATAGTTCATATCCACCTCTTACTATAAGAAAAGCAGCAGTCCTTACAAAAAACAGATTATTCCAACCCACCATCCTGTTTTAGACTATAGCAATGAAAAAAATATCATTGGTAATTTAGACTATTGTTGAATATGCCAATAGGTTTGCTTTGTACTCTGAAAGGGAAATCAGATAATTGCTTTGGCAAGGCGGCACACTGCTTATTGTACATGGTTATTGCAAAACCTCCAGCAAAGATATATTTATAAAAAAAAGTTTTCAGGGATTCTTAAGCCTATCTTCTTGCCCCCAACACCATCTCCCCACCACCATCCCCCTCCCCCATCCCCCAAATCTCACAGCTTCGCTTTATCCCTGACTGCAATATCAGCATAAAAAGCAAAACTTGACAGGAATTTGGGGAAGCAGTTTTTAAGTAAAGGTGAAATAAATCTTAAAAGGATTTTGGTCATTTTAAAATATTTAAAGACTGCAACCACAAAATCAAGATTTTGTGTTTTGGATACTTTTATGTACTGGTCTAACCAAAACCAGCTTTGTATAAAAATACAGTTTTGCAAGTCATCCCACTTCCATAAAGAGAACTATCCCCTTAAAAGTACTGCTAAAAGGTTGTTTGGCCCACAGGGACTTGCCCCCTTCTTTCCTACACTCCTGTTAGCAGAATGGGAATGACCCAGCATCCCATAAACCTCTAAGCCCTTGAAATACCAGAGGCACCCAAGTCAAAGAGTAAGAAAAGCCATTAATTTGGCATTCGTTTCCCTTTTTAGATGCTTGGTGTGAGCCGCTTCTGGACCTGGATCCTGCAAAGGCTCAAACACAGGTTTAGCTTTACACCCTGCATGGGGTTCCATTTACTTCAACAATTGCAAACGCTGGGAGGCCCAGGGACTTACAGACAAACTGGAAATCAGGCTCTGCTATCTCTTTAAAAAGGATCCGTCTATCTGGAAAGCCCATTTGCATCTGGGGGGGGTTGGGGTTGTTAACCTATTACAGTTACATTACACCAAGATTAGTCCAACTGAAAGAAAACAGCAGGAAGAAAAAAAAATAGCTCCTACTTCCTCTCCACTCCCAAGTTAGTTTATTATGTGTATTTGATGGCCCTTCACGAAGAGGCAGTAAGACCCTGAACCTGCAATGACCCCTGTTTCCACACAGAACATATGGACTTCAGTGCAGGGGTTTGTCTGTATGAGGCTTATTGTCAACTGAGACTCAAACATCCCTGAGCAAGCAGAAAAACAAAAACATATTTTAATATTCCCCTTTAAAAAGAAAATAAGTCTAGCAGATTCTGAATATTCTATGAGACACTTCCTATCCTGTTGTTTTATAACTGAACACATCCCTGTAGGTGCTGGATGCTCCGCAGGGTCTGCACTGTTTATGTGTAAGGCACCATTCTGCAGCACCTTGAGCTGTGTTACTCAGCACCTTCAACTCTTTCTGAACCCTGCTGGCATTGAGGGCACTCAGCCCCTCTCAGGATGGGACACAAAACTAGTTTACTTTGATCTTAAGTGCTGGAATTGTTTGTGATTAAATCTAATTTCACCAGATCCTTGAATTTATCCATTCCCCTAACATTTGCAACTTCACTGAAAACAATACATGTAGAAATCACTAGCATCACATATCCTACTGAAGATGGAAGTTAATTTACAGAATCCAGCCTTTAAAATACAAGGATTTCACAACAAATCTGTTGCTATAGCAACAGAGTAAGCTTATGTGAACTTCAGGCATTCATATTCATAGAAACTCCTGAAGCAAGACTGACTGTTGGCCATAACATCCCTACTCTTGCCAAGTTTCAAATAGTGCATGAATTATGCCAAAAATAAATGGGTGTGACTAATACAAGCACACAGAACACTCAGGGAAAAAGAAACACCCAAGCTTTTGCCTCTAAGGCAACATTTGCTGATAGAAAAGATGGGCATTTGGAGAGCATGCCTCTTCCTTCCCCTCTATCTTTTTGCTTTACTTGCACTTCATAAAAGCCCCACATGCACATTTGCCTCCCATAAATTGTACAACTGCTAGTAATCGCATATCTTTGCAGTCTATAGAACAAATCTTTTTTTAAAGACTTGCTCCCTTTGTACTCCCCTGGTATTTAAGGAGCACGTGTGTGTTGGAGGAGGAAAGTCAATCTGTTTTAACTCATACCCTTCTCTCTCACAGAGCTGCAAGCAATTCTTTTTGCAGCCTCAGAAAAAAGCATGGCCAGCCTTAGCCTGTGACAAGCTCTGCGATATCACATCCATCCCTCTCACATTCTCTCCTGCCCATCTTATCTCTGCACCCCAGCCCAGCCTGCCCGCTCTCATTTACCAAGGCCAGACCTTTCTAAGGGCCAGCCTGCATTTAACGTGCTGTATCCAGATCCAAAAACTTCCTGCTAATTACTGTGGTCACACTTCCTAATCCAACAAGCATCAAACTGCACAGTAGTCTCTCAAGCGGAATAGGTCACCCAGCTATCTGCTGCAGGTCATTCCGCTGGCAGATTTTTCTTGATGAAAGATAGCTCTGCAAGGTAGCTGTTCCAACATGAACAGCAATCTAGCCTAATTACATGTGATACACCCACTCTGACTCATGAGATAGCACAGGAGGAAAAGGAGGGAGGAAGGGGAAGAAGATGACGGGAAGAGTAAGCACCGTAAGTCCTTAACTCATCTAAGGAACAGAGGAAAGTTTCACACTTATCACTCTTCCCTATGGAATAGAAAGGTTCTGCAAGATTTTATTTAAATGAAGATGTTATTCCTCTTCCTCTACCCCCCTCCCCAGCTCCTCTTCCTAGGCTGTGCCGCAGCTCCATTTCCCATTACAACTCAACCAAATCCAACATGTCCTTCTCAGAACTCAGTAACTGCTTTTGGGCCCAATGAACTCTACACAGGCTGAACAAAACATTATTCAAAACAATCAAGAAGGGGGTGGAAGCATCTCTCTGGCTGTCATTTCACCCCATGTTCCCACAGGTGATTTTACAGTCTTTCACTCTGCTCAAATCCTGATTTTTGCTTAATGATGGAATTAGCCCAAACACATGTTGAGAGAAAAAGTGAAGATGTGGGAGGGCCCAGGAGACCAAAGTAGACCTCCACGGAGCAGAGGTTTTGCAGTTGAAAAACGTAGGATTACCTTTACAACTGATCTTGAAATTCAGTGAGGGGATATGGAAGAAGGATTTCTTCTTTGCATGCATTGCCTCAACAATTGGTCCACCTTTCCAGATCAAGTGTTACGCCCTGAACATATGATCTTTCACAGTGAGTTCTGGACAGAATGCTGGCCTCTGACGTGCCTCCTGTCAGGCACTATGTCAACATGCCTTCCCCTTTCAGGAGCGATGGCATCCACAAAACTTCAGCTCAGCAACTAAGTGTGGACAGAATTTTATGCAGGCCTGCAGATGATAACCTCACATCCTCCATGAGTTTATAAGCATAATTATTTTTCATTTATATTGACAGTAAATTGATTTTAAATGATTTGAATAGTGTGCATTACAAAGTCTGAAGAGAAACTGTTTGATAAAAGTCAGCCAGGGCAACAACTAAAAGCAAGAACATGCCATCTCCTCAGAACAGAAGAGTTGGCCCAATGGCATAGATGAAGTAAGATGCAATTTGTTGCAACACTGTTACTTCAGTAATTATGCCACTTGGTGAAGTTTCCTTGCGTGTGTCCTGTTCTTGGTGGAGGCTGTACTGACCTAGACACTAGGTTGCTGTTTGCCGCTGCAGCAGAAAAAGGAAGCCACCTGCGCATTGCTTGCTAATTGCAGTATCTTCTGTTAGGATGGCTACAAACGTTCAAGAATGAAAAGATGTGAAATACAGCAGGTCCTTATGATTAAGAAGGATGAGAACACAACATGATGATCCATTTTGACAGTCCATTAACAAGTTCACTTGTGCATGACTGAGATGGCCGTTTCCAGTTTTCCAGGAGCTAGGCCTGGAAGCTGGTAATCTTGTGTGAAGTATGAAACCAAGGAAAATAAGGGGGAGGGGAAGAAGGTGAGAAATCATAAAAGCTATTCATGGTCCATGGATTATTTAAGAACACCTGTGTTACCTGAACACTTGACCTTGCTTTGCCCTGGATAATTCATAATGCTGGCATTGAGTCGCCACTTGTCAGGAAAATCATACTGGGTTACTCACCATCACATGAGATGGGCCTGTCTCCAAACAGTGCAGATTCAACCAGTGCTGAAAACTGCACGTATCCACAGGCCTTTGCCAAGTGACTGCCTATTTCCCAGCCATAAGGGTTTTGGTAGTTCGCCCTCCAGCCTTGCTGCCAACAGCACTCAACTGAACATAACAACATCTCTTCTTAGCATGCTGGGGCACTAGCAGACACTGCAAAGCCAGGTAGGCCTCTGAGGGCTTGCTCAGAGCTCTTAGAAAGGCTTATGTGGCTAACATAGGCCTTGGGTCAATCTCCACTCCCTTGCATCGGACTGCAACAGCCAGCAGTGGGGCCAGGAACCAAGATGTGAACTCACCCACTGGATTTCACACCACTGATCACAGTTGCTTTACGCTTAATTTATGTTAGAGGTCACTCCAATCTAACTGAGCCCTGTCACCTGGTTCTGAAATGTTGGCTATGGATTTTGCCTTTTTGTTTCACAATCACATTTTGGTCTTGATTGATGGTTTCTTGAACTCTCACGGAGCACTTTCACTCCCGTCTAGTTACAGCATAGCACTGTACTACATGAACACATTTTCCTCTCACAGCTTTAGTAAATGGCTTCTGCAGGATGCAAATCTGCACTCCCTCAGGCTTTAAACCATCCATTCTTTCAGCACTACACTGTCAGCCCCTTGGGGGCAATACGGACAGTCCTTGGAAAGGACCAGCAAGAGGACCCAGAACTTGCTTTCATTTCTACCTGTTACACATTTTTGATGTTCTCTACCCTTCAGCAGAAATACTGAACTACCAGAAAGGAGAAGCAAATTCCTATAGCTTAGCTTCATCCTAGCAGTAGCCAGGGCTGTGTTAGCAGGCCAAGTAGTACCCACTGCCTTTAAATGGATTAATTCTGCTGTTTGGAGAAGCATGCAAGTGAGTCTTGGCAGAACATGAGTTAAGGTTTCAGAGTGGCTGTTCTATAATAGTAGCTTAGCTTAAAGAATTACAGGTGTTCCAGATGTGGGCCACCATGTTTAAACTGGTATTCTTAATACCAGATTTCAGAACTGCTCAGGACTTTCAGGTCTGCCTGTCTTCAAGACCTGTGATTAGTTGACTTCACTGGAAACGGGAGCTTTTGTCCCAGTCAAGCTCCCTTTTCCGTTTCTTCCCTCTAGAACAGACAAATCAATTTCTATCTATTTTTACCTATTGTATTTCTTACTCTTTTCTCCCAGAAAAACACGGGCTATTTCCAGTCTGCAGTTTTTCAGAGGAAAAGAAGTTTCAGGCCAAAAAAAAAGCATGTATGACAGTTTGTAGCTGTTAGAGCCAGGAAGCCATTGTTCTTCTATGAGCCATGAAAGGGCAGTCTCTGCAAAAGTGCAGGATGTTCTGGTCACTGCCACCACACTGCCCACCATCTACCCCGCTGTGTCTGAGGGGCCTATCTAAGCAAGCACAGCAGTCTTGGCCAGGCACACTAGCAGGCCTAACTACGGCTAGAGGAGATCAGTTTGGTGTTGAATGCCTCAGGGCTGCCCTTTCCTTGCAACATACAAAGGTCCTCCCAGCTAAGTGCCCAAACACTTTTGGGAACGGACGAGTCCTCTGCAAGTTTGCAATGTGAGCAGTGGGAATGACAAAGGATATGCTATTGCACAGGTCTTCCCGTTTTCCGGCTCACAGGATAGAAAAGGCCATAAACTAAAATCTAGTAGAGACCACGCTGACCTCACCATGAACTACTTGGGGCTGATGGAAAAGACTTCCACCAATATTCATGGACATGAAACAGAGCCACTGGTAAGTGCTTCTAGATGAGTCCTTTCGCTTGCACTAAAGGAGCTTAACTACTTCTAAAAGAGAGGAAAGAAACTACATTCCTAAGTATTATTTTCAATAACTCCAGTGCTTTAAGTAAGTGCACTAAATATCTGCTGAAGTGTCATATTCAGAATGACTCTGCTCTTGGTAAATGAAGACTTTGGTTTTCCTGGTAGCAAGATGGAGATCTGGTGCATAGAGATGAAAAACATTTCTCTCATTAATTTCAATGGGTCTGCCTGGAGACCCAAATCTTAAGCACATGCTTATGTACTTGATTGAACACAGAAAGGACTTAAGCACATGTTTAAGTGTTTTGATGAGTGTTGCCATATGAATTTCAACATGGATTTACAGATCTATGGCTTGACTGACAGACTCAACCCTTTCAAACATATATTATCTAATTAGTGCCTGAAGGGAAAGGCCTAGATATAGAACATTTGTCTTTTAGCACACAACTCACACAGCATTTCATGACGTCTTGACACTTATTAATTGCATTCAGTTTGAATATAAACACTGTCACATGATCCTTAGTCGAGAATTGGCTGAAAGACCATAAACAAAGGATTACAAGCAGAGAGCGAGGAGGATGTGTCTCAGGGGATGCCATGGGGAATTTTGGTTGTGTCCAGTCTTGTCCTCAAACGATAAGGAAAACAGAATTAAAAACAAGCCCGAGTTTGTAGATGGTAGAAAACAGATATGAGAGGAGCTAGAAAAACAGGGTACCTAGAAATGTCTGTAACTTGGCAGATATAATGAAAGGAAGAGTTATAATGGAAAGAAATAAATAAATTTCTATCTACTTCCTCTCAGCTAGAACACAGACAATATTTTTGACACCTTTCGTCCAAAGAGTTAAAAAAAACCCCAAAAACATGAATGGTCCAAAACATGCACAGAGCAATAGTAGAGGCAGTATCACAGCATCATACAAGAGCAGTAACAGTGGGATACTGCCTCCAGGAAAAAAGGCAGAGGCAGAAGGTTTCTGTAAAACTACCATGTCTCCTAACAAAACCCTAGCAGCAGGAATGGCACCAGTATAGATCCCCTTCTCACCTCCTCTCTGTCTGCCAAACTTATTCCCTGAGGCTGTTCGAGTTTTGCCAGGTCTATGAACTATGGACTTCAGCCATCTCAGCTCCTGTAACAGGCTGGGACTTGTGATGGAAGCAAGATAAACTACTTCTCCTAGCTTTGTCGTGACATCTGGGAAATTCCTTCCTTGCTTAAGCAATCAGAGCCTGGGACCAGGATGTGACTGCCACCAACAGGCAGTGGAAGAAGTGGATGACGTAAAAGCACTCCTGGGTTTTAGTCTCCCACATGCATGTATGACTTTGTATGTGTTCACAAGAGCATGGAAGATCCTATGGGACTGCAGGCAGGATAAGAGCATAAACTTGCACTGGAAACTAAGAGAAGGACTACAAACTCCGGTACCCTCTGCCTGGATGGAATACGCTCTACCCTTCAGCTAAGAGGAAGCAAAATGCTGGAGCCTGCATTCTGTATTTGTAGAGCTACGAGAAGTTAGCCCAAAGACATTTTTTCACATTAGTTTGGCATTTGCTAAAAGCCACTACAGCTGCATTTATAGCATATCATTTTTCAGATGACCAGAAGACTTATTTTCATCTGCTTGTCAATTAATTCATTTATCATTCAGACCTTTCCTTTAAGTAAAAGTGTTCTCTCATAACTTTCATACCATTGTAAATTTGTACCATGTGGGGGAATCAAGCAAAATTCATCAGAGCTTTCAATCAATGTGGTATATATATAGATATAGAGAGAGATATATGAAGAAAGTGCTGCAACGGTATTAAATTTCAGAGCAAAATCATTTATTCTGCCTAACAATGAAGCTGCTATCTAGAAACAAGACTGATTATTCATAATACTACCCACTGTTATTACCAGAACTCTTTACAGCCCCCGATAAGCTTTTATCCAACATGTTTAACATGTCAAAGTCAATTTGGCTTTCCACATGTATATTTCATAACGTTACTTAAGTATACAACCAGACACCAAAGTATTAAATAGAGTATACATTTGTTTGTATTTATTTAATATTGCCATAGCTCTTGACAACTTTAAAAGAACACACATCTTAGAAATAACTCAGGTTTCTTTAGGAAAAGGTCTCTCATGAAAAATTATGGTTTTTCTAAGCATCTTAATGGTAGAGAGTTACTATTTTAAAGTAGGAAGAAACATTGTGTAATTATATATCTTTATAGTTACATATTGCAATATAATGTATAATTTACATAGCCAGAGTAACAAAGGGCAAGGGTATCTCCCCTAACCAACACCCAGCAATGGTGTACTCCAGATAACATGAGAAATTAGGGGTACATCAGGGGGCCCATGGCAGACAAACTGACCACACAGATTCAGCTCAGATCCGTCAGGCCTCCTGACCCCTACGACACCAGTCCCAAGCCAGCTACTGGAAGCACTGTGCAGGTGGGGCTACAATAGCTCATGTAAAGCGACAGTACGTGGACATGGATCAGGTCCAATACGGTCAATGCTGAATCAGACTTTTCAGCCCTACTGACACAGGGGCAGGCTGTCTCTGCCTGTGCTCCTACTTCTAGAGGCACCAGATCTATCAGCTAACTGCTCCAGGGCTGCCTAACAGCAATGCCATCTCTTCTGGCACCAAGCTGCTCCTGAAAGACATGTAACTATTCTCACTCCTGCATCTGAGCCAACACACCCTATGTCTCTGCACAGAGCAAGCTCAGGTCGCCCCACATGCATAGCCCAGGTATAAGCCACAACCCAGCCAGCCACTTACAGAACCCTGACAATATCCTGCACATAGCTTCATCTGCCCATAGAACGCCACAGCTTCACCTGGAGCACCTGCAGGGATAACACCCACTGCTTCCTCCTCACACACCCCCTGACCACCACCAAGTACATCTTCATCAGCTCCCAACACAGCCAGTGTTGTTAAAACAGCTCACTCACGCTTCAGAGAGCAGCTTCTGCTGCCTGGTCACCTCAGGATCCTGCTGCGCCCCAAGCACAGGGCCCCATCTCTAGAACCCTCCTTCCCACAAGGGCACAGCCCTCCCGCTCCACTCCAACTGAGTATCTTTTTATAGCCCAGCCTCCTCATGCTGCACAGGACTCCCAGGCTGACTGAGCGCCTTTTCATGCTCCTCTGCCTGGTGAGGGTGGCAACGTGCCCCCCCCCCCACCTCTTTACAAATGCTAAACAACTTCACACAGCCTCTGCAGGACAGAGAAATTGTGCCCAGTGGGGAAACTGAGGCAAGCAGCTTGAGCCCCATCCCCGCTGACTGTCAGCACCAAACCTGTGCCTTCCTTCCATCAGCACGGTCAGTCAGGAGTAGCCATGTAGGCTGTAAGCAGATCAGCTCCTCACACACAAAAAGCCTGTCTGAAGTGCCCAGCGCCGATGATCTCTGAAGCTAATATCCACACAGTACTAGCAGGGCTCCCTTTTGGATGAAGCACCTTCACAGCCAAAAATGAAAGCCCGAGGAAAGCTTATTATTCGTGAAACGCAACTTACCAAAAAAATACAAAACCCCTCAGCATTTTGAATTTAGCTTATCTTGGCACATCCCTGCTAGTTTAATGGAAAGACACATAAGCACGCAAACACTGAAGTACAGGTTAAGAACAGCTAGCTGAAACCTAGGGCCCAGTTTTCTTCTTGTTCACATTTCTGAAATAAGCCCATTTGGGGCCAGGGTGTTCCTCTGCTTTCATATCACCAAAATCATGAGCAAAATCTAAACTGCTCCTGGTAAGATACTTCTGGAACATTCAGTTTTAAAGTACACCTATTCTTCCTTCACACTGTACACTGCATGTACCTGACAGCACAAGAAAATGACCAACTGCAATATTTTTGTGTGTTCACTTGTGTTCTTCTGAATAAATACAGAAAATACTGAAGATTTTCCCCTAAGTTACTTTGGAAAAGCTCCTGCAGTCATTCTTGCAGTCTACTAAGCAATTCCTCTAATAAATGCAACACCTAGAAAGATTGAGCTCATGTCGCAGACACACATCCTTACAGCTGAGAAGCATTTTCAGGCTTTGAATCCAGCTAAAAAGAGATGCATTACCAAATGTAGATGACGCATTACTATTTCCTTTTAAAGGTGGTCTGACCAGTACACAGGATGAATTCTGAGACCCTTACATGACATAAATAAATAACCATATTTTTTTTAAATTATTATTATTTGGAGCATCAAGCAAGCTTTTCCAGTTTGAGATTTAAACTCAAGAGACCACAGTTTTCCCCATTTATAGCACATACCTTGGACAGCGCTGACAACAATTAAAATGGGGTAAAAAGGCTTCCCAAATACTTTGGCATTGTCTGGATGACCGCTGAACCTTAATAACAATTTCAATTAATTAAGACAGGAAAATACGAGAATCATAACAGAAGTGCTATTTTATTGGCAGACTACTGGGGGGGGGGGCAGTGAAGAGGATTCATCTGTTGGCCCGCAATAAAAATCAAAATAACTGCTAGTAGCCTCAGGCCTAGAATCTGCTCTTATTTACACCATCCAGGTAATTCCATTTATTGCAGTGGGATTACTCCAGGCAGATATTGTGGTCATGCAGCTGTTTAACACCTCATGCAGAATAGAGCCCTCCAAGGAGAATTTGGCTCCATGCATTTATATTTTCTATCAGGCACATACCCCTAAGGGGCTATAATGAAATGTTAAATAAATAAAGTAAAATAAAAATAGGGACTTCTGGCTCAGGTTTTAACTGTGCCCTCCTGCACAAGGTTCCAGCTGATTTACCCAGTTAGTATTGTGCCTGGGAGGCACAGGAAAGTATGAGGGGTAAAGAGCTCATTTCTCCATTACTAATTCCTATTATTGTTAGCTGGAGTCAAGAATAAGGTGATTCAGAGTGAAGATGTCAGAAAAAAAGATCAAATAACTTGAACAGGCAATAACAGCACATTGACTAGCTATAGCAGCTGGATTACAGGTGGTAGTTCTTCCTCCCAAAGAATGGCTGGCATAGGAAACAATTTTCAGGGTGAAACACAGGATGGTGATCTGGAGAGCAAGAGAAGATACAGTCTCTGAACGAATTCTCCAGTGCAGCAACCCTAAAGCAAGATATCCTCCTAGAAAGAGGAAGATAGGCTTTCTATTTCCATATATCTTTATGTTTCCTTATGCTCCCTTAAGTTTCTCAGTCCCTGTGCAAGGACCATCAGTTGAGGAAGAATGTATCGCTGGAAGGTAAGCAAGTGATATGGCTGGGGGTCTATCCCCTGCAAAGGGTCTTTCTGTCAGGCTACACGTGAAGATGATGTCTTTGGTTGAGGCCAGTGCACCAGGGAATGTTCATGCCCATCAGCAGTTCAAAATGGTGTGACCAGGATTAACAACAGAAATTCACTCACCACCACCACTAGCTCAGGCAGCAGTCTTCATCTAGGTGGCTGGTTTTTCCTGACCCTTCTCACTGGTGGAGCATATTATAACAAATGTATTGCCTCCATCAGATCCCTTCAGCTCCTAGGTAGGTTCTTGTGACCTCGTCACAGTAAACTATGAAACAAATGGTCTGCAAAATAAAATTACTCCCAACCAAACCAATTCAGTTTCACAGGTCTTCAAGGACTGAATGCTTAAGGACCTGCTTACAAGAGAATGTATGCAGATGCTTTTAATTAGGCACAGAAAGAAGAGCTCTGCTGAATGAGAAGCTAATGTGCAGCTGTGAAAGAGAAAGGTAGGGTTAAGTGTAAGATTTCTCACATACCTGGAATAATACACCTGCTGAAGTTTGAAAGCAGTAACTGTTTTGTACCTACACTACCCACTGAAGGCCAGGCAGCCAAGTATGTCTTTTGTCTGCATTGAAGTTGCAGAAAAAAGTCTCAGGCAAACAAACTGAAAGAAAACAGTATGTTCCACTGCACAATATGGACGACATTTTTCTTTCACTGCAGGTTGATAGCAGGGTATCAGCACAGAGAAGTTATCTGCACTTGGTGACTAATTCACCTTTGGAAAATATCGCTCCTACAGCTGATTACAGATTCAGACAGGAGTCCTGCCCCTGAAATCATTTCCCATCAATCTCAATCACTCTGAAAGGCTCAGCCACCAAAGGTTCCCAAGTCAGCTGGCACACAAATGTCCAGACCCTGCCAATATTTTGTGATCCACTTACTGTAAACACACAGCTAATGAATGTTAATTCCCTTGATGATTCTTTTGGAAAGTGGAGACACATCTAAGAGTGTTTAGGAGGTATGTAGTACTCAAAAAAAATTGATAAATACTCTGACACATCTTAAAACAGAGGCACCAATGCCTTTAGCCAAACAAATAATGCTAATCTTGTATAAAGACATGAGTTATCTCAGGAGCCTCAACGTATTAATTTCATTATCACTGAACATTGGAGTTGTTAAATATTCTGACCCCATAGCTTGGGGAAGGACAGGAACAACACTAATGCAGATGAAAATTGTTAGTTGTTATGGAAACCTTTGCATAATTGTGATGGCCGTTTTGTGTCAGCCTGTGCATTACCTATTTCCACCATCAGCAATGGCCATTGCTGACCCATAATATCCACTTAGCAGGATCAGGATCTGAGACTGTGCAGCTCTTCCAGCAAAGAGGATGCCCTGACTCTGGGAGAGAGGCTGACCTGCAAGTGACAATGAGATGTGCTAGGGTTGCTGTCCACCTTCCCACTGAGCTAAGCCAGAATTTGGCAACGCAATACCAACAGCCTGCAGGAAGACTTGAACCCTATTTGTATTGATGCCCAGAGGGACTTCTCTTCTAAACAGCTGGGCATAAGAAAAAATTGTTGTATATATGCACTTATGCACACAGACATGTATACACTCAAACAGAAAGTTGAAGATTGGATTTTAACAATACTGTGCTGAGAACTACCATGAAAAAACACATTATTTGACCTGCGTTTCTCTTCACTACAAATCCCTAAAGGTAGATGATGGGGCCCTTCGAACACAGTAAGAATTTGGCAATACGAAGTAACCTGCAGATGCTGTTTCTGACACAGCACATCTCCTATAAGGCTGTATTCGCTGACTGCCATCTTAGAAAGCTTGGAGGCATCAAGGAAGTTCAATGCAATCTTCCGGTCCTCTCAGCCCTGTCACAGAGAGTGTGTCTTCCAAGGAAGGGAGTAAGAAACCTGCCTCTCTGTGTGATCATGTTGCCATCTAGTGACCGCAACCCAGAGAATACTCGAGCCCTAACACTCCTACACAAGCACAGACCAGACAATGCTGCGTGTGAAGCATCACGGTCTTGCGTAAGTGAGACCTCAGGGGAAGTCTAAACTGTTGGCAAGATCTACAGGATTATTGCTCCTAAAGTCACTTAAGCAGAAACAGCAAGTTCTTTGACTAGAGTGATAAGGAACCGAAAGCTCACAGAAGCTGCAGGTCTTGCAGCATCAATTTTGTGCCACCCTTCAGCTGTAGGGCCAAAAGGGTGGTTCCTTTTCCTGAATTCACATGGAGAGCTGGCAACACCAACCACGCCAGTCAGTCTGTTGTTCTCTGCCATTCCTATGAAATTTGCTCAACCTTTCCTGTTAAGCACAAAGAAGCAAAAGATCCCAACACAGGTACTGAACGGTGCTGGGCCTCCTCTACTGCTCGCTGCACCTAGAATCAATGGCAGATTTTCTGGGACAGAGGGGAAATGCAGTTTTCTTCTACAGCCCAAAGGATGTAGGTAGCCAGCACTCTCTTTTAAATGACCAAGATATGTAGGCAAATAAAATTTGGGGATCCCACACATAGGACCTTTTGAAATCAAACTCTCACTGCTCTCCAGGCATCTTTTGCCAGTCCTGGCCCAAGACACTCACTCAATCTCCATCAAAGTTGTTTGAGTGTTTTTCAAACTTACAATTACGGTGACACACTTCTTTTTTGGCAATTTGAGAAAGCAAGCTTTCTTTCCTAAACATGTGTGTGCTTAGTCCTTTTGTATGTAGATAAGTGTACGTGTGTATGTGTGTGTGCATGTGTATAAATACACATATATGCACAAACAGAGCATCCTCTCCAAGGTCCAATTTTTTTTTTCTTCCCTATATACAAACTGCTACAAAGTCAGATGTAGAGAACTGGCCAAAGATACAGGCATGCACTTAGATGTGACTTTCTGTGGTATCTTGTCCGAGTTTTTCACCCTGCCTAAGCACCAGACATTACCACCCAAAGTCTCAAAATATCCTGAACATTACTTCTTCCCATAGCACCAGGTTTTGTGGAATTTGTCTTTGGTTTTCCCCTTGTTGAAAGAAGGCCTTCTGCTTCTGCCTTAACAGAGTCACATGCCAATCTGGATCAGAATCATCTTGTTGGTTCTGTCTATAAACATACACACACAGAGTAACCAAAACAGCTTGTGTTTTCTTCCTATTATTTTCTGTATTATCTCTTTCTTTTGCTTTGGGATCTGAAAAGCCACTGATTTGTTTTTACTAAAATATAAATAAATTTTAGGTCATATATTCCCTGATCAAATACAGACAATGAAAGGCTAATTTCAGCATACTTTTCCTCTTAAACCGTTATAGAAGTCTCACTGTGGTTTCCTGAGAGATATGATACACACAAGAATTGCTAGCAGATATAATTTACTGGCTCCAATTTATTAGAGATCAAAGAATGAGGAAAATAGGCCTCATCTTTCTTGTTCTTCTTGGCAGTGAAACTTTTAGATCACTTAGAAAACCAAAAGGCAAGAGGAAAAGAAACAACATGAGGATACACAATTGCACTGGGGAGAAAATGATCACACTGAAATACCTAAAGGACCCCAAAAGTCTTCATAAAAATTAAATGCACAAACCCAGTCAGATGCAGATTACCAAGCATCATGGCCCTTATCCTCAACAGCCATAAATCAATCCTGACATAGCTATGCTAGTATGAAATAGCTGAAGATCTTCCTGCACTGTGGTGATGCTCTAGGGTTTGGGCTTGAGATAGTTCCAGTGGAATATGGAGAGGAGGGAGCTACATACCTCCCCCTGCTCAGGAAATAAGGGAATCCCATTTCTTAAAACCTTTTCCAGCAAAATGCACTAGGTGACGAAGCTAACCTCTACCACTCCTGTTAGATTTGCTTTACTTTTCCTGTTAAACACAAAGAAGAAAAAAAAAAAAACATGAAGCAGGATGAAGGATGGCCATGTGCAGGATTGCTATTTTTGCTCTATTATGCTAAATAGGA
Source organism: Microhierax caerulescens (assembly GCA_035590215.1). NCBI lineage: Eukaryota > Metazoa > Chordata > Aves > Falconiformes > Falconidae > Microhierax > Microhierax caerulescens. Next base: position 88,637,015 of record JAVJGJ010000059.1, read on the forward strand.
TTACTCACACAGTTAATTAATTTTTCCCCCAAATAACTCACTAGCTAATTCTAGAGACTGAAATTTTGTTCTCTCCTATGGGAACTTATATTCCTCAAGCAGTTCCTTAAAATCAGGTTTTCTTTTAGTCTTTAGCAAAGTGCTTCCTTTCCAGAGAGACCACCCAGAAGAAAATAGGAAGTTCCACAGTTTCATATTCTTTGAGGAGCAGAATGCTGAGTTCAAGCCCTATATTTACCCAGCCATCAAGGAGTTAATGTGTTGAGCAGCTACTTCATATTCTGCAGCTATGTATGTACTGATTAGCAGTGGTTGGAATAAAAGACTACAGCCCAAGGAGGGTGGAACATTCTCAGAAATAGCAGTCTGGCAAGAAGCTGTCAAGGGAATAGATCCAGAACCCCCAAGAAGAATGAGACGGACTGACTGGGAACAATTAAGGAAATCATTCCATTCTCTGTAAAGGGGAGAACAGAGCATCTTTCTGAAGTTGTGGGGTCCCTGGAAATCCCCTTTAACATAGGTTACAGAAGGGACTAAAAGAATAAGACTGGACCACTCCTAATCTCTTGGAGGACAACGGCAAAACACCTCACAAGGAGGGTGGAAAGTCTTCCCCAGCACTGTCTCCGTATCAAATGTGCTAATAATGGGAACTTCTACAGCGGATTTCACCCCAGTGCAAACCAGACAGCCACTGGCTGCTTGTTTTGGGGGTCACAGTTGCCTATTACTGCCTAGCTACACACATCTTCAAATACCAAAGCAAAATACTCCAATGCTAGTGGCCAGCCTCTCCACTCAACCCTATCTGCCCAGAAGCTGCACTATGCTGCTAGAGAAAGCTATCCAAAACACAAAATGTAAGAGTCAATCCCCAATCCCATTAGTTCTTTGATTATTCCATTAACAGTGCTAATGATTAGCAATGAGTATTGAGAGATGTACAATTGAACTGGCCGATTGACTGACATTACCAGCTCCTGTTATGCAGCAACCTGAACAACCCCCAGTCCCACCTAGGAACTTGAACTTTCTTACTGAATCTTACACGATTCCAGCTCAGGAAGCAGACCAGGAGCCATCCTGGAGCAAGATACAAGATCCTAGAGATCAACAATTGTCTGTTCCCTATCTTAGTATCTGGACTTCACCTTGATTGCATCAGAATAAAAGACTAAAATCATTTCCTCTTCTGTAGCTGATTAATTTGTTTTAAAAACTTCTCATTTCCTTGGAGTCGGACAGTTCTGTTATCACCTTTTATAATCCATTCCTTAGTTTTTTATTGTTGATTTTATATTTATCAGTTAAT
>JAVJGJ010000059.1:88642440-88660393 GCA_035590215.1 Microhierax caerulescens
GCAGGCTGCCTCCCCACCCCCCACCCCCCTCCCCGAGCAGTGCATCCTCCTGCAAAGCTGCAGAGAGCTGGCTTCAAACCAGCTGCTCTTTTTGCACCCAGGGCATGTGAGGCACTGTACAGGGACCTTACTCCTCTGCTTTACAAAACTCTTCCTTTCCACAGCCAGTTCATTCTGCTCTGCTTCTGCACCACCACCGTCCTTTAGCGCAACTTATTTTTCACTGTGTCTTCAGAGCAGTGAAAAAACCCCAAAACCGGCAGTTTAAGAGGGTGCTGGATATTTCCTGTTGTTGCTAGGAGCATGCAGCAGCATCTTCTGGTGATTCAGCATGAAGTTAAAGTTACCATCTCTACTAAATCCCTCCATGTGGACCAAGCATCCCTCCAAAAATGACTAAATGCAATAACTTGATCCTGAAATGGGTCTCTTGCAAGGCTCGGCAGCCTCCACTCCTGTTCAATTGACTCCTGGAAGGCAGTTACAAGTTAGGACTAAGAGACCTGGCCAGGATGCAAACAGCTGCTCTACTGGAAGATGTGTCTCCCACTTACTTGTCAGCTCCTGCCTCCTGGAGGGTTACCACCTTCCCGACTCTGTAGGTGGGATCAGCTTACCTAAGTACTGCCTAATCCACTTCAGACATAATCAGACAGGCTGGCTCAAACCCTCTGAACTGGTGGGCTGAGCTCAGCCAGCAGATTTTCCTTGAGGCCTGTAGTGGATGCTAGATGGACAACTCCATCAAAGTGACAGCAGTGTTGTCTTTCCATAGGTCCAACCAGATGGAGAAGAGGGTGAATGTCCTTCTGTGACACTCCGGTGGCTTTCCAAGCTGAATAACCCTTTTCAAACATACCACTAACCTCCCACTAAAGATGTTTTGGTGATCCTGGAGGAAAACTCCTACCCCTGCCATATATGACATCTAGATGCAGCCCAGACCACATGCATTAGTACTCAGGTTCTGAATCTGAGAAGCTCACACACATGTGACCATAAGTGTGGGGGAGACAGGAAGAAAGAGGTCACCCACAGCAGCCTCTGAGCAATCCTGTAATGATGGTGTGCACGTAAATGACGTAGGAGGGTCCAGAACAGGAATCTGCTCTCAGAAAATATTTGCCCTCTGTGACACGAGGAGTCCTGCTGATGTCAATGGAACAGGAGTGGCAAGCCCTGGTTCTCAGTAAGGAGTCAGATTTCCCTTCTTTTTTATATTCACAGGATTATTATGAACATCTGGTAAACAAATTTTTCTTAACGATTGACAAGCTTTTGACCATTTCCTTTCAGACAGCTGGCTTAGAGTAGTAAGACACAGACCAAAGGGTTTAGATTCCCCCTTCTTTCATATATATCTTCTTCCACACAAGAAGCAAGCAAAGTTTCTCCTTATGCATAATCGTATTCACTGGCAAACCATAACTGCTGGGGGGAAAGTTTTCCCTAAGATTGCATTTAAATCCAAGCATCTCCCTTCTTTTTCAAGACCATGAATAACATAATGCTCATTATTACAAGACAGACACAATGGTACCAGCTTTGTACAATCTAGTGGCTTTTTGGTACCTCTGGAAAAGAAGATTTAATGATACTAAACTCTGCGCAGGAAGTTAGACAGAACACTTAAATAGTGGTTCAATGCACAACAAGGAGATAATTAAATCTGGCACACAGGAGAATCCTTTCTAATTGACTCCCTGGATCAGATTTTGCTGGCAACCATTGGATGTGAAGATTAAAAGAGTTTAACAGCTTCATTTTTCAAAAAGTGATTTTTAAGAGGAAAATATCATAGTTCATTAAGAGTTTCATTGGAGCTTCATTAAGAATTTCATTGGAGCTGCCATGAATTGTGCTCTAAACAAGACATACTTCATCGCTATCTTTGCTTACATTGGTTCTGTAGATTCAAGTGCATTCTAGGGGAGTTTATTTTTTGTTACCATGGTAAAAATGATTTTAACTGTATATGATCAGCATTGCCCTCTCTGCTTGCTCATAATCTCTTCTACTCCTCCACTTTCCCCTTCCAAGTACATAAGCATCAAGATTTTCTCCTTCTTCCTTTCACTCACATAGGTAACAGAAAAAATTTCTCAAACATATCCAGTGATGACCCCTGTTTATTAATGGGTCTGGATAAAAACCAGCTCTCTTTGTATAGCTAAGTATTAAAGACAAATCCAAAAATTTTAATTGCTAGAAGTTAAGCTCTCTTATTTTTTTAGCCTGGCTTCCTAATGAAATGAGGCTTATGTGGTCCTGCCGTCTGTTTTCCTCTCCCACCCTCCTCCCCCATTCAAATGCTTTTAAACCTGTTGGCCAATTCCAGCTAAATTTGGCAGAGAGGTTGGAAAACACTATCTTTGCAATCTCACCCAGCTTAATGAAAATTGGCACCGGAGCGAGAAGAGCTATACAAATGAATGCCGTGTAGTTCCACAGTCACCTGTTTGGCTCATGGGGCGACCCAGCAGCGTGCACACACCGGCCAGCCGGCACGCCGGCTACTTGAGCTTTCCCATCGCAAGTGTCCGCTGCTCGGCTTACTGTCGCTGTGGTATAGGAACAGGTGGGACTTACATGAGGGGGGGGAACTGGAGGTGGTGCGGGGCTATGCAAGTCAGTGGGTGAAGCTGTAGTTATAGGGTTGTGTGTACAGAGGCGTGGAATAAATGTGGGTGGGGAGCAGCTTCCAGAACAACTACTTGCAGTGACTGATACTCCCCACTCGGTAATAGTCACCTTCCAATAGCACAATAATCCAGACCGGCACAATTCTTTCCCTGTGATACATTTTGCCGTTCTACATAAGCAATTTGGGTAGGACACATGCAAGAAGATTTCCTGCACAAAGTACTGAACAGGAATATTCCTTATCTTTCATAGCCACTGCCTCCAGACAACCTATATCGTGCCCTTTGTATCCTGGGTGGGAGCCAGGACTGCTAGAGTGATGAATCAATAACGTCCATAAGGAAAATGAAATGGAGGAGGCTCTTATTCAGTGCATTTCTCTTTTGTTAATTGTTGCTATATTTCATTCCAGCCCCCCTCCCCGTCCTTCCAAATGGCTGGGACTGTGACTCAGCTTCAGCAGCTTACATGATCAGAAGAGAGAGGAGTCACCCTCCTAGGGCTGATTTCACTGTTTGCTTCGTAAGCTCCATCGCTCGGCAGGTTTGTCCATTACACAGATCCTTTTGCAGGTCTTACCCATCCCACACCCTGGATCCCAGTCTTGTCCTAGGCAGCCGACCACTATGGACAAGGACAAGGACAGCTACAGTATCAGAGGCCAGCAAGATAATCCTGCCAGCAGGATGGCTGCATGGGGAAACGCTGGCTTTGCTCACTTGGCATCATTGTGCTACTTTCATCAGACGCATGACCTAAATGACAGATATGAACTGGGCCCAAAGACTGAGAGAAACAAGACCCACTCTCCAACCCTGCTGCAGAAATGCCAGCACCTAATGGGCAGGCAGTGCAAACTAAGAAGGGCAATTATTTCTTTGGCTGTGGCACTTAAATCCAGTAGATTTGGTCTGTCAGTCATGAGTCAGCTCTGAAGCAAGCTTGTGCCTTCAAGGTATGGTATAGATGCTTCAGAGCTGACACCTAATAAGTCACTCTGTATGTATGGAAAGCTGAGCATTGCTGTTCCTAGGTAGCAATTACACTAGAGGGCAGGTTGGAAGGAGGGGTTGGTGTAACTGGCAACCAGAAAGGAGTCAAAATAAAGTTAATGAGGTTTCTTTGTAAGATAACTGCTGTGTCCTCGTCAAAATAGATCAAGGCACCTTAGGTGGAAACTGAGGGAAAAGCATGGTGAAAGCAAAACAAAAAAGCAATGAATAGCAACAAGAAAATAAACTAGAAACATATGTAAAACAAAGACAGAGGCAAAACAGAGAGGCCTTTCCAAGCCTCACCCTTTAAGCCCTAGCTCCTGGAGCCAGGAGATTGCATACAGTCCCCAGTGTCATTAAAGAAAGTTATTTTCTCCTTCTCACTATCCTCTGTAAAGAATTCTAAAACATAACACAGACGTGCTTCAAAGAAAAGCCAGAAAAGGCACCCAGATTTGGCTAGCAAACACTGGGTCTTTAAAGCAAGAGCAACCTGATAATTCTTTGAGATTTGCCCCACAACTATTGAACAGTGAAGAAGTATTCAAAATGCTGGTAATACTGCATGGGTTGGGTGAACTCATATTCTGGGCCCTGGAAACACTGTACAACTACACTGCTTTCTGGACATAATGAGACTATTTTCATAAAAAAAAAAAGGTGTTTATGTGCAAATATGTAGCTTTCAGGTCGATGAGAAACCTGGTATCAGAAAGTAAACAAGGACAGAGATGTCTAGAGACATGCTGAAGCCTGTAAGCTCTGTCTTACAAGGCTAATGTTTCCAAGTGCATCTGGAGACAGTACATTTATATGGCTAAAAGATCCAGCTCACACCACAATGACAATGGGACACTATAATGATGTTGGTGGGACACTCTAATGGTATTGGCAGCTGACTGCAAGTCTTCTACTGCTAATGTTTTAGAATAGGTCAGACACCACAACCCATATTTAGAGCATGCTTTTCAGAGACACCGGCCACCCACAATTCCTACAGGGCTGGGCACAGACATCAAGCCAACAGCTGTAAAGCTCTCATTTCCAATGTTGTGTTTCCAGTCAACAAACAAAGCTTAGGTAGGGAACATTGTGTCAGGAATGTCTTCTGGGGTTGTCTTTTATTTTTCTTTTTCACCCTGTTTCCCAGCTAGTCTTACTGAGGAACAAGAAAATCAAATGACTTGCATGGAGGTCACAGAGTGAGTCATCAGCTCAGCCCAGTGACGGTCAAATAATGCTTATTTGTAAAACTATAATTTTATAGTGCTCTACAGCATAGCTTTAAAAATGAATGTATGGGAAAAATACACCCACATATGACAAACGTACTTATACTCTCTCCGCTTTGGGTGGACGTTCTGTTAGTCACAGGGAAGCATCTGTGTAAAGCTTTTTTTGTTGCTGCTTTCTGCTTCTCTAGACATTTCATCAAATGGTCCCTGAGTCAGAAGAAGTGGGTTTTGCTATTAAAGTCTGTGTGGAGGCTGCATTCCAAAGCTGTTGGAGGATTCAAAGATAAATATTCCTACTTCGGAGAAAAAGTAAAAAAAAAACCAAAAAAACAACCAAACAACAAACATCTTTGATTTAAAAACCAACAACAACAACAATCCAAACTGAATGTAATGTTTACAAAGACAGCAAATAACTAACGATCCTGTCTGATAGTCCCTTTGGAACTGAAACTAAAGAAGAGTTTCATTACAGCACAAGTTCCTTTAAAATTGCTTTCAATTGTATAGCATATGTGCCTACCATGCTGGGGAAAAAAAAAAAAAAAAGTATTGATTCGTATTAAAACTAATTCCAACAGCAACAGAATATTAGCCAGCAACCTCATCCAGCCACTGTGTGATGAACAAAGCTCTTTGGAGCAGGAGCCATCTCTGTTCTGTGATTTGTATTTTGTGTGGTAAGGGTGGAATGCAAGCCTGTAATAATCTGTCTCAAGAAAATATTTGGGGGTGAGCATACAGGCAACGGCTCCTCTGGCTCGCTGCTTTGGAAGCCTCATGTATGCTTTCAGATACACGGCTTGCATCAACAAAATGAGGGAGAGCTCTGCAGTAGAAGATGGTAGAATCACCCCATCCTGTGAAAGTGTTTCCATATACATATAAAACCAGCAGCTGCAGAACACACCAGAGGTGTAATACACAGAGGTTAGACTTCAACTTAAATCTAGGTGCACTGCTTGAAGTAACATCCCTGCCTCAGTTCAGAGGGACCTTCAGACCCACTGTTCTCCCTGCAGTGGTCCACTGTGGACAGCAGAAATGACGAAGAAAGTCTACGCGCTCCCTACGTAGTATCTATCATCATCCCTTCCATGGGGGTATCTAAGCCTAGATGGGCTTGCAAGGATTTTGCCGCCCACCCTGAGGCAGAAGAAGAGTTTTCTCCCTTTTGCCCTGGGTGTGCCGATGTGCAGGACGGAGGGACTGATCCCTCGAGGGCAAAGGAAGCCCACAGCAAAGCTGGGCCCAAAGGCTGAGTGCAGAGTTCTTACCCCATCCCACCTTGCCTATTTTCGGCAATATCCCATGGCTTGGGTGATCTGCCTCATACTGAAAGAGTGACCTGGGTGAGGGGAAGAAGAAATTCATCAAGCCTCCGTCACTCCTGTAGCTTTAACTTTTTGTTGCCTGGCTTAGCAGCTCTGGCTCTCCAGCTGTGCAAGGTGGAGCTGGATGCAAAGGGAGGCGATGAGCCTCTAAAAGTGGAGCTTTGTGGAAGGAAAGCTGTCGAGCAAAACTGCACAAGAAAAGGGGACCATTTTATTTGAGCTGGCCTGGTCCCAGCCGCACATTGCCATTATGATGACGACCTAGGGAAAAACAGTCCTCAAGCAACATTGATGAGCCTGGCGCACCTCATCTCCAATAGCCAGATCACCAAGGCAATTACAGCTCATGTCCAAGAAAAGCTAAGAAGATGAATGAATAAAAATGTCGAATATTAGATCATCAGTAGAACAATGAAAACCCCAAACAGATGCAAACAATGTTATTGCCTTTTTTCTTTTCTTTTCTTTTTTTTTTTTTTAATTTTAACTCCAAGCTGAAAACCTATTTGGGCCAGAATTCTTTGGAATCATGCTACTGAATGTGCCTATAGTTAGGAGATAAAAAAAGAGGCGTTAAAGCTGCTAGGAGATGTGATCATCACAATGAGGGACTGGTTGCAGCCTGCAAGAACCTGAAAAGAAACTGGTGAGTGCAGGAGTTAGAAGGCATTGCTATGACAACAAAGCAAACCACCCCTGAAGAGAATAGAAAATATGTACAGCCATGCCAAGATCATAAGCAAAGAAATGTATATTCTAAGAGGAGGCAAATGAAACATTGACTTGGAAAACAAAATTACGCCTTTAGCATGATTTCTTCTTTATACATGGCACCTCTTCAGGAAAAGCATGTATTTAGCAAAGGGAAAGAAACTTTCGTCAAAGCACCTCTTTGCCCAGTCCTGATGCTTTGAGGAGGTAGCAGAAAGATCCGTGCTCTGTTTGCACTCTCAGATTTCAGCGAGCCGTGGTTGTTTAAGCTATCCACAAGGTGGTCTCTATGCTTTTTTCCAACCAACACTTACTGTACTTGTGAACAAATTTAATGCTAACTTTCTTACATTTTCCCTCCTAATAAAATTAAGGTCATTTACCAGAAGACGCCTTTTTATTCACATTCAAAGCCTAGGATACCCCATGGAGGATTAAACCTAGAAATTCCTCTAGCATTCTGGCAGAGAAGGTTTCCATGTTCTTCTACAGCTGCACATAAGTCATTAATGAGATCGGTCCAAGCAGTTGTCTGGACCATACCTAGCAGAAAGCTCCCTGGTGACACTGATGCTTGATGACAGTCAACTCTTGAAATCAGAGCCAGCCTGGATGTTGACATAATGGTCCACACTTTGTGTGCTCAGCCAGGACAGGGAAAATCCTCAGGTTCCCAAAGTGAAGGAGCAAATGAGCGGGCTGGAGGAACACACTACAACAAGGGTGTTCTGAAGAGGTGGTGAGCAGCATCTAGGGCTGCTCACAGGGAGCACAGCTGGGCAGCTTTGTGCCACGGGACTGTTCTGCATGGAGGATGTCCCACACTGGGAGAACTGAACGCATACTGCTGGAAACAGAGCAGTATCAGGCCCTACCTGGACAGTCTTATGATGGCTTTTGAGATTTATCTTCCAACTTAGTTCTGGAATGGTAGGAAAGAGGGTGTCATATACACAGCCTCGAGTGGGTTGTCCTCTGCCTCTACAAGGTTCCTCATGATGCAGCCTCCTGCCTCCCTCCAGCAGACCTGAGCAGTTCTGCCACACTTTCTGGCATAAATACTTCCTTGCTTCAGCCTCAGAGATTTCATTTCCCTACCGCACCCCTTAGCTGGAGACTGAAACATAGAGCTCAGCTGCTACAAACATACACTGTGCCCCGTGACACATCTGGAACATCAGCAAACTAATGCATGGAAAATGTTGTCCCGGGCTAGGAGATACCTTGCAGTAAACCCACCACCACCACCCACCAAAGTGTGGCTGTCCTTGCCTGTCCTCTGAAAGGTACTGCCGTGCAGTGGCATGGGCTGAACCCCCTACCCTGTGCCACCAAAGGGACCCCCAGCCTGTGGCAACGCCACCTATGCACCCAGGCACACTAAACTGTCAGAAACACTCGTCTGTCAGCGTAGCTCTGTCTACACCAGCGCCTTGCCAGCAGTGGGGGAGTTGATTTCTTTCCACACCCTGGAATTACACTGGCAAACTCTGTAGGTTACGTTCAGGCACAGAGCGCAGGCCACGTGTGCACACACTTTATTGGCCTTCACGTGATCCTGTGCATTAAAGGCAGCTGGGCTTCCTCTCTTTCCAACTAAATAATAATTACACCTATTGTTCCCAGTGGGCAAAGAGACCCTGTTCGCACATATCCAGAAAGACAAGGCATATAATTAACACCTTGCTGGGATAGAGAGCTTTTGTTCAGGTTAGTTATTACGTGTCTTGCAGCCTGAAAACAAAGTGCTTCTTACATTCATTTCAGCTCATTTCCTCCCTGCCTCAGAACTTAACTCCCTGCTTCTTCCCAGGTCTTTGTGCACCAATGTGTCCAGCAGCCATGCTCAGGAAACTGGGGCCAAAGGCTTCTTCTGGATGTCCGGAGCAGGGGGTGCTGAGCCGCCGTGTGTATCCCACGTTCCTGCCCGCAGGCAGGTGCTGTGGCTGGCGTGGCTGCTGTCAGACCCGTTTGCAAACAAATGGCAAAGGTCTCTGCCAAAGGTGCGAGGCAGACAACAGGTCTCTCACCTTGAGATTTGGGCTGCAGGAAGAAGGTGAAGTTCTACCAAATGGATGGGCTTAAATAACAGCCCATTGCTTTTCTCTTCCTCCTTCCTTCCTCTCTTCTTCCTCATCCCGTTTCCCATCCTTAGTGCAGCTCTCATTTTCCCTCTCTGTTCTGTCCCTTCCTTTCCCATGTGCTGGACTCCACCTTCTGCTGAACAGTGTGGTCAAAAAATCTCCTTTTTTTGTGTGTGTGTGTGTGTTTTTACTTTTGTGTGTGTGTGGTTTTACTTTTTTTTACTTTAGGTTTAATTTTTTAAGCCTCTGGTTTAGTGCATTCAACTGAAGGATCCCAAACAGCCCAAAGACTGGCAAAAAGAGGGGAGCAGAACAGTCACAGTTAAGGGCAGAAAGGGGGTGGCTGGGGAAAGGGGGCATGTGCTCCCCTCTTCCAGCAGCGATCTGCCGTTAGAGCAGCTCAAGCTGGCTTCTGTAACTTTGCCGTTTATTTTACCAACACAGCGATGTGGAGTGCAGTGCTGTGAGGAGGTAGGGTAGGTTGAACCACATCATTTTGTCAGTAACGATGCTGCCTAGGTGTGATTATAGCAGCAAAGAGTCATTTCAGGGCCAAAATCCCAAAGGCAAAAGCACTGTATTGCCAGAGTAAGGTCTGTCCTTATGACGTGAACTTCCCGGGAAGGAACTCTCCAAGTCCCTTTTGGACATGGTTGCTCCCCAGCACACCGAGAGGCCCCATGACCCATCCAGGCAGAGCAGGGAAATCCTCCCCACTCCAATGCCCCCACATCGCAGCCCCCATACGTGCCCCGCTGGCAACGCTGCCGCTTGCGCTGAGAGCCACCAGCTCGGGCAGGGCACAGGGGCTGGAACACCAGCTGAAGACATGAGGAACCAGAGCTAGAGCAGAAACCAAACGGTTTGGCACCATCGATACGGGTTTTGGCCATCGACTGACAACGGAGCAGCTGTGGCTACTGACTTACAGCACAGGTCCTGGCAAGCGGCGGGGTTACCAACACCCGGCCGACAGGCGCTTGCGTAGCCAACATTTCGTCACCTCACTTCAAGCTCAGTCCAGCTGGTTCTACCCAATTTGGCAAGGTCTTTGCAAGCCCAGCGTGGTGTTCAGCCCACCGAGAGCTTTAACTATAAACATCCAAAGCATCGTGGCAATACGACCTGAGTGAGAAGGAGCGCTTACATCAGCTTAAAGACACCTAAGTACCAAGCTCCTTTGATGGGGCGGCTCTCTGCTGCCTGTCGTCAGCATGAAGTCAGAGGTCAGCTCTGTATCAGAGCGCTCCCACATCAGCTGGATTAACTTAACCCCCCTGCGTCAGCCCCATAAACTAACACGGTGCACAGCTGGGTTGGTAGCATATAACATTTTCACTGCCTCAATCCAGATAAAGCCGCACTGGTGCTTTGAGGAGAAACGGTATAAAAAAGACCGTTTCACACCTGTACTAACTTAATAAAAACAATAATAGCCACATTTTGTCAACGGAAAGCGCAGCCATACTCCTGCAATCCTGGCAGACAAAAAACTCCTGTAGCACACAGTTCTGCCTTCTTTTGCAGCCTCTAAACGCAATGGCATCTGGTGCCTTGGGGTTTCAGCCCTTCCAATTAACTAACAAGCTCTATCTCCCACTGCTGCAACTGAAAGGTGATTCTGTGATCTCAGGAAACACTAATTGCTCTTTTTCTTCCTTGTTCTAATTTAAATAACATCCAACCCCCCCTACTTCGTAGCCACTGTAAGGAGCTTTGAAAAGGTCTGTACTTAGCACAACAAGATTGTAGCAGACAGGTAGGCAATTAGGCAAAATAAGCAGCAAGTTCTTCCCACACAACAGCCATGCCACGGTACCGTTCATTTCCTGTGGCAACTTCTGTATCTAAATGATGTAGGATGTTTAAATGGATTTGACACGTAACATTTTGCTAATGAGCTCTGGTTTCACAGCTCAGTGTTATGAAGTAGCGTGAAGGTCCCTTTTTTACGTCCCCCACCGAAACTGGTAGGACCTAGGCAAGCGTCTAAAACCACCGCGATAGCCATGTCCCTCACAACACGTGGTGGTATTATTGGACTGTGATTTGAAATGTTGTTGTTAGAATTAGCAGTTTAAAGCCTGATGTAGCAAAAAAAACCCCAAACCAACCCAGAAAAAAGCCCCAGCTTCAGTTTTCCTTATTTTCCAATTCTAAACTCAACGATATTTCAGCAGCTGCCTCTGGAGAGGCTAAAATATGCCCTGCAAGAGCCGGGCGCTGCCAGGAGAAGGACAGAGCGTGCTGGAGATGGGCGCTGCTTTCCCAGTTGATGAAGTTAGCCCAGGGCAGCAGCCAAAGGAGGGTTATTTCAGATCCTTTCGTCACAGCAAGTCAGGAGAGTTCAGCAGTGCCCAACAGGCCAGGCAGAGGCAGAAAGGATTTGTCCCCGCTGCCAGGGACACTCCTTTCCTACTTTACACAGAAGGTCTCTAATCTGCTTTTGCTGCTGGTGGCTGGAGATGCCTTGAGCATTTTTCTCCAGATTCTCATCTGGTTCCCTAGATGGAGACAGCAGATACACTCCCCTAGGTTTTCGGTCCATTCCCTGGATGAAAAGTTATCCACTGTCCCAGTTATCTCAAAAGGACGGCTCTGGGAAGCATGGCTTAGCCCTGAAAAAGGCCCTGTTGTGAGGAGCCAGGGAAGTAAGATTAAAGAGAAAAGCAGCAGCAGAGCTGGACCACAACATCTGTTTGAAATCTCAGGTTTTACTTGCCGTTTACTGAAACTCTCCCCCACTTCCAAATTTTCTCATGACAGACTGAATTGCTCTATCAACAAGCGTAAAAGGAAATGATTAATTTACCCCTCCCATCCAAACTGATTACCAAGACTTCCATATCTTCAGGACCTGAGTAATGAATGAGCTTCCTGTGATTATAGCCAGGCACACCAAGAGGGCTCTGCTCTTCGCATTCACACCTCTGGGTCAAAAGCTGTAAGGACCACACAGCGAATCTGTGCTCATCAGAGACAGCAGCAACTTTTTTCACATGGCGAACAATAACTCCCGTCGTCTTTGACCTTGTGCACAGTAGCAAAAAAAAAAAAAAAAAAGAAAAAAAAAGAAAAAAGAAAAAAAAATGTCTCTGCTTCACACCGCATGACATGGCACACGGAGCAGTAGGCTAATGGGAAAATGCTGGAGTCCTGGTTTCCCCGCCATGCAAACCACGGCAAGGGTAGCATGCCAGCTCGGACTTTCTTTCTGAAATGTGAGGCTCAGCTTGCTGGGAGAAACACAAGAGGAATCGGAAGCTCCTACCTTGCAGAAAGGCATAATGCTGCCAGCAATTAATAGATGGTATCTTGCTTTCTTACAGGACAAGCCTCACTCCTGGTGAGACGGGAATTCAGCGTGAGCTGGAAGCTGCAGTTTCTCACAGCTCCTTCTCCTGTGGTGGCATGCTTCCCAGTTGCTGATCTTACCATGTGCCAGGCAAAAAGCTGTCCTCCTGGTATCTTTGGCCTCCACGCTGTCAAATGCTGACCCTGATTCAGAGCTGCACCGGTCTGAGTTAAACGGCAGAGCCGCGAGCCAGCGGGGCTTCTCCGCACTAACGCGCTCCCCACCAACAGCCACGGGCAACCCAGGCTGGAGACCCAAGCAGGGCTGTGATGGTCACCCTCCTGTGTGCCGTCCTTCAGAGATGTCGAGCCAAAGCCTCTTCCCCAGCTGCTTTCAAGGTAGAAATTACAAACTGTCACTGTCATTCTCGAAAGAATAAAAAATGAACCTCAGCCTGAGAACACAGACCAGCATCCCCCCTCCCCCCAGAGGAAAATGGTTTCTGTGTTAAACTTTCACAACTAAACCTGAAACCCAGTGATGTTTGTTTTAGGTTTTGTTACAAACCTAGAACACAGGCCAAGTTTGGGGGGCGGGGGGGGAAATGGGCAAAGTTTCAAGCAAATCGAGACCGATTTATGGTTTTGAGTGGAAACCATACTGAGTTCACTACTTTCACAGGGGTTTGATCTGCAACCAGGCACAATCTGGCAGCCTTAGGCTGTCTTTTGCTTCAGGTTAAATTGAAAGGCAAACCCAGCACATCTCCCCAGGTACCCAGGTCTATGTGGTCCTTGCAAGGAAGGATTCACAATCACAGATGCGCTAGAGACCCCATAATTGCACCGCGGTACCTACACGCTGGGGTGTCACTCCAGTCTCACAGATCTGCCTTCAAAACGTACACTGAGGGTTTTCAGGATAACATACATCATATAATTGAAATTCTAGGCTGTAATTTCTCATTTGTTGGGGTTGTTCTTCATACACACACACAATTTCCTTTAGTTGTTTTGCTTTCAATCTCTTTGCTGTTTTGGTACAGTTGACTTTTTATCAGATTGCGGACAAAATTTCTGGTGATCTTGTATCAAAGGCTGTATGTTGTTGCAGTAATTGAGAATGCTTTTGTGGCACTGGTAGGAATTCACCAATTTTACTGGGAGACAAGACGCATGTCTTACTACGTGCATATACTGCATTATCTGTGAGCTTTCCCTCCCTCTGCCTCACACTGATACGTGTGTATGTTTTAGGCTTGCTTTCGAAATATTAAACAAGTGTCCTATTTGAAAAAAAAAAGGATGGCAACTGTGCCATTGCTAGACAGAAGGCGCAGGAGTCAGTGCTTCACAGAGGCAGAAGGAAGGCTGAAGCAAAGAACGGACAACCAAAGGCATTACTTCATGATCCTGTGCCTGGCTTCTACCATTTTTTCACATCGTTAAATGTAACATCTTGCCTCTCCGAGCCAGCCCTCCATTTTCCAAGTCCTACTTAATACCTTGTCGATCCAGACCATGAGGGTTTATACATCCCTGAGTCCAGACATGCAAACACCCACAACGTGACAGCCCTAAGTCAGCACATCAGTAGGGCCATGCAGTCCGTGCCTTCCACTGATGCACGTGTGTGCTTGACTATATGCTGGGAGTAGACTTTCATGGGATTAGCCACAGGGAACATTAAGTGCATGCTTAAGTTTTTGTGGGACTGGCAGGCCTATCTATTAACAAAAGAAAGAGATACATAAATACTACTTTGCACGTATCCAGGCCCCCATCCTAATCCTTTGTATTTTAATCAGATTAAACTTTGCAGGAAGATATTATTTCGTGACAAAAACACCACGAGGAACAATCCTTTGTATAGGATATCAAAGAACCATCTTGAGACATGGCTCCAGTCGAGTTGGCACGGAAGAGGTAAAGCATCCCCAGCCACGAACCCTCCCCAAGCCGGCAGGGAGCCACGGGGAAGTTTGCTTGCCGGAGCCAGGCTGGAAACATGCTGCTCTCTGTAGTGGTTTCAACAACAACAACAACAAAAAATCCGATAGCAAGTATGATGGCCTTAACATACGAGCTGTTCCCCATGCAGCCTGCCTGACTCTCTTCAGCGGGTGCAGGGGAATCATCTCGTTGTCACCTATTTCCCCCAGCCCCTGGTGAGATGGGCTTTGCCTCCCAGGCGGTCCTTTCCCAGCAGGAGGATAGGGATGGAGATACACATCGTCCGCCAGCTGCAGCTGTGCTGACCGAGTTGCTCCCACTGCCACTGTCCCCACAGGTCCTGCTCCCTTCAAAATCTGCTCTTAAGTGGCTTATCGGGCTCATTTTCACCTTGCTGTGACAGGCAGCAGGAGACAGGCTGTGAGCAGCGAGCATCCGCCGGCACCTTCACAGGCACGTCTCCCACCGGCCGGCGGGGACTGCCAGATGCTTTGCTTTCCTTCTCTGTGACACCGTGAGCCCCAGCACACTGTGACGGCCACCTCCTGACACTCTCCCGAGCCAGGGGACCAGCCAGGGGGTTTGCCTGCAATTCTTCCCCTCTACGTGGACTTCGCAGGGGGTTAAGCTGTAGTAGCGAACAGCCCAGCACTGCCAGGAAACCTGAGTAACCCTAGTCCTTGCCAGCCAGGAGGCAGTTTGGGTTGGTGTTCTTTTACTTATCCTTCCCAAATTTCCCAGGCTATGTGATCTTTTCAAGCATAAGTCACCCAAGGTGGCTACGGTTAGAAATTAATTTCTAGATGTTAATGACTGCCAATGATGCCACCATTCAGCTGGTGCACTGAACTGCCAAGTAGCAGAGCAAATTCCTTCCCAATGTAATCCCAACGAAGGGAAGGTTATTCCACCAGGGGTAGTTCTTACTTCTTCACGCTAGACACACACCACTTCTTAAATCCAGTTTCCTATTTACATGTTAAGTGTCCTCCTAGGAAGAGAAGTGAATTAGGCAGCTGCGCTGTCTACCAAGGCTGACTGAAAAAAAGAAAAGAGAAAACTAGTCCAGCTGAAGCACAGCTGGACAACTTGTCTTGTTCTTATTATTTGATGCCCTTCAGGATATAAAGAAAGTCCATGCTCCATTGTTCCAGTGACAGAAAAAGGCCTGCTGAGATCCCACCACTTCATTACAAAACATTGCATGCTGGAGCAACCACAGAAGGCCACAGCTGGCCAGCTCAGGGAAAACCAGAAAATGAATTTGCTAACTTAAGGTGGCTTCAGTTCAAGCAAGCCGGAGCACACAGCAGTGTTTGTTGGTCTGGAAGAAAATGCCCATCACCTAGGCTGCCCAGTACCGTGCATCTGGTTTTAAAGGGCTACTGCCCTCACGTTAGATGTACAGCTGGATGGAGAAACCCTAGGACCTGACTGTCATCAGGTCATCGCAGTGCCACCACGGTCCCCCTGGAGCAGCTCCTGCCTGCCCCTGCCCGAGAGTGCCGAAGTTGGGCAAACACTCAAGCTGACAACCACGCTTCTGCTTCAGTCAGTTGCTCGGGATGTTTCTCTCATGCCTATCAGCTTCACCTCTCTTACCTGGAGCGAGCACAAGGCATTTTGCTCCTCTGTATGTCCCTCGCCTGCCAGTGCCAGCTGGCGAGCAGGCAAGCCCCTGGACTGAGTGGGAAGGTAGCGCCGGGCACACCTCTGCACCCATAGCCCTAACAGGGCAGACCCACTGATGGAGAGAGCCCTGCCGAGCCCACAGGGGGTGGGATGCATACTAACAAAACGAGCCCCCGATGCCTCTTGCGTGACCCTACACGTCTATCTCGCCACAACCTGCCAGCAAACTGAGAAACGCTGGAGTGTATCGGGATAAAAGGCTGATGCCGGTGATCTGGTTGCTAGAGGACCAACCATCCATCTGCGCAGCCATTTAAAACGTGTGGGCATCCATCCCCCATCGCTTCAACTCTTCCCTCACTGCTGCTTTTTCCATAGCTTTGCTGGGAAATAAGAGGGCACTGGTGATGCTCTTGCCTTCAGCCTTAGCCTGGGCTCTGCCCAGGTGCTGCTGTGAGCCTCGTCCTGTGCCCTGGAGACACAACCAGGAGTCACAAGCACTCGTGGAGCCTTTCGCCTCCTTTTTCTTGTTTCTGCAGAGGCAATTGCTCAGCAGGAATTGAATGAGGCCAAAAAACCCCCAAAAATGTCTAGGGAAAAAAAGACAAACCCAAACCATGCAATTTAGGGGCTTGCAGAATGAATGAAACATGGCAAACATTTTCAGCTGTACCCAAAATGTAGGGGGAAAGGGCATACATACCTACATCCCCTGAAAGAAACGGTTTGTTTTGAAATGCCACAGTATTTTATTTCAATGCTTCTTAAACACAACCCTTTGATTTGCTATTTTGAAGTGGCATTTTCCACTCAAAAGAGACCTGAAATAAAAGAAAGTGTGAGAAGCAAGGGAGGTAACTAACCTCAAAACAAAACATTACATTCAAAATGTGATTCGAGTTGACCCAAAATAACACGTTGGGGTTTTTCTCATTTCCCCCAAACAAAATATAAACAAACAAAAGAAAGAAAAATGACAATTTCTTTCACTTTGACTCAATCCAGTTCTTTTTCTCTCCATTCTCCAGCGCAGCCCCTGAGCTGAGGCAGCTGTTATTTCCCCAGGTCTTCCCAGAGGGAGTCGGTATTATCCAGGCTGCCTGACTCGTGGATTTCGGGAACATCTAAAACGCTCGGTGCCGACCCAGTCTGTGCAGGAGTGTGTGGAGCAGGCCGGGGGAGGGGAGTCTGTTGGGATTTAGTTTTCTTTCCCACTTTGTCCCGCGTACTGTACGGCTTTGGCAAGTCCATTTGCTCCCGGCGCCCAGTTTCCCCGACTCCAGCGTAGAAACGAGCTTTATCAGCGCCGCAAGCTGCTGTGCCTGCTCGTGCGGGCGCTCTCCCGAAAGCAGCACGTTAACCACCATCGTGAAAACTTCCTTCCCTCTATTTCAGCACCTACCAAACACCGAAACCTTTTATGGCTTAAACGTCCTGATGCACGTGTCTCTTTGGGGATGTTCCTCCGCGTATCACGCTTTGAGAAAACAGCTTCTTCCCTCCTCCCTTTCCCCTTTTCACATGATTTTTTGCACCTTCCTCTGTGGGTTTCTGGGGGTTCCTCACAGCCCCACAACAGACGCCTGTGCTTGCCCTACCTGTGCGGCTGGCTCTGTCTTCCCCCCCCCCCAGAAGATTCATCTAGAAGATAAGCACAAGCCTGCGGAAACCCTGTGACACCGACCTCAGGGCAGCTCTCGGAGCAGGGAGCCCGGTGACATGCTGTCTGTCAGGAGGTCCCGCTGACAGGCACATCCACACATTTTGCACCCCCTGAAAGTCCGAAGCAAAGCTTTGGGGCGCCTGACAGCATCGCCGCGGATGCTCTGTGGTTTCGCTGTGGCCAAGCTTACTTTCATTTTAACGTGGTGGAGGGGAACGTGGTGTCTGGGTGGTTTCGGCCAGGGAATCCTGCGCCGAGGGCCTGTGTGCTGCACCCAACAGACACTGCACACGCACCAGCCATCCCTCGGTGTGGGATCAGCCGGGAATTTATGTAGAGGGATGAATTTGGGTTGATAATATACAGCTGTGGGCTGGCTGCAGGGGCAGTGGGTTGGTTGAGGTAGTCA
>JAVJGJ010000059.1:88660493-88671896 GCA_035590215.1 Microhierax caerulescens
GAGTTGTAGGGTAATGAATAAACGAAGCTTGCTGATCACTCATATTGAATGGTCCTTGACTTCCCTCCGTTGCAACAAATTTATCCCCCGAGATCTGGGACAGCAGGGGTGGGAATGCACCGAAGTGACGAGGCGCTCAGCTGGGTGATGACTCGGCAGAGAGGAAGGAGCAGGGAAGGGAGGAATTGTTGGGGAGGGTGCGAGATGTCAGGCACGTGTGTCCTGCACGGGACGGTCCTGTCCTCTTGCCATGCAATAAGGTCAGTTCATTGCAGATTAAGGAGGGCTTGCTGGGAGAAAAAAACATATCCGGGGGACAAAAAAAATCAGGACAAACCAATATCCCACCGATGCTTGTAAGGATGTTGGGACCGACCCGAGCCTGGGGCGTCTGGTGGCCCTGGGTCAGAGAGAAGTGGGGTGCAGAGCCCCCATGGTTTGAGGGAGGTTAGAGGGGCGTTCAGGGCACCTGCAGCAGGCAGCCAGGCTGCAGCCCCTCCAAAAGAGCCACCTCAGTGCCTGAAAGAGCTGCCTCCTCCCAAACATCACGACAAAACTTCCCAAGACTGACTCTACAACATTCCTAATGAAGGCGCATGAATACGGGGAAAAAGGCAGAGCCAGGCTCTGCTTTCCCTGAAGCTGGCACTGCGGATCAGACATCTCCAGTTCCACTCCAACCAACGGGATATATACCTGCATTTTTTTCCCTAGTTTAGAAAAGCAAAAAATATTTTTTGGGCTTTTGTTTCAAAAATCACTAAGCTGTGATATTTTTCAGCAAAATATTTCAATTAGGGGTTTATTGTTTTTTTTTTTTTTCTTTTTTCTTTTTTTTCAGTAATACTGATTTAGTATCCGGTTCCACAGGCTCAGCAAGAGAGAAATTATAGGAAACCGGGAAGTCCCAAGTGGAAATACTCGGGTACAGAGCAAAGATTTAAGACTTCTCTGAGGACATGGAAGTAAAAAGAACATTTCCTTTGGGAGGAGCAGCTCTTGCATTCATGGCTTCCACTTTAAACAGCAATGTCTTTCCTCAGCAGTTTTGCATCACAGCCAGTTTGGGAGATGTAGCGCAACTGGAAGAGGATGGGGAGGGGAATCCCCAGGACTCGATGACAACAGTGAGTAATTCCAGAGTCTCTCCTACAGGAAACAAGTCAAAAGAGGAAAAGGAAAAAGGCCAACAACACCTTCCAGTTCAAAACTCTCTGTAAGCCATTGTTTTTGCAGATGAAACCATTGAGGGAGGCAGTGTCTTCTGGCAGTGAATATTCCCTTATTTCCTCCTCTTTGTGAGCTTGGCTAGCACGTTCGTGTCAAGGCTGGTAACCCCACAGGTGGCTGAAGAGCATTTACTGCGATGTCTAGACACAGGAGAGCACCGCACCTCCTAAATTAGCCCAGGCTACTCTCCAGCCGCCGCGCTCTCAGGGAGGGATTGCCAATATCTGATACCTGAAGTGGATTGCAAAACCTTTCCCCCCACCTGGGAGGTACGAGGAAAGACTGCTGACGAATGGAAGCAGAAGCCTCGCTCCTTTGGAATTTTGGGGGGGTCTCTCTGTATCCCCGCCAGCTGATGGAGCTCTCTGAAGCTACCCGGGAGCTGTGGAAGCAGAGGGTGAATTTGGCATCAATCCCATACGAAGCCAAAAAGAAGGACCTTGGTTCTGCAGGGGTGCTCAGGCTTCTGTAGCTGCATGCGTTCAGGGAGGGATGTTAAAGGCCAGCTGCTAGTCACACCACAGTACACGTATCGGAAATAAAGGTGCCAGCGGAATTACTCCTGGGATACACCACCATACTGGAGGGGAGAAATTTTCTCCAATAGTCTTAATTAAGAGGAAGACACTTAGAACTAAACAAATAATTCTTCACACTGGGCATGACCAGCCTTTTGCAGCCAGCAAACCACTAAGCAAAAGTCTTCACACCGGGGGCAGCCACCGGACCCCGAGGTGCCCCATTCCCGAGCTCTGCAGCTCCCCGCGTCGCGGTGGGTGCCTGGTGCAAGGGTCCTGCAGGGGCTGACAGCCCCCAGGCAGCCGGCCAGCCCCGACTCAGTGCGGGGCTCAGTTTTCACAGGCGCACACATCTTCAGACCAGCAGGAATCAGAGGCTTTGTGATCTGACTTCCATGATTCAGTACCTTGCAATTTTGCGGGATGTGGGTGCTTCCCTCGCGTGGGACATCTGAAAGGCCAAGCCTCGCTCACCCTTGCAATTACATATAGTGTTTGGGTATCTTTCATGTCGCGGTGCATTTTCCAGGATGAATGCATATGCTGCACCCCTTTATGGTAAATGTGTTTTAATTTAGGCCTCTGTGATGTAAGACCCTGAAAAGTGCATTTAAAATTGGAAAGGCAGCTGGTCCTCAATACCAAAGGCACAAATACGATACCGCAAAGCATTTTGTGAAGGGTGTGCCTTCTTCAAACACACCTTCATTAGAAAGGTTACAATTCAGAAGAGAGGAGGCATGCGTCTTACAGTCATTATTAAAAAAAAAAAAAAAAAGCTGGGGAAGCATTATAACTAAGAATCTAAGTTTAATGCTTCATCCAAGTTACAAGTTGGCACAAGTGCAAAGGAAAGGGCTCTTGTTTAGGCAGCAAAAAGCATTTATAGGTGAAAACACTTCTTTGGAGGGTGAAAAATGTGTTTCATCTCTAGAGAGTTCTTTTCAAACGTGGCAGTCTGAGTGTAAGGAATTTTCCTGGGGTGGAAAGGCACACGCCACACTGGGCAAACGATTACAACCATGTTCAGTTTGATGGGGCAGCTTCACAACAGCATTTCTTTTTAATCCGTGCTGATAAGAACTATGTGAAGAGAACAAGCAGTGTGGTATTCAGGCTTGAAGCGTTTAACTTCCCTCTAAAATTTCCTAAGTTTGGAGTAATTCCGGTGCATCTCACAAACCTGTTAGAATTTATTTCTGTCCTTTCTGATAGTAAATTACAGGGGAACAGAGGGGATTAAGTGATTTAAATACCACTTACAGCCAAGCAATTAAACACATGTAAGGAAGCACGGGGAATTAAGCTCAAGTGGATGGTGTTTTCCTGTCCTAGATGACTCCCAAGTGCTCCCGAGTCCGAGTTCTCCCCCTGACACCTGGGTGTCTCCTCGGGCTGTGATTTATTCTGCTGTAAAGGCAAGACTAACACTCTTCTCCACCCTTACTGTGAAGGATACTAATAAAAATTAGTGTATAAGACCAGAGATGATTACAAAGATGGACGAATTATACTAAAGGTCATGATATATCATTTCTTACCCGGGTGATTATCTTTTTTTCAAGATCTCATCTTCCTCAGTGATTATCTCCCCCAATACTTGGGAAACAAATACGGAAAAACTCTGTATAAGGCAGTGCCACTGTTACAAGGTTGAAACCCCTTTCGGGGTAGTTGTGTGCAGCAAAGTTGCTGCAAACCTTCCGCCACTTCCCGGTATAGCAGATTTTAGGGTCCAGTAAAGCTCCGGCTGTGATTTTGGTGCTGTCTGTGTAATAGTGGCACAAAATCCCTTCCCCTGCCAGGGTTCTTCAGGGAGCAGAAGGCAGCAGGCTCTGGTGCCCTTTCTCAAGGGAGCCTTGCTCATGCCGTTACTAACAGAGGAAAAGTCCATCTGCAGAGGGGACAGAGTTGACCTTGACTTGCCACCGCAAGGTGAAAACCACCTCTGCTTTGCACCCGCCCAGGACTGTAAAGCAGGAGAGTTATCCACCTCTAGTTCAAGAAGACAAAGACTTACCCCAATTTGCCTGTGACCCCGGGAGAGGAGAAGGGCCAAAATTCAGACGGCCTCTGACCAAGCCTTGTGGGAAAGCTTGCACGTTTGTTACATCTTTAGGCTCAGAACTGCCAAAGGGAAGACCCAAATCTCCGTAGAGCTGAGCAGGAACTGCTTTGTAAGCAGCTTTTCAGTGTCACGGTTATCCAGAGCATTTTGTGCAGTAATGCATGAAATATTGGCAGTGTGGCAATGGCTTTGGGATGAGGAGCAGCAGGTACAGGAAAAGTAGGCACATGGTTAGGGTGAGTTAGGGCAATTCTGTCACCCCCTCGATGGGTTTTGGACTATGTTGTGTGGGAGGAACAGGTCTGATGGGAAAGAAGAAGCAGAAAGCAAAATATAAAGGAAGAGCCCAGAGTCTGTAATAGGTCTGATGAAAACAAAACCGATGACATTAAAAAAAAAAATGTTATCTATCACCAAAACATTGTCTTCATAAGCTCTCTAGCTCCCTGTTTAAATAATAATAATAAAAAAGTGATAAAATGCTTAAAATGCCAGACAGTGCTGCTGAGGTGGGGCTGTATAAGAAGCTAGGGGTCTGGATATGCTGAGGGTCTTGTTCCTTGTTCCCTCAGGAATTTAGGACAATCGAAAACCTTTCTGAAGCAAGGCCCGTAATTTAGCAGAGATCCATGCCCATATTGAACACCTGTGACCCTGAAGACACACATGGTCCTAGCACACACGTGTGTTCCCCATGGCATCAATGGGACCTCTCCAGCGTGTGAAATCAGGAGGCAGGAATTTGCCATAAGCTGCTGAAGGTACATAATGGCTCTTATATAAAAAAAAAAAAAAAAAAAAAATTAAAATAAAATAAAATATCTCTTTGGGGTAGCCTGATCTGGCTGGCACTGCCTTCGGTGGGGCTGATCAGCACACGTACCTGCTCCCCTACCAGCCACCCCTCCAGCCATCCTTTGTAAAGCTACAGTCAAACAATTACCACGTTATAAGTATGTGCGGGAGGGGATGAAATTCTCTTCCTAAACTCAGCTTTCAGCACATCTATTTAAGTTTATAGACCTGAAGAGAAAAACAGAATCAAATGCAAATGTTTACCTGCCGTGGATCTAGGAGGTTTCCTTCACAGTCCCTGCAGCATAAATCAAGTAATCCTGACTATGGAAATTAAGCTTGTTTTCCACAGTGCCTTCCATTTACTGTTTTCCGGCTCTTTCTAAATAATTCTTCTCACAATAAACCTGAAATTAACCCCCACTCCTCCACGCTTGCAATTTTAGCATGATGGTATTAACTGCAGCACGAACAAAAAAAGCCCTTCAGCTGCCACTCCAGCAAGCCCCACGTCTTGGATTGTTTTTACTTTGGGCTTTTAAGGTCAGAACATGCACCCAGCAATAACTAGACCTTTCTTTTTCCTTTTTCTTTCTTTTTTTTTTCCCTCTCTTCCTCTCCCCCCCGCCCCCCTCCTTCTTGCCCTAAGAGGCTGGAGAGGCTCCTATCTAAAACAAGGGAGTTTTGTGAGCAGGCTGTGAGCTCTGGGGAGGCAAGCCTGTGCTTTTAGCTTTGCAGGCACGATGCTCTCACAACCTGGGCTGGTGTTACTGGGCTTTGTTAGCCCTGGCAGCCCGCGCTGCTGGGGGTGCAGCTGGCGGTAAGCACGTGAAAGGCCTCGCACCCGGTTTCTGCGGATGGCAGCGTCTGTTAATAACCACACGCAGAGCAGAGCTGTGCATCTTCATCCCCTTCTAGTCAGAGCTGGAATACATACCGGAGTATACACACAGTCCCAAAAGATTTGTGTGGGGTGACTAATTACTTTTCTCCTTAGAAGTGGGCAGGGAAGCATAATATGTTTGTCATTACAAGGGACATAAAAGGAGCATATGATTATTTTCCATGGGAATCCTTGGGAACAGCAATGCAAGCGTCCTGGAGGATGGTTGTCTAAGGTGGTGCTCTCTGCAAGAACATTAAACTCTCCTCCCAGCTTCCTCATTGTGTGCTGCGACTTATCCCCAGCAAAGCTACCCAGTGGCGCGTGGGGTTAACTGGGAACTTTCTTTAGCTCAACTCCCCACCTCCCAGCCCATCCAGGACGCTCACTCATAAGCCATGTGCTATATTTGCCTAGCTGGAGATGTTATGAGACGTTGACACAAGGGCAAATATCTGCCTGGAGAAGAGGGTGGACTGCTACCCTTTGAAATTAAATATTGTCAAGCATCTGTAAAGGACTGCGTGGGTCGGTGCCACTGGCAGTCAAGGGCTCACTGTAAGGAGGATACAGGCAGAGCACACACAGCACTCGTTCCGCCTAAACACATGACCCAGCTCCATCCTCATTTCCCTATTTCAAAAGCTTAATTTAGCTCCAGAAGCCTTTCCTGGTCAATACCAGGGGGGCAGGGGGGTGTTACTGCCAAGGCTGGGTCTGGACTGGATGAACCCACAGTTACAGCTGCTCGGGTACTGAACGAGGACCCTCTACTCACAGCAAGATGCGAGGTGAGAAAAGCAAGTCAGGCCACGAAAACTGGTTTTGCCAAAGTGAGGAGTCAACAGTTCATCCTGTCACCCGCCGAGGCCGACAGAAGAGCTCTGCAGTCAGGAAGATGGGGTGCTCCGAAGGGATGGTCTCCCATCAGCTGTGCGAGGAGGGGAGGAGCGCCAGTTATTGAGCGACGTTTGGGCATTGGAAGGTGACTTTCTTAAAATACACTTCAGGGTTCAAGCCTAAGTCAAATGATCCCCAAGGAGGAGAGGAAAAGGTGCACACAGCTCCAGTGTTCTGCCCAGATCCATCCACTTTTGTGCTCCCTGAAGTAAAACCAGATTATTTGGCATCTATTTATTCAGCTCCCGTGAGGCCCTGGGAACAGCTGTATTAAAAACGCAGAAACCTCTCAAGGGTGCAAAGGCATCTTAAGAGGAGAGCAGCCCTTCCCTCATGGCAGAAGTAGCCCGGCCTTCGGACTAGTCCTGAGCTTGGCAGCGCACCTGGGGCATGGGCAGAGCTCGTGCACGCTGGTTTTTCAATCCAATGGGCCAGCGCACGCTCTGAGCCAGGAAAGCCCAGAAGCAAAGCACTGCTGGGGAACCACCAGCGACAATGGGACGGTTTTGCAGCAGTTTGTCCTTCCAGGCTTTCAGCACACAAAAGGTATGTGAGAAGTTCTAGAAGCAGCTGTGTGCCCATCTCTTGTGGAGTCCTTAACAGGGATGCCCGAAAAACATCACCCTGCAGCACTACCCCTGAAGGAACCACCCCCGCCAACATTGCTGTCACACTAAACCTGCTAATGCCACTGTGTCACCAGGGTGAAATTTGGGGTTGGGGAGGGGGGTGGGAGGCTGAGGGGCCGAACTCCAGATCAGAGCATTTTCCTGCTATCTGCACCACAAAGACAATGTGTCATGTGCTTGGGAGATTACAATTTAGGTTTGTTATCACCCTTTTATATCAAAAGGAAGTTACGCACACAAGGGAAACACCAAACCATCACATCAGGCGGGCTATAAATTACATGCAGCCAAATACTAATTGGGCATCAGCATGCCCAGTAGGAAAGCAAGGGTTTTGAAAAGCCCCCTTTTCCTTACAATCCCCTCATTTCAGTAAACCTTCCTTTTATTTTGGGAGAGGAAGAAGGAGAGCAGATGGTTTCATGAATTACAGGTATGAAGGAGACCAGGTTTGTCCCATACGTGTGACTCACGGCTGACTGAGCCGTCATGACATTGCTGTTGCCCAGGTGGATCCCATGGTGTCCAGAAAGGGCTGAGCTCCTGCTTCACCTCTGCATTCAGCTGAAAGCACTGAGCTGCTCCTCTAAAGAGCCATTTATTTTATTGGAATTGGTGAGCACCGGGTTATTTTGGAGATCTCTACTCTCCTTCCATGTTCTTTCCTTACTTTCTTCCCTGCCGGCCACCAGCCCTGTGGTGTACGGAGTTGTATGAGGCACACACACGCGGTAGCGAGGAGATTATACAGGCTTTGTGGCCATTTTCTGTCCTCATAAAACACTTGGTTACAAAAAACAAGAAATGGAGAAAAGAGGGGGTTAGTTGGATCTCAGGCAAAGCAGCCCGCCTGGCAGCCAGGCTCCCTTCCTGCTTTCCTGCTCGGGTCTTCCCGCCTTTCTAAAGGACATCCTGGGAGGCCTGCGGGGAGCCCGCCACCTCCTCTTCCCCTGGCAGGTGCCTGAAATCCTCCTGACAATTCTCCAAACTGCACGCTGAAATCCCACTCCCTCAGAAAAATAATCCTTTCTATTTCCAAACTCCATGACCCCCCAAAATTTTGAGCTCCGAAAGCTCTCAAGCTGGCTGCAGAAGATGGAGATAATTTCTGTAGCTCTTCAGTTCTGGGTGGTTATAAATGGGGGGAAAACAGGGATGTAATCATTGCTTGTAAGATATGATTGCTGCTTAAAAAATCGGGGAAGGGGGGTAACCGTCTGCAGGACGGCATGATTCAGGACTGCTGACTTCCACTCCTCGCTCATTCAAAGTCACCGAGCGAGTCAGTGAATCATTGAAACTAGCCCCGTCAACATGGTACTGACGTTCATGTTCAGGTTCCCAAACCAGCAGCGTGGAAGATTTCAGCTCGAGGACGCGGCTTTTGAGAGCAAGAGTAGGTGAAGGTAGGAGGCTACGTTGCAAGCCCGCAGTAAGCACTGTCCTAAACTCTGCTGCTTCAAATCCCAGCGCTTCTCACCCCGAACGGGCGCTGGCCAAAGGTGCCACGGCACACAGGGGTGTCCGTCTTCAGTCCAAGCAGGAGCACGGTCCATAAACCACATTCTCTGCCACGGCTCAAGTATTATTTTGCAAAAGAAACGCTCCTGTTGAATATAAATTGCAGAATAGTCATAGCACGCAAACCCCTAGCACGCAGAAGCTGCCAGCTTGAAGCTCTGCCACCAATGGCTAATTAATTCTAGGTGCCATAACGATCGCATGGCAGGGAAGCACCATTCTGTGTGCAAGCAGAAGCCCTGAATACAAACAGTACAATGCACTGGCAGAAATTGCACCTCGGAGAGCCTTTTCATTCAGAAAAGTCAGTCATTGTGAAGGCGCTACTCGCAAGAACCGGCACGGTAACCTGAATATTAGAAAAATAAAATTCAATAATGCATCGGTATGAAAATAATAGTATGAGTGTTGTGCAGGGAGAGAAATCGTTCGGAGAAGAAATAGCTTAGCAGCTTCCAAATTAGCAGGACGGTGAAAGCAGAGAGCGAATACGAGATCTTGCAAATCCGCAGGAAATGACTCAAGAAAGTAGATCGAGTAAAACTTTGGCTTCCAAGCCTTGGGCACCTTCGCTTCTCGCCGTCGGGGCAAATATACACGTGCACAACACAAGTGCCTAAAAATACACCCGGATCATACAGTCAGGCTCTGGAGCATTAATCAGACAGTGATTAATACCCAGTCCTCTGCAGCGGTATACGCATTATAATGGCCTTTTAATTGCCCGATGGTGCCCCGGATTTTTCACGTGGCCATAACTCTCCCCTTATTCTGGTTCTGTAGTAGCCAACTGCTAAATGCCACGCTCCCCGCTCCACCCGCACCGGCGCTCCCGCCGACCGTGGAAATCGTTGGCATAGAAGGTTTTAAGGATGTTAAGTCTGTGCAATCTCAGCACCGTTTTGGGGGTGGAAAAAAAGCGGACATAGGATGGGTGGAAGTGTGTCAAACCATTACATCTGGTCTTTTATGGCGCAGCAGCTGAAGACGTTCCTGCCATTTCCTTGCCCCCAGCCGCTTACTCCTGCCTCGCCACTTCCTTTGGCTGCCAGCTCAGCTTTGCCAAGATGTTTCTCATGCCATTCTGTGAGCTGGATCCTCGAATAACTTTCCAAAATAAAGAGGTATTGGGCGGGGAGGTGTGCCTATGGGGGTATATAATAATTAGCCGGGACCATTTAGCAGACCCAGCAGCATAATGCCCCTTGGGGGGGACGCATTAGCACAGCCGAGGGGGTGTCACACCGTGCTGTGTGGAGCAACAAGCGGTGGGATAGGGCTGGGGGGAGGCAGCAGTGCCACCCAGGGAGCCCGCCATGGACTGCCACGGGGAGGGACACAGGCCTGCACCCTCCCGCCTCGTCCCCTCTAACGGCCAAAGCTCTAGCGATGGCAAGGCATGTTATATGGACGGGCATTATAATGCATGTGCCGCCGCGGGGGGGGGGGCTGGGCATTCATATATTCTATTCTAATGGCACCAAAGCCTGGATCCTGGTACCATCTCCGAAGGACACGCTGCTTCTCCTGGGGGTCGCCCCCCATGGAGAACTGGGAGCCCCCACAGCATTTCCCTCGGTCACCTTGCTAGTGCTCCACAGGCTTCCTCCCCCGTTCCCACTTCTGCTCCCAAAAAGAAACTTTACAGCACTTAGAACCTGAACCCCAAAAACCCAGATGCCCCTTTGGAACTCAGCCCCATCACCTCCAGCCATTGGTGGGTAAGGGGCTTCAGGTGGCACCGCACCCACGAAGTGGCCAAGCGGCCAGTGCAGCGAGGGCGGAGGTGGCCCTGCTCCCTTGGGGCCAGCCGCCACGCCTGGGTGGCACCCAGTTCCGCCACAGGGGCCTGGCAGAGAAAATGAACCCCAGGCTCAGCCCTGGGCACTGTTCAAAAGGCGGCCGGTGGACCCGCCACGCACCGAGCCAGCCCCCGGGCGGAAGGTGTCCCGGCACAGCCGTGGCCACAGCCGTGGCAGCGCTGACATAACGGCACGGCTTGGTGCTCCTGGAGCAGCCGGCGCGGTGCTGTGGCCTGGCCCAGCCTGGCATGGCCCTGCGCAGCGGGCAGTGGGAGGAAGGCCAGCATGGGCAGAGACCCCACTCGTCCTCCATCAGCCCCTCACGGGGTGCGCGGTGGCACCGGGGTGCCGAGCTGAACCAAGCTGGGCTGAGCCAAGCTGGGCCAAGCCAAGCTGGGCCAAAGCGAGCTGGGCCAAGCTGAGCTGGGGCAGGCTGAACTGAGGTGGGCTGAGCTGGACCAAGCCAGGCTGAGCCAGGCCAAGCTGAAGCATGGCAGGCCAAGCCAAGCTGGACCAGGTGGTAGCAAAGCAGACTGAGCCAGACTGAGCTGAACCAGGCCTGGCTGAAGCAAGGTGGGCTGAGCTGACCTGAGCCAGGCCAGGCTGAGCCACAGCAGGGGGGATCGAGCTGAGCCAGGCTGGGCTGAGCCAGAGAGGCAGACCAAACCAAGCCAAGCTGAGCCAGGCCGGGCTGAGCCAAAGCAAGCCGAGCAGAAGCACGGTAGGCTGAAGCCAAGCCAGGCCAGGCTGGGCCAAGCCAAACCAAGCTGAAGCAGGGCAGGCTGAGCTGACCTGAAGTAAACTGAGCTGGGCTGAGCTGAAGCAAGTTGGCCTGAACTGGGCCGGGCTGACCCGAAGCAAGGTGGGTCAAACCAAACCAGACCGAGCCGAAGTGAGGTGGGCCATGCTGAGCCGAGCTGAGCCAGGCCAGGCCGGGCTGGGCCGAGCTGAAGCCAGCGAGCTGAGCCGAAGCAAGGCAGACCGGAGCCGAAGTGAGGCGGGCCGGGCCGGGCCGGGCCGGGCCAGGCCGAGCCGCGCGGCGGCGGGCGGGGCGCGG
>JAVJGJ010000059.1:88681882-88694997 GCA_035590215.1 Microhierax caerulescens
TCCATCCTGCATGGGTGGGGGTGCGAGGACAGTGGTCCAGCAGCACGATGAGGAGGTGAGTGACCCATTTTGCCGTAGGTGCTCAGTGTGGTGGGTCTTTGCGATGCTGGCAAGCTGAGAAATTCACCCTCGGCTGCCAGGTTGCCGGTTGAAGAGCTGCACGGGAGAGCACGTTGCTGAAAGTGGGAGCTGGACCTGCTTCCTGCCAGCCTCTTCGTGGTTTCGGCAACGCAGCCACCTTAGTGATCACTTTTCCTAAAGCCCAAGGTGCCCGATTCCTTAGCACTGATACTTTTTTTCAGTTGTTGATGTTTTTTGGTGCTTTTTTTGACCTTTACAAAAACCCCTACTGCCTTGCTGGGGATAGAGAGCCGGGGTACCGCCACCCCTGTTAGCCGCAGCATAAATCCCTGTATTTCAGAGCTTGTTACACTCCGCGTATTTAAAATGTGTGTGTATAAATTGCAGAAAAGCCATTGGTACTTCAGCAGAGCATGCTTGCGCTTTTTTTTTTTTTGTTCTTCTACAGCAAAAACCTTTATCGCTGGAGATGTATAGTGCTGCCAACATCATTCATCCTTGACTGAAACTTGGCATGGGAGGTGTTAAGCTGGTTGCAGCCCGTCATTGCTTTATGTGTTGTTACTGGATGTATGCAGTTTGGTGGCTGTAAAGATAAAAGTTAGGAAGTGGTGTAGAGTTTTGTAAAATAATAATTCCGGTACTTGCATTGCTTGAATGACCTTGTGCTTTTAAAAAGACATCTGATGTTCAATTGAACAAGGGGAAAAACTTAGTGCAGAGCTTGTTTTTTGTGTTCAAAAAATAAGAAAAAAAGGCTGCAGTACAATTAAACCACTGAAGCTGCTTAAGAGAAAAAATTGCTGGTTGGGTTGGTTTTTTTTTCCCCCCATGCAAGTATTTAGCATTTTGGTATTGTAATTCTGCACGAGAGCCTGAATGTTGAGTGGCTGGAAGGTTAGTAAGCAACTCTGGAGATGAGCTGTGCTCGTTGCCTGAAGGAAGTGCAATGTAGAGAGTTAGCTAGCTCGGTTAAAAACAATAAATAAAAAAATTAAAAGGCAGAGTGATCGAAGAGGGGGGAGAAAGAGGCCTAAATGCATTTCAAAGATGCAGCTAGAAACCCAAACGGCAAGGAAAACTTGCAGATTTTTCTAGGGAGAAACACATCAAGAAGAGCTGTGACCAAGGTGGACAAGACACAGGGAAGTGACTTGGAGCTCCATCCTGCTGATCTACGGGGCTTCCTGTGAGGCATCCACAGCCTCTGTTCTCCTGCAGCACTGGTCCCAGTGCCGCGGACAGGCAGGCTGGCGTGGGGAGGAGCCGGGGCTTACGGAGAGCACAGTCTCACCAATGCAGTCAGCAAGTTCTAGAAACACCCGTGCATCCTCCAGGAAGAGCCTTCAAACCCAAATAAACCATTTCCCCCATCTCTTTGCATACGCTGGTTTGGAAGATCTCAGCAGGTCAGCAGTGTGACTTTTTACAGTGGTTCCTAACACAAATTATGTGATAAATACCAACTTTTTGTAGCTGTTCCTCAGGTCTCTCTGTGCTTTTATCGGTTACTAAAAAGCCTGTGTCTCCCTCGCCCTTACTCAGAAGTCACAAACCTTCCCAGGTGAGTTCACCTGGGTAAGTGACCGGCTTTGGTGAAAGTCCTTTGGCTTGGTTTGGTTGGGATGGGCGGGAGGAAGGCAGGTGTTTGTGTCCATTTGATTTGATGTCCATATGGGATCTTCCCCCACCTGCTTTTATGTTTGTGTAGAAATGATTAACAGACAGCAGATACAGGGGAGGCAGAAACAGGCTTATTTTGATGCCTTGGGTGAACTCCCAAAAAGTTTGTTAGTCTTGGGATTACCGTCCTGCACAGTGTGAAGGTGTTTATATTTTATATAAAGTGATTTTATTTTTTTTGCCCAACTTCTCTGCTGGTTTTGCACTTTAAAAATCTTGCTGCTCTCCCAGTTTTATTATTTGGTCCCAGAAATGCTTGTGTTTCCACATGAAGCCAAGATTTCGCTGGGGTCTCCCAGTTTTCGGGTGTGGAGCTAGCAGTTGGTGCCCTGTTGGCCTCAGCCATGCCGATCCCCAGCGAGTGGTTAAGGAGCCCTTGGAAATCACAGTCTGTGAATGAAAAAAAATTACAGCTTAACGAAGTCTGCCACCAACCACTCATTTGGTTTGGTTCTATATGTGTGCCTTTAAACAAGATCCCTGAAATAAATCTCCAGGGCATGCGGAAAAGCTCCCCCCTCCCCCCAAACCCCCATAAACAACAGAAAAGACTGGTCCCTAAAGTTAGCAGCCACATGGATTATTTTAGAAATGGTGATAGTAAAGATCTATAAATGGAAACAGAAAAAGCCCTGTCTAAGGCATTTTTATCTAGGATTTGAGGGTTTGGCAATGGGAGCGCCGAAATTGTGCAGTGCTCAGTGCCTCTGCATCCACGTACCTCTGTATTTTCTTGTTCAGGAAAGCTCTAGGTGTATTTTAAACAGAGTTAATTTGTTGATTCAATTGGCTGTTCTGTACAAAAGTCATTGAAATATTTTTGAGCAGCTTTGTTGCTGGTGAGGGTGTTCAAGTGGGTGATTTATTTTTATTTTTTTTTTTACTCCTTCCCTTTACTATATCTCTAAGGAAGCGTGGGCTACCTTTATCAGAGTATTGGTGGAATAGCTTCCCCAACCTTTCATAAGGTCAAATAAAAAAACAAACACTTCCCCTTATGGGAAGGAAGGGATGGGGAAAGAAGGGTGTTTGTATACACTTTCCCATTCATGTTTTTAAAAAGAAAATATATAAACTTCTGGAGTTGGTGCCACATAACTCATGTGATTATAGGAGCTGAGAATTGGAAGCTTAATTTGCTTTCTCAGTGCTGGGTTAAAGAAACAAAACCCGAAGGGGAATAGCGTTAAGTAGGAGAGCACTTACTGCTTTGGGTTTGCCTCTGTTGGACAAAATGCATTCCAAGTTCTGCAGCAATTTCAGCAATAAAATCACTTACGTGCTTCTGCAAATCCGTTCTCTTTGGATTACAAATGTATCTAAGGTTTGTGTTGATTTGTGGGGCAAAGTGATACAGAGGAAAATGTATCCTTTGTTCTTAGTAGAAAGCACTTAAATTCTGAAATTTCAGCAAAATGCATGCCTTTTGTGCGAACTTTGTGTCAAGAAAAAACAGTTAAGTATTACTAGACTATTTCCCCCTTGTGCTTCTTCTCCGCTGCAGGAATAGGAGGGATAATTTTTCACAAAACGTGTTACCAGGTAGCGGTTCCACAGGAGTGTGAATGCTGAAAACACTCGACTGCAAGCAGTGCTTCCCTAGACGTGTTTTAAGGAAGGACTTGCTCCGATTTCCATGCTTGGGGTACGAATAGTAGAGGTGGGGCTTGAAACGAGCATCCCCCGTTGGACCTTCTCCAGATTGATGTCCACCATGGGTGGTGAGCCCTGGCTGCCCGCTCGTGGTATAGACGTCTAAAGCAGCCGGGTGCCACGTTCACGCAACGCTGCAGCCGCCCCTGCCCTGGGAGCCAGGGTGGGAGACCCAGCTGCTTGGCGAGGGGCTTCTGCGTTGGCTGTCTCGGACCAGTCACCTGTGGAACGGCTGGAGCTGTGTAATGTGTGCTGTGGGTGCCAGTTAAACACCAGTTAAAGGTGCCGTTCAACGGACTCCAGGGATCTAGCTGAGAACTGGTGCTGGTGGTTGTGCCCGCGCCTGGAAGAGGTTGGCTCCAAACCCGGCGTCAGATCCGTCACATCCTCTCTCATTTTTTACGAAAGTGGCAGTCCAGATATTGGGATGTGTTAGAAAATAGCTACTAACCTTGCTTTGGAGAACAGTTAGTACGGGATTGTTATGTTTTTGCAGCGTATATGGAAGTAAACATCCCTGTGTGTAATGGGGGTGGTGGGGGGAGAAGGGAAGGGATGGGATGGCAGAGAAAATCTGTTGGCTTAATGGGTGAGGGGTCAGCAGAAAAAGTACTGATTTTTTTTGTACTGGATCATTCCTATTTGTGGTTTTATAAACTGCCATGAGGTGACCGTGGGCCAGCTGCATCGCCCCGTGCTGTGAGGGGCACGGGAGGGTGGCGCGTGTTATTTTTCTTAGACGGGCAGAAGGGAATCTCTGTGCCTGCAGACGGTGTCTTCCAGTGTCAGGTGGCATGCGTCTTCCTGGGCTGATCGTTCAGAGGCACTTTTCTCATCAGGTACAGAGCACCTGACGCTTTTTCTTACCCATGGAGCCTCCCACCACATCTTCCTTTCTGGCTTGTGGCGGAGTGGTGCTGCCCGGCAGCATGGCAGGGTGGCAGGGGACGTGGTCTTGGCTGCAACCCCAACCGCTAGCTCAAGCACGTGTGCCCTAGGTTCATCCTCATCCTCATGGCACCCAGGTGTGTGATGCCTGTGTATCGTGATGCAGCTTCAGGTGACTCCAGAGGTACAATGACAGTAATTGTACCTATTTGCTCGGTGCAGTGTTCAGTTGCCGTGGTATTTGCAGAAAACCCTATTCTGCTTTCTTCCATGAAGCAGTGGGGAGCACCAGGTCACGCCGAGCCCCTCTCTTTGCAAAATAGCCCAAGAGAGAGGGATGCTTTTGGTTTTTTCATGTTCTTTAATTGAAAAAGACTCCCAACAGCTTAATACCCAACTGCTCTTTTCAGCTGTTGTTCCCTTAGGTGGAAGGAGTAAATGCTCAGCACCCTTTCCTCTGCTTCTGCATGTGACTTTGGTCAGCAAGAAGCTTCTGCTCCCTGAACTTCTGAGTGAAACCGGGTCCGCAGGACGGGAAAGGGAAACTCCTTGAGAGCACTTTCCAGCATCGAAACGCGCTGTATAAAAGCACATTTGTACGTCTTGTTAGGCAAAGGAATTCCTGGCCGTACCCAGCCCTGAGTAAATAGCCCGGGAGAGGCGACCGAGGCGTGACGGCCGGCTGCGGTTGGCGAGGGAAGGCACGCGGTGTGGGAGCCCGCGGTGCAAAGCAAACGGTGAAGGGAACCGTGCTGCGTTTTACAGAAGTGCTAGTGTGTCGACAGAGGACTGTCTGGTGCCTAAAGCTGTGCTCAAGGTCTCTGGCCACAAGGACAGAAAATGCAGAAAGGTTTTCTCCAGTCCATAGGTAAATTTTCCTGTTACATCATGCTTTTGAAGCTGCTTGAAAATGGAGTGTCAATGACAGGAAGTAATCCATTGGGATGTTTTGCTGATGTGATGTTTGGCTTCAAATTGTGGACAGAAAAAAAACTCCAGACGTTTTAAAATCCTCTTCTAGAGGATGTGTAACATAAGCTCCAGGAAGTTTCTACCTATAGATTGCCCGAGCCGCCCTTGCAGCTCCCTGGCTCGGTGAGTTGGCAGAAAACCAGGCAGGGTTTTCCTTGGATGGCTCCGACAGGAGCGTGCCTGGCTGAGCACCTCGTTCAGGTGTCTCTTGCTGCATGATTCATAAAAGGGGATTGAGAAACTCCCTTGCCAGCAGAGGTAAATTTTTGGAACCTAGAGAAAACTTCAGACCGGGGGGAGGGGGAGATGTGGCTGGCTGGAAGGTGCTGCCTTGCGGGAGGGTGGGTGCTGCCATGTGAGAGTCTCTGTGCTTGATGGAGTAAAAGTTGCAATGGTTGTGCCTGTTGACAGCTTGTGCACCTTCTTGCTATATTATATTTAACTTCTTCTGAAAACTGTAGACCTTAAATACGGGGAAGGAAATACCTAAAAGGCTAAAATCCAGCCTCTGTGTATTCATTTTATTTTGGAACATCTCAAATACAGGAACTTTTCTTGCAGGAATACGGCTTTGTCATTCATGATCTAATTAAAATGCTAAATATACTAGCTTCTTTTGTGCTTAAGGAAAATATTTGCTTCTGGATGTGGTAACTTCCCTCTGCGGGATGGCCTTAGTTTTGTCAAGAGTGCCTTGTTGTAAAGGTCAGAAGACGGTGACCATCTTCCCTCCGATCAAACAGGCGCAGGCGGACGTGGAAAAAGTCTCTCTCAGATGGGTCTTTGTGGGATTGTTGTACAAAAACACACAACGACCTGGCACAGGGATATGTAAGCTTGCAAGAAACTTATTGTTTGAGTTTATATATAACAAGTAATATCTAAGTCATAAATAAGCATTATATAATTATTTATTTACGAAGGGAGTTCCCATGCGTTCGGTGACCGGGAGGTAGCTGGAAGACAGCCGGCAGCCCCCGGCGAGGCCGTGCCTCCGGTCGTGAGGTTTTCGGCGGGTCGGTGCGGACGTGCACGGCAGCGTCGAGCATCGCGCAGGGTTTCGTGCCCCGTTGTGTAGCGCGGCGGCCTTGGCTCACGTTTACCCGTGGCGGTGGCTCCAGTTTTGTGAATGCTTTTTGCCGTTCAGCACTCCTCGGTGTTATGGATCGTGTAGAATGAATCTGCCCGTGTCACAGAGCATGCTTGTGGCAGAGTGGATTTTTATTTTGATGTCTTTAGCCAGGCAGTGTGCTGAATGTGTTCTTCCTTTTAGCTAAAATTCAACCTTCTCCCCACCCCAAGCTGCCCTCCCACCCTTGGACTTCCACTACAACGGAGCACGAGAGAAATGCAGAGCACACCGTAGCTCGGCATGATGTTTCAATTAACTGTTAAATTCTTTAGACTGGGATATGACCTAATTAAGCTTGAAGAGCGTGCTTGCCCCAGGTGAATAGAAAGCCTGCCTGAACAAGCACCGGGGCACCGACCGAAAATTACTTTGTATCAAAGGAAAAGCTTAATTTTAGCCCTACAAATCTAGATGGTCTATAGCACCTTCAGCAGCCTGTGGATGTGGGTTTTTGTGTTGTGGGCTATTAGCAGCTTAAAGTTAATAAAATCTGCGATGTGGAGATGATGTGGGCACCGCTGGGCTCATAAGAGCCGTCCGTGCCCATTTCACAGCAGCGTTTTCGGGAGAGCAGGCGAGGAGCCGCTGCGAGCTCACAGTGCTGCTTGCTTGGCAGAGGGTCACGAGGAAGTCCCGAGCACTATCCAGGAGTGGGATTTTTGGAATTGTCCCCGTACCATCCTCCATACTGGCAACAGCTGGTCATCATAGGCATGATGGGTGTCTGAGGTCCCTGGCACCAGAGCCCAGCCTTTCCCATTGCTACCTTGGTTGGCAGGAAGAGTCCACAGTCAAGTGACGTGGATATTTTTTTCTTTATTATGCTTTTTATTTAATTACTATTTTTTATTTTATTCCTGATGTCATTGGCGTGCATCTCTGACCTGCTGAAATACCCATGGACCTCAAACCCTGGTTGACTTAATGGAAAAGGCAAAACCACTCCATGCAGCTGGGGCTGCGCAAAGCCAAGGAGCCACAAGATGCCCCAGATGAAATGTCCAAGGCTTTCAGCATCAGCTGGCGTACAGCTGTCCCGGCACACCGGGTGCTCCGCAGCCACGGCGGCCAGCGCTTGGCAGGCTGCTTTGGACAAGGCACCCGTCACTTATTGTGCTTTTTTTTTTTTGTTACTTCACGGTATTTTCATTGCAGAAGGGGGCTTGGAGAGCCAGTCTGTGACTTCTGAAAGTCTCTCTGAGCATATGATGGAGGGAAATAGCCTGTTGTATTTTGCTATTTGGCTCTCACTTGATGAACTGCTGTAATGGCAGGAATCAGTGTTTGGTGTATCAAAGTTTGGTATTCTTGTGGAAGTATTGTCCTTTCTGTTTTTGGTAGCTCATTACTTCATCTTCATCTAGAGCAAAACAGGGATGAAGCTGGCATACCTGGCTGTCATTTCAGGGTTAACATTTTGGAGTGACATGTCAGGGTGCGAAGCACGGGGAGCTTTGGCGAGCGCCGTGTGCGGGTGCAGCATCTCACTGCTGCCTCAATCGCTTAATTAGCCGGAGAGCGTGAACTGTAACGGCGCTCTTGATAGCGATTTCCTAGAAGC
This sequence comes from Microhierax caerulescens, assembly GCA_035590215.1. NCBI lineage: Eukaryota > Metazoa > Chordata > Aves > Falconiformes > Falconidae > Microhierax > Microhierax caerulescens. Next base: position 88,689,853 of record JAVJGJ010000059.1, read on the forward strand.
CAGTGCTTAAGGGCTCTGTCTGTGTCTGTTATTATTATTCCAGTTTCTCCTTGTAATTGATACAAGTTGTTTAATTACCAATGCCATCACTTAACACGAGGAGCTATGAGGTGGTGTTAAAAATTTCAGCACGCCAAAGCCTGGTACGTTAATACACGTGGGAGACAAGAACAAGAATTAGAAAATATTGACAGCTGGTCTGCTTGGATGTGCAGCAATTCGGCAGGATTTTAATGTGAGTAATCGCTTGGAAAGGGGATGTGGATTGGCATAAGGCAGGGACCCGCTAGCTGGCCGGGCTGGCTCAGGTGGGCTTTTGAGCACAGACCTTTGCTTGTCCCTCATCGTAGGGGAGTGTGGTGATGCGTTCTGTGCCTCTGTAGCAGCGTTTCTCTAGACAGGAATAATTTGTGTGAACTGAAATTTTTACATTGTTTCAGAGTTGGATCTTGGCTTCCCTGGTTTTACTGCAATTTAATTGACCGTGCTGTTAAGAGTTGGTTGCTGCCCTAGCTGATATGTATAAAAACAGAAAAAATGTGCCTTTGTATATTCTGTCTCGGTCAAATAACAAATGCTTACTATTTGATACAATATATAAATTTTTAAATATTTATACAAATGTTTCATGAAGTAAGTGTACACATAGCTACTAGGTCTTCGCTGCAGTTGTGGTAGAAGTCAAAGCCAAGCTGGGTTGATAGTATCGCACTTGCTTTTTTTTAATGTAGATCTTTTCCCCACCCCCTACCCCATAATTAACTAACATATGGTAACTAACATGGAAATTTAGTTATATTTTGTAACTGATGATCCATATGGATTAGGGCATTCACTTCCAGTGGACAAAAATAATTTTACTAATAATGGCACTGCAGAGCGAAGTGATGAGAACTTACTAGAAGCATAAATATTTAAGCCCTTTTTTCAGGTTAAGTTAAACTTAATTCCTGCACCGATGGCTTTCCGTGCTCTGGGGATTCTGCAGACAGGTGTGAGCTGGATTCAGCTCTTAGGGTGGCATTTGGTACATGTGTGTAGCATGGGCTACAGTGGGAACGATTTACATTTCTTGCAAGCTTTTGCAAGATGGAAGTGGAGGAGTTGCTTCAAAAGGTTCCTGGATGATGAGGACACTTTGATACGGTGTCCCTGTCCCCTACTCTTGCCACCTCCTTTAACAGCAGAAGACCCCTGGGCAGTGCTGTGCCTCAGCCTGACTCACTTGAGTGAGGCAACGTATGTATAAGATGTGACACGAGTCCGAGGGCTCCTTGCAATGCCACCGTGAGCTGGCAGGAGATGTTTTTGGGATGGCAAGGAAGGTTGGTGCCTCTGGACAAAGCGGTGGTCTCTGTTCAGCTTTGGTGGCTTGCAGTGGTCTGCAAATCCTGTGCCACCGGGTCGCTGCAGAGGGGGTGGTTGGCCCCAGCGCATCCCCACTGCTTGCTTGGCAGGACCGTAATTCATGGCGGGGGCAGCTTTATTTTTATTTGAGCAAAACCCAACCAGAACAGCTTTTCTTGATAGCTTATTTGTGGCAAAACTCTTTGTTTCCAACAAGTACTACGTTAATATCAAAAGTATTACAGTAAATAGACCGAAACACTCATCTGGAGGGAACGTCTTTGTCCTGTGGCTGTGGGGGGAAATGCAACAGCAAAATAACTTGATTTATTGGTATCACCTACAGAACATTGTCCACGCAGTGACAGCCCTTTCAGTGACTTGTAATGACTTTAAATGATGTGAAAATGGAGTAACAATGGTGGTTGGGGAGGCAGCTAAACCGTAGTGTGCAGGATGGCCTCCCCGGGCTGACAGCTCTGGGGACCCCGGTGAGGAAACTCTCTGCAGCTGCTGTTGAGTAGAGAATAGTGTGACCTGCAGATGGAGGCTTTTGCCGGTATCTTAAGCTTCAGAAAAACAAATCCTCCCTCAAAATAACATGAAAAAAAAAAAAACAAACCTTCCACTTCTTCCTGTTTTTATAGTTCACTTATTTCCTCAGTGTCATGGTTTTGTCTCCAGTACTGTAGATTATTAATCTTCAGAGGATCAGGACCTTCATAGAAGTATTTCCTGTACATGTTTATCTGTCTCTTTAACAAATTAGTATCTACTTGCTCTCTTCTCAATTTTCCTGCAAATAATAGCAAAGTCTCCCTCAGAAATAAGTCTTTTTTGCTAGGAAAAAATATCAAGATGAATCACTGCCAGGGGTTAAAGTACCTTTTGTATGACTTAGTTGATGGCATCCTTTAGGACATCTGCAAGTAGCACCCAACTGCAGAGGTCACTATCTTTGTGTTGGCTTTGGCGAAGCATTGTTTTAACTAAACTTCACTTACTGGGTTGTAAGTGCATCTGGAGGTCTCTTGTCCCAGTGTTAGCTGGACTCCTACAAGAGGGATGCTGCTACGTCTGCAGCTGGTTTCGAGGCAGCCACGGATTTCACCTAATTTATTAGGTGAGTGTTGGCAGTTAGTCAAGGGAGAGGTGCCCGTTCTCTACATCCAGCTTTTGCCTTGTTATAGCAGGATGGAGGCAAGCTTTTCAGCCACGGCGCTACAAACTTCTCTTACTTTTAGCTAAACTCAAGCTCAGTCTTTAAATGCCTGGATTTAATGCACGTATTTCAATACATTCCTCCGAAATTGGGCATGAATGCGGGTGGTGGATGGGGACTCAAGTCCCAAATTCTCCATGGACTCATTACAGCCCCAGCACATCTGGACAGGCTGAAGCAAGGATGCGCTTTCTCCCTTGTACCTCAAAAACAATGGCATGCATCAACCACCATCTCCAAGGGAGAGCGCTGGATTGGGATGAGGAGCTGGCTTTCCCACCACCGTGGCTTTCTGTTTCGGGTCGAGCTGTCATAGTCTGACTCCGTCACTGAATCAGCTGAAGCTGTGTGTGTTACACTGCCCGTAACTCAGCACTCCTGGATTGCATCAATATCCGCAGCGTCTTCGCAGCGCTGGCGTGGTGGCTTCTCCAGGGCTGTCCCCATGCTGGAGGAAACACGGGTTGGGCACCTCTGCCTCATCACGGTGGTAACACTAATCAAAAGGCATCCCTGCCTGAAAAAGCAGCTTGTGGGTCCTTCAAGACATAATCTTTTGAATTCCCCCTTGCCCCACCTTGCAAATTAATAAATTAATATTGGAAATAGCACTTGATCTGACTCAGAAAGGGTTGGGTAGGTGTTTTTGTTGGTGTTGTCATTTTTGTTGGTGTTTTGGGTATTTTTTTGTTTGGTTGGGGTTTGATGGTTTTGATTTTGTGGTGGTGGTGGTGGTGGTGATTTGGTGTTTTTGTTGGTGTTTTTACTTGCAGACAAATTGACAAGTTGTGATTTCCCATCACGGTGCGAATTGTTTAGCAAAGCTTGTATTGAACTTGCTTTCGGGCAACATGTGTGCATTCCTCTCCCTTAGCACGCTGAAACACCATCGCTGTTTTCTCTGAATATTAATTTCTAGCAGACAACAGGGCCTTGCAGGGCAGCCTTGGCACATCGCGCTTCTGCCGCCGTCTTGACCGGGAGGCAAAACATCCCACTGGGGCACTGGGTGCGGGGCTGCCCTCTCTTTGCACAGATGCAGCAGGGACCCATCTCTTCCTTTCTAAAATGTCTCTTGCTCCGAAGTATGAGTGGACATGGCATCAGAGGAGGTAAATTCAAGGCAAGGAAGCCAGAAACTAATGTAACTGGATGAAAGTACCTTAAGGAAAAAGAAAACTGTTTGTAGATGGGGTGTTGAAGGCTAATTGTGCAGCTCCTGCCTGTTGATTTTGCATCGTTGGTTTTGCAACGGGAATTAAAACCCCAGTTAAATCTGAGCTTAAGTGGAGGAAGAAAAAAATAAGCCATTTTGGACTGAGGTAAACACTTGCAGTTGCATTATCACCCACTGAACGTGCGTAGAGTGGTGGTAACGCGGCTTGAGATGGTGACAAACAAGTGGGAAGGTGTGTGGGGAGAATCTGGGTGTATCTTGCTTCTTCCTCCCTTCTGGATGTTACCTTAATTTATTGGGGGTGGACAAGGTATAGTATAGACGGGGTTTTGCCCAGAGACAAAAGGTATATGCCAGCTTTCCACAGATCTCCAGCACGAAGATAATGTTGCTTCAGTAATCACTTCTTGATGTTTTTAGATGGAGTGTCATGGGCTATTAAATGAATAGACTCTCATAAGCTGTTAGTAGGTATTTTCTAAGCAGTTTTTTGGCTTGCGTGGGGCATTGATGTCGTGGTATTCCTCGATAAACCCAGAAGGTTTGAGATTGCAGCTCCTGGCTGATACCGAATGCACCAAAAACCCTGATGGAAACTGGGTGAGAAGCTCCTTCACCAGCTCTGCTGCAAAAAGAGAGACCACAGGAGGCTTCAGTCACCTTCAGATAGGCAAGAGGACTCCGCTGTCCCTCGGCAGACGTGCCCAAAACTGAACCTTTTTGGAAGGAATTGGCATGGCAACATGAGCGTGCAGCACATCGAACAACTCACCCTTACGTGTCAGAATGAGAACATAGGATGAACCCGAGGAGATGGCTCCCGAGTGACTTCTCTGCGGTACACAAACAAGATCGCTCTTGCCAGTGGTCTGTTCGGTGGGCACTTCACACTGCCGTGCCTTCTAGCACTTAAAGATCTGCCTGTTAAAGTGGAGGCTAGGAAATAAAGCCGCGAGAGCCAAGCGACGCTTTTGTGACCGGGTGAAGGACGGTTGTAGGAAGAGGCACGCAACTGCGGCGGCTTGAGGAAACGCTTGTTTGTTTGTGGTTTTTCCAAAGCCCTTCGGCTCTGCGACGGCAGGGACGGCAGGGCTGTAAACAGGAAAGCTGGACGCAGGGAGAGCGAGGGAGAGGCCGGGGGATGAAACCGAAGGTGGCGGTGGGAAACCTCTGGCTGCTGCAGGACTTGGGTAATAATATGGGAAAGCTGAATAGGAGTTGGTGCTGGGTGTCCTGCCCTGGGGGGGGATGTGCAGGGAGGGGGGATGGCTGAGGGCTCTGGGGATCCAGGGAGGGGGGATGGCGGAGGGCTCTGGGGATGCAGGGTGGGAGGATGGCGGAGGGCTCTGGGGAGGCGGGCAGCCCCAGCAGGGCCGAGCAACACGCCGTGCAGCCGCAG
>JAVJGJ010000059.1:88697408-88727044 GCA_035590215.1 Microhierax caerulescens
GAGCCCTCCTCGAGTTTCATGGAAAGTAGGGAACGCACGATAATGGGCGGGAGGGAGGAGCATTGTAGTGCTCCTGAATATTCAGCAGCCCCAAGCATATCACAAAAAGGTTGAAGTCATTCCTAAGGATCAGCTTTTCTCCCCTTTTTCCTATTTCTGCTCTACTTCCAGCTCTTCCCTACAACGTGACTTGAATGAATGCTGTACTTGAGAAAACTCTGAGTAACAAGGACAGCATGAATGGAAGGGGTGTCTGAAGTGCTGGTTAAAAAGCTACATTGAAAATGTCTATAACGTCTTTTCTTTGGGGTTTTGAGTTGTTGGGTTTTTTTGGTTGGTTGTTTTTTTAAATTTAAAAAAAAAAATAATGGAGACAAGCATCCTTCCTTAGCCCTCAGAAGGCACAGTAAGCAATGTTAAGGCAATATTGCTGTAGCAAATCTTGAATGCAACACCTGAGGTAGGTTGCCTGGTGTTCCCAGATGAGACACTACAAGATTCGGAGTGTGCTATACGGACCTGGGGCTGCAGATGCTCGGGAACCTACACTGCACTGTAGTTACATGCTGAAACATCTTTTTGCTTCTGGTTTACATCTGGTGCACAAGCTGTCAGGGCCCGGTCCGGTGCACGGCGTTAATGTTGTGCTGCAGAAGTTCAGCCCATTAATATGACTGGCATCAGCGAGGTGACCGAAATTCATTCTCTTCATCACATACTCCAGCAGCTACAATGCAGACGGGCTCCTCTTGCTCCAACCACAGTCTCAGCTCTTTGAACCGTGCTTGTACTTGGCTGTCAGGCAGTGAAAAACAGATCTACCGCCTTGTTGGTTCTCCAGTTGCAATGTTTACTTTAGATTCCTAACAGCAAAACCCGGTAGCAGCCTGCATCCTGCTGGAAACTGGGGAAAATGGTCACGTACTGGAGCAGTCGCTCACCTGTCCAAGTTAAGAGATGCACAGAAGCCCTGGAGGATATTCCACTGTAGCACCAAGCTGGTAGGGATGGGTGTGCTAAGGTGTACTGGACAGGGCAGTATGTAAGGGGAAAAATAATCATAATAATTAAAAAGTAATAACGTGGTAGCCTTGCCAACCCTGGAGCTGATGTTTGCTTAGCCTTAAGTTTAAAGAACCTTTGCAAAAGCGGGAACCCAAGCAATGATTTGGCTGATGTTCACAGCTCTCTGGTGACTTGGTATCTGCTTCCCTTCTGCGAAAACCCTTGGGGAACAGGGCTTGAAGCCAGCTGAGTGAGGTGGTGGTTCCTTTTGACTGATGCAACAAACTCTTGGTGTAGACAGAAGGCCAGGGCTTTATTTGCATCTGTATGGATTGAGCACCCTGTAACATCTGTAACAGAGGGCTTTTCTGTCTCTGGTGTTTCCACCGGCAGGGTGTCTCCCTGCCTGCCCCCGATCCTGGCACACCGGCAGCTTTGCGGAAAATACCCAAGTTGTGGCTCGGCCCCGTTGCGTGAGCCAGGCTACCCTGTGGACCTGTGTTAGCTTTACAATGTGGTGGCTATTCTGTGTAAACCGCTCTTGAGGTGCTGCTGGAATCGGGTTTGTTAATGCTGCTCCTCTGTGTGCCGCATTCTGTCGGCGTGCAGTCCCGAGTCGCGCTGCGTGCTGTGCTCCCCAGTCTGAGAGGACAGTGCCGGGCTGGGCTGTGCGGCCACAGCAAGGCAGGGAAGCTTTGGGGAGGTGTAACTGCTCAAGCTGTTTCAAAAACATGATTACAACACAGCTTATTCAAAGATAGTTTTGTCTTACACTAGGAGGCTAATTTCATCTTCCTCCATCCCTTGGGAGAAAAGCTTTAGAAACTGGACTTGCAGAGAAAAGCACCAGGCTTTCCATTTTTCCGGCTGATGTTGCTTTGGATGTGTGCTGGCTTCTGGCTGGAGACAGCTGAGGACAGAGCTGGTGGGTGCTGTGTCAAGCATTTGGGAGGAAAAGCAAGAGGAAAGCAAGGCAGCGCATCCTGGCGCATCTGGGTAGGGTGAGTTGTGGACTGGGGATGTGCGATTAAAAAAAAAAAAAAGAAAAAACATAACAAACCAACAACCCAAACACCCAAACTTTTTTTAATTACTTGTATAGCATTGATGCTCTGCCTGGCTGAGGAGTTACCCAGTGGTCACAAATGCACTCCCACCTGAATGGAGTACCCTTTACCCGTTAAATTCAGGATTTTTGAATGCTGTGTACGGAAAGAGGGTGACCACAGCCTGTCCCTTGGTCCCACTACAACAAACTTAAAATGCTGCATGTTCCCTGCAGTGCAGACTGTAGCTTGATTCTGTTGTCCTGACAAAATCCAGGGAAGCTGCGGACAGGTGCCTACAGCAAGCAACTGATGCTGCCCTGGTGGCTTGGGATGTCCTCAGCATCCTCCACGCAGCCTGGTGTCTGCACACGGAAGCTGGGATCGAGCCTTGATGGGTTCGAGCTCAGCGTTCCCGTGGTCCAGGCTTGATGTTCTCAGGAGCGTGTGTGATTTTGGGGTGGTGATGTCTGCAGAATGAATGGGGATGCAGCTTCCCTAAAGGATGGCTTGCAGGAAGCATCACCTTGGCCGCTTTCCTCCATCCTGGGGAAAAAGGAAATATTTTTTTTGCCCCAAATGGAGGTTAAAACAGTTAGGATTTAAGGAAGGCAGAAGCAGCTAAGCCTGGAAACTAAACTTAAATTAGCTGTCTTCCTCCCTCCTGTCTAATCATCAGCGTAGATTAGTTCAGAAACTGGGCAAGTATTTTTAGAAGCTGCTTTCAGAGCCCCAGTGTCACAATTTTTATTCTTGTCATCGGTGCCGAGGCAGCTCTTGAGCATCATTTCTGCTTTAAAAAAAAAATAATAATGAGAGAGCATTTAGGGATGATCATATAACTTTGGAGGGGGGTGGACACCCTGGCTGAGCGAGGAGTTAAAGCGGGTGTGAAGGTGTTTGAGCAGCAAGTTTTTGAGACCAACCACCCGAAACGAAGCTCGTGGGTAGGGATGTTGCTGTGTTGGCGCTTGGGTTGGGTGGGCAGCCTGCAGAGGTGTATGGTATATGAAGATCTATAGCTGATGCTTATAAATATCAACTTGTTGCAAAATGGAAGTGTTTTAAAACGCCGTTAAAAGCTGTGATGGAGATCGGGCCGTGGGGAGGCAGAGAGCTTCCTGCCAGCCTGTGGAGTGGTTTGGACCCTTGGTCCCAGCGCTGCGTTAGCAGCTTTTGGGGAATAAAGTGCAGCCGGGGTTGCCGGAGGCGATGACGCCCGTGCTCAACTTTGGACCTGTTTGCAGTCCTGGGCGAGCGGGCGGCGTGCCCGCCGGTCTGGTGCAATCTCTCGGCAGCGTGTTTGCTCCGTCAGCTGCTGCTAAATGCCCCCGTTATTAACTTATGGTGGTTGTGTCGTAATTTTTTCTTGCCTGTAACCGGGGTGAGGAAGCCAGGATCTTTGGTCGGTGTGAGCGCTCCCCAGACGGGAGGATGTTGGGAATGAGTAATGGTCCGGCCAGGGCTGTAATATGCAGAATACCTCTGGGATGACTCACCCGGTACAATGCAGCACATCCCTCAAGGAGACTGAATCACACATGGGGGGAAGCCGCTGGCTCGGCAGCAGCCAGCTGGGACACAGGGCAGCCAGCACCGATCTAGAGGCTGGTGTTGGCAATGATGGTAAAACGGAGCAATCGGGGTGTAAAATGTAGAGGCAATGGCATCCCCCAGCAGGTACGTGTGTGTGTTCTCACTGTGTCTAATTTCATATTTTTCACTCTTGGGTGGTTTTTTTTATTTTCTTCCACCTCCCCCCATCTGCCTCCACAGCCCTTCTGAATCTTTTCTAAACCAGCATATAATTCATCACTAAATATGTATGAGTTCAATGAAACACAGGCTTTCTTTTTATGGTTACGTATATGTTTTTTTCAGAAGTAATGGTTTAACGTGTACCCTCTCTTAAATACCGAGAGGAAAATAGATGCTGCCTGGGAAGCTGCTTCCCTTGATGTCCCTCTCCATGGACACTTTATGAGGTAGGGGGGTTAAAGAGAGGTGGAAGGCAGAAATCAGTGTGCATGTTGGTTTTGATGGAGTTAATGTAGTCTTTTATATTTTTTTTTTTAAATGCATTTACCTGGCAAAAGATAAAACCCCTTTAGATTAAGACCGCAATTATCCTGCTTGCTCCCTCCCCCCTTCTGTGATATAGATTCAGCTGGAATTGAGTCACAGAATTTTTTTTTATATTTGCAAAATATTGTCTGCCCTTTGTAGTTGCATCATACGTGGTGCAGAGAATGTTTACAGGGGGATAAATATAGTTGCATTCTCCACTGATCAAAATGGAGGAGAGCGGGGGGGAAACTGCAAATTGCCCAGGGTGAGCAATTTTGGGGAATGGGGTGTCCCCTTTTCTTTGTGAACTTGGCATTTTTCAGAAATGATGTGTATCTGTATGGGTGCGTATGTAATTATTTTTATGTTCTGGGGAGTCATTGATTCTGGAGCTGAAAATTAGTACCCCTTGCGTTATTTCCACTTGCACTGTGATGCTGCTGCGTTAGGATGGGTACCGCTGGGGCTGCGAAGCGGGATGCTACACGGGATTAAGGGGACACCTCATCTGACCAGCGCGTTTGGTGGCATCGCGGGCATCCCGGCGGGCTACGGCGCGATGGCGGAGACTCACTGGATGGGGAAGAGGGACATGTGGAATTAGCATCGTCTTGTGAATTGAATAAGTTTCTCCACTACATTCCTCTGCAATTTTTGGCGAGCAGTATCAAACCTCTGGGTTCATTTTACAAAACAAGGAAGGCGATGAAACTTACAAAGCTGGAATCCAATTGGTGTGCTGCTTCGTTTTCTTACTTTTGCTAAATATCACCGTTCATTAGCTAACAGGGTAACAGTACCAGAATGTTTATGGTCAGTAGATTTCAGAAAAAAAATAGGGTTGAACTTGGTTGTGGCGTCTTTTCAGGGGTGTGGGGAGGATTCAAATCAGGATGCGGATCTCATGCAACTACCTGTTTGGCTGGCTAAGCTTTTATGTGATTTTTGCTTATCTTGCATGTGATATAAAACAAATACCATCTGTCATGCAATAACAACTTCCTTTCTCATTACAGTAAATTATAGTACTAATTAGCTTTCCTTGAAATCTGTTAATATTTTGTAACCTTGCATGGAAATAGGAGGACTTGAGTGTGCAACTCTAGCCTGTACCGTATGCTGGCTTGGATGAGCTGCAGGGTAAATTATTTGAATGTGTTATCTTATTGAACTGATACATTTTTTTTGTTGGTTTGCTGCTCCTTACAACTTTCCAAGACATGCTGTCTTGTGCAGCTATAACAATTTATAGCAAAATTAATCCTTTAAATTCGAAGAACACCCCCTATATTTTTTTAAAAAATTTTTATCGTTATTATTTTTATTTTTATAAAACCCAGACCTGTAATTTGCCGTCACTGACAAAACAGCTGCCGGGCAGAGCTGTGAGGAGGCTGGTCCTGAGCAAACTCAATTCTCCATAGAGACAGAAGTTCACTGTTTTGTTTTTTTTTTTTTTTTTTTTAAGAGGTTTCATTAAAGCGTTGCTCATTAAAAAGTTTTGTTATTAGTGTACATCCTGGTGGTGTCATGGCTGTCTTTTAGGAATAAAAACCCCAGGACTTGGCTATTTTTGTAGCAAGGTTTGCCGGGGGTTTCGATGGCTCTAACGCATTTCAACAACGTGTTGCATAGATGCTTCAGTACATCCAGGAGCAGTGACTTTATCTGCCCCTGCTGCAGTTACGCTGTCACTTCCATTCAGCGTTGTTCACGTAGTAAGCTAATTTCTGGGGATAGCCCTTAAAATCCGTGTGCTTGAGCTGCATCAGTGGATCTTTGCTGGCCTGTCAGCATGTTTGCAAGCCTGTTTTTTTCCCCCTGAAAGGCCACTTGCCAGTTCATTCGGGGGGTTGCCCACATGTGTGGCACTTTGTGGGGCTCATCAGGCAAGCCTGGCACGGGAGGGGAGGTTGTGCTGCCTGAAAAAAAGGGTTTAGCCCACGCAGGGCTCAAACAGCCACCCCTGCAGCTGTGCAAATAGTGGTCCTGTTACCCTGCCTGCCCCAAACCCTGCTAGTTTTTAACCCTTTTTTTAAAAATAAAATGCTTTTAATAAGGAGCGAGGGCCAAGGGCCCTGGCTGGAGCAGCAAATTGCTGTCACCGATTAGTTTGGTGCATCCAGATTAGTTGGGATGTTGCACTGGAAAAATGCGCCGTGAGAGTTACTCTTGCAGCAGAAGCTAATGCTTTTGTGTGTCACTTTTGTATTTTTTCTTCTGCTTTAAATATTTAAAAGAAATGAATATACATAAAAGAAATTTTTTATATCTACATTCTGTATATACATATATATAAATATGTATATATACACACACTTGCATAAAATATATATATTTAAAAAATTAGTTTTCCAGGTACTTCCTGGAAGGATCTGAAATAATTATGGGATTATGAAATCCCATTTGAGCAAGTTAGGATAGAGCTGTTTTCTCATAAACTCAATAAAACGAGCCTTAAATGTTTAACAAACGTTTTTGTGAAAGGATTCCTTTGTTCCTCGTTGCCTCGGTGTTTGAGGGAGATGTGGAGGCGGGTGGCTGGATTGTGCAGGTGTCTTGGTTTTTTTGCGAAGTCCTTTTTTCTTCTGAAAAAACAAACAAACAAAACTGGTGTTAATTTTTCCTACGGAGAGTTTTCGGATGGGCTGTAGCGCTGGGAGCAAAGCCAGGCTGGCTGGGCACTGGCCGCGGAGGACCCAGCCACTCTCTCTTCTGCCCTTGGGGCTGCTCTACACCCAGGAAAGGCACCAAGGAGTGAAAAATAAAATCAGAAGGCAGTAGTTCAGGTTTGCTCCAGCCTGCTGGAGCTGCGTTCCTTGTGTGAGGCCACGTGTCCTACAGGAAGATGAACTTTTGAGGGTTGAGGGGGCGCTTGAGCCTTGGAGCATCCGTGCCGCATCCAGGACGCTGACAGTGCGCTGGGGCGCTCAGCCGGCTGGGCTGGGGGGTTGTGCTGCACACAGGACTTTGGGCAACACTCAGCCAGCAAGAAAACCCCCAGCACTGAATAACCTTCCTGCAAAAACAACTCCTCTGGGGCGCTTTGTGGGATGCGCAGGTAGGACTGTACATGCTTTATACCTTGCCGGCGGTGATTTCCAAATCCTGCGGGAGCGCTTCCTTCGGGGCAGGATTTTAGTCTCCTGCCTTCTGAGCTGCTGCAGCTAGCAGTGTTCTTGGAGTTAATGTATCTCTTCTGGTTTGGTTTTTGTTGGGTGTTTTTTTTTTTTTAACCTGGAATGGTGATTGTACAAGCTGAACACATGCTGCCAAATTCAGTTCAGCAGCCAGGCATGAGCTGGGGAGCTGGAAGACAAGACTCCTTTCCATTTTCAGAGGGAAGCTGGTAAGGAAACACTAAATGCCAACAATGTTTTCTCATTTTGTTGAGATAGAGAGAAATGTCCTGAAACCGAGCTTGTAAGGTTAATATCAGGTTAAGATGTAGTGCCCCAGGACAGGCACATGGCAGCAGTCGGCAGCATCTCTGGAGCGAGGCGTGTGGGGATGGAACTGTCTTGTATTCACTCTGACCAGGTAGAGCCCAAAATTTCCTGGATGCCTGTTTATCCTGACAGTTTTAGATTTGAAAGACAGAAAAATAAAGGTTGCAAATGTGTTATACTAGAGCTTGGTTACAGATACGGTGGTTCTGTGTTCCTGGTGTGATGCAGAGGTGAGGGCAAGGAAAAGTTTCGGGAGGTTTTCCGTGGTTTTCTACAGGCTCCGTTTTAACATAGGATCTGAGCAGGGGGGTGCAAATGGCTTTTTTTCATGCCGATAGCTGACGGAAAAGCTTTAAACAGGCTGGAAATCAAAATGGTATTGAAATACCGACTTTATTTGGCGGTGGCTCCCGGCACTCAGAAGTTTTCTTTTTAATAACATGCTAAATTAGGGTTTTAAAGAAGAAAGTGCTTGTTATAATCTGCAGATATTTCACCCGTGCTATAGAAGGTTCATGAACCAAGGATTAGGTCAAGAAAGCAGGACTCCAAAAATATCAGGTTTTTTTTCATGACTTGCATCAAAATGCCGCCACTTTCTGGCTGCGGGATGAACTCTGGAGAGGACCCTTCTGATACAATTTCCAGCAGTCACCTGGGCAGAACAGGACGGCTTTAATTCCTGCTGTTGGAGTCGCCGGGGCAGGGACGGAGGGGCACAGTGAGAGCACTGTGAAACACATCCAGCTCAGCCAAAAGCAGGTTATGCCCCAGTAATGGTGAAGTTAAATTTGCATGGCTCCAAGCAGTTTAAATTGTGTTTAAGCGCCCGATGGCCGCGGTGCAGTTCAGCTGAACAGCCTGACCTCTGCCGCCGTTGTGTTAGCAGCCTCCTGCTGTCCCTGTGGCTCTTCCTGGAAATCTGGGATCTGGGAATGTTGATGAGTTAAAGGCAACAGTCCGTAATTTTGAAGCCCGTGGTGTTGCACTCTACCTTTTTGTCTGAGAGAGAATCTCTCCTGGCCTCATAAGCTACAACATTGAGAAGGCAGGAAAGCGCTGAAGTGCTACATGGCTGAATTAACATGGAAGTCTAAGTGTTACCAGTCAACTAGCCTGGCTAGAGGAAAAAATATTCTTGAATTACAGAATACGTCTGGGAAGTGGTTTATGATGTGACTCAAAAGGAAAGTAGTAAATGTGGTAGGTTGGGCTAGTTTTGTTTTTTTTTTTTCCCCCCTCCCCTTGGGATTTTTAAGCGTCTCAGACGGTATTTGCAGTTGCTGCATTTGAAGCAAAGTAGAAAAGAGCAGCGGCTGGTGGAAGGGAGCTCTGTACTTTGACCCTCATTTACAAAGACGATGGCAAAATTAAAGACTTTGCTAACAGGAATGGTTTGCTGTTCAGTGCTGGATGCGGGATCGGAGCCGTGAGCCCACCCCAGGCGTACGGCGAGGCTCAGGGCTTGTCCCCCGTTGGCTTTGCTGCGCTGCAGTTCCGTCAGCAATGTGGCTCATGTCGGGGAGCCCTGGATGGTGTCAGCTGCATTTTACACTGCGGTTCCTGCATGCTGGAGGAAAGCTCTTTAATCCACCTTAAACATCGCCTGTCCCTTAGACACACCAATGCTTTGTAACAGTTAGTCTATAGGTAATAAAGCTGCGGTTCAATTATCACAAAGGTAATCGTCCAGTAACTTCTTGTTTAGGAAAACTCTCAATATCCTTCCGAGTAGCAATTATACCGGCGCACACCCTTTCTTTTTTTTTTTTTTTTAAAAATCTCTTTTTATTTATTTATATATATGCACACCCACGAGCTATAATTTTTAAAGGGTTCTCTTTTCCTTCCAATAAAAACAGCACGTGGGTTCCTGCGCTACCTTTCCTCCCCAAGTTCGTTCTGTTTTTCCGCGCAGGGTGGGGCGGGCGAACAACCTGCAGCAGCCCTGGAACAGGCTGGCCGCCTGCCATGCAGCTGGGTAATCCCTGCAGATACTTTCTTCCCAAGCTTTTAAGGCAGTTGAAGACAAATCTGCTGGGTTAAGATAGCAAAGTATTCCATTTAAGAGCGTAATTAAGAATAGTTTGCATGAAATGCGTAGCGCGTAGGCCATAAACCCGACAATTAGAGCGGTCTTAAAGTTTTAAGAAGCCAATAAAATCAGGGAAACTAAGGCTACTGTGGGTTTTGGGTTTTTTTTAGCTGTTTCATTTTTAACTATATGAAAGGCTTGTGCTATGTAATCTCAGCAGCAGTTGGTATCTCATTAATGGTAATGGATCAAATATTTTCACGTACCTCATTAACCATTTCTCCTGAAATAGATTGCACAGTTGCCGTGATAAAAGTGCAGGCGGAGGATTCTAACGTGGTTGTTCCGCTGCTTCGGTGCACCAAGGTTTCAGCAGTGACATGCACGTGGGATTTGCAGATCACCCCTTTGCTCCCAAGGATTTTGAATCCTTGCAACCAACAGGAGCCTCAGTGCAGTCGTGTAAAATTAAATAGCAAAGAAAATAAGCAGCTTTTACACTACGGAAGCAAGGTCCTTATGTTGACCTGAAATGTTTGAGTCTCTCCTGAGTATTTATCAGTGTGAGGGAAAGAAGCACTGCTTGTTCTAGGCTTCTGGGTGGGAATGGCAGGCGAGATTTTGACTTAGAAAGCTGAAGGAAGCAGTGGGTAGCCTTGAAAAACGCCCCGTGCAGTTCCGCATCCTAGTCTGGTGACTAAACCAGGATGTCAAGCCCTAGGAAGCCATAAGCGCCTCCTTTCCTTATTTCGTTGCTTTCTTCTTCCCCAAATCCCTCGGCGTAGGTGGCATGTTGGGGAGCATGCGCCTGTGGCCGGAGCCCCACGGGAGCGAGGATGGGGCCCTCCGGGCAGCGCGGTGTCACGGGTGACTTTTGGTCAAGCAGGACAGCGTGCCAAGGGATTACGTTAACAGCACCAGAGCTCTGCTTACCTTGCCAAGGGCGAACCCTTCTGCAGGATGAGGCCCTTTTCTGATCAGGGAGCAGAGAGGCTATCTCGCCATGGTAGGGTGACGGAAACCAGATTTTCTGGCTTGATATATTTAAGGAGGTAGCTCCTCAAGATGGGAGAGATGCAGTTTATGTGATGGTCTCTTGACACATAGGTGAAATCAGTGGCCTTGGTGGCAGAGGTTGTAAGAGCCACAGGTCACGGTATCAGTGTGGAAGTGAAGATCTAAACTATATGTCTCTGCCCTAGCAGGTTGTGGTTGTAATGGGCAGGGCTAGCAGTCAGGGGACCGAAATGTAACGCGTAGGCATCCACTGGTATTGAAATGTAATTAGGAGCCTAGAGAAATCCCTGAGAGGTGGTGGAAACATGCAAATAATTGATAGACATCACAACGTACTGAGTAGTCACTGCTGGTTTAATTTTCCTTTAAGTGGACGATTCCTGCAGCGAAGTAACCGAGGATGACCTTACTTTTGGGACAGCCGAAGGCTCCGGCTGCTGCCGCGAGAGTGAGGGGTAAATCCTGCAGTAAGCTGTCTTGCCAGTGGCAGTTTTCAGGTGTGGAAGGAGAAGCAGCAGTTTGCAAGGATGACTTTTGCAGGAGCATGGGGGGGGAAGGTCGTATTGAGCAGCGCCAACTTCAGAAGAGAGCTAAAAATAAGTCTAGAATAGAGTATGTCCAGTATAAAATGTATAGTTGGCTTTCTTTTTCCTTTCTCTGTTAATTGCTAATCCTTATAGACCATATGGGAAAGGTACAGAGAAGAAAACAAAAATTGTCTTGGATGGAAGCAGCTTGATTTTGCACAGCAGGAAATTGGCTGAAGTATTTTGCTTAATTCCGAGTATCAGGAAGCCAAGAGATTACAGTTGCCACTGGCAAAATCTAGGAATGGGTTTTCATTACAAAGTAAAAAGGTAACTAGATCTGTTTATAGACACGCTTGTCCTGTTTCCTGTACCAGGATGCTGCTTTAAGGCCTCCAGAGCAAAAATATTCTTTAAAATGTCATTTCTCAGTTCTGTGAGTGCTTTGCGTGTGTCAGCTGTCATGCGGGCCACGTATCTGAGTATGCGGAAAAGCTTTTTATCAGCCGGTGCAAAGTCCTCAGAGCAATAGGGATGAACCTTAAGCATCTGTGGACTGTCTTCGTCGTGTAGGTCCGGTGAGAAAGTTGGTGGATCCATAAAATAAATCCAGCAAAGGGAAGATTGCAGCACACATGTTGCGAGGTCCACCTAGGTGCGGAAGGGATTAGCTGGTCCCGGGTGCCTCTGCCCAGACGATGCTCGCAGCCTGCCTTGGTCTGTCCCCAAAGCTGCCCTCAACGGGATCGGTGAGGCTGCTTGCTTAGGTATTAAATAAAATCTGGTTGTCTTAGAGAAAGGGGAACTCAAGACTTCAAGTATTAGCACTTGGATTACAAAAGCGATGCAGAAACAGTGTCTTGAAAACAAGAGGCAGTTTTGTCTGGTGTCGGATGAAGAAAGCCACCACTGCACGTGACTTTGGATAGCAAGGGCCCGTTCTCTTGTCATGTTGTGCAGATGCTGGGAAAATGTCTGGATACGGAGCTTTCCTCAAGGAAAAGGGTGATACTTGTGTTTTGAGAGGCCACCTCTTGGAGCCCACCTGTGGGTTGAGCTTCCTCCACCTGGGGTGCTCAGCTGGGGTGGCCCAGAGATGGCCAGTTCCTGGGCAGTTTTCTTGGTGCATCCTTTTCCGTAGCCCCTGCTGCTGCTCCCGCTTTCACCCCGGTTTGAGCACCTTGCGGCGTCTTTGCGAGCATGGCCGGGTGTCCCGGCAGCGCCGTGGCTGTGTGTGGCCAATGTCGAACTGTGCCATGGTCACCTCCCTGCGGGGGCATCCTGAGCCATCGCTGGGTTAGGTGATGTCTAACATGCGATGGGTTGCACCGAGCTGGGGGTCGGTAGCAGCGTGAGGACAAAATTTGGGTGTTTCCCAGCAGCTCTGGGGTAGGACAACCTGGTTTAGCTTGGCGTCTGTTGCATGTCCCATGCGAGGTGCCTGGCTTTTGCTTACTTGCTGCAGTGGCCTTTCTGCTCCCAAATGACCCCTTCCCTGGTGATGTCCCAGGAGATGCTGGAGCAACTGCTCTGTGGAAGGGGGACAGGAGAGCTCTGGGGAAGTGGAGCCTCCCACTGGGAAGGATGGGCACCTGGATCACCCCCGCATCTCAGGTGCTTCCAGGAGAGCTTCTGGCGAGGTTATGATGTGCTGGTGCTGCCTGTGAAAGCTTGAAATGCTGGTGGAGCTGTTGTAGGGACGTGGTGTGGTCCTGGTGAACTGAGCCGAGATGGTTCCCATCCTCTTTCATCAGAGGTACCAAATGGAGCCACGCTTGTGGTTTTATTTCCCGTAAGACTGTCCCAGTTGCAGAGGAATTTGAGTATTGTCTTCCAAAGCCCACTTCACTAATTTCATCACACAAACCTTAAAACACCGTGTTTGTGGGTTATTTGAGCTCCGCATCTTCTTCCAACACTTTGGAGACCTGATGCCCCAATGCATCCCTGTGGGTGGTAGCCTTGGGGTGCTGCCTGGCTCACCCCTGCTCTCTTGGTCCCTGTCCTCAGCTGCATGAGGGAAAGTGTCCAGACCCATGGGTGGTTTGATCTGTATGTTGACACTTGGAAACCCAGTGGGTTTCTCTCCTGTGTTGGTTGGAGTGGGCAAGGCCATCCATCACAGAGGTGGACTTCCACCGTGGGCAGAGACTCCGCGTTGGGGCCAGACCCGTGCAGTGTAAATGCCGCCTTCGAGAAAAACGCTCCGATGAGACCTCGTGATGCTCACAAAAGGTTCTGTTTTTATTTTGTTACCATTGCAGTGACAGCTATATTGTGCGAGTCAAAGCTGTGGTTATGACCCGAGATGACTCCAGTGGGGGATGGTTGCCGCAAGAAGGAGGCGGTCTCAGTAGAGTTGGCGTCTGCAAGGTCACGTACCCGGAGGGCAATGGAAGAAGTGGATTTCTAATCCATGGTGAAAGGCAGAAAGACAAACTGGTAATAGACCCTAATTCAACTTTTGTCTGTTCTTATAATGAGAATTATCCCAAATCTATTGCTATTGTATTGTTGTGCAAATTTGTGTGGTTTTTTTTTTAAAAAAAAAACAACGTAAAAACCAGGCATGTGCAAATAGTACCAGACTGGACAAAACAAACCCATCTTCATCTAAAATTGCCATCTTTTGCTGTCTAGGTTGGCATGCTGCCACCTGGAAGGAACAGGTAAATTTTTGACATCCATGTGCAAAGACCCGCTTCGATGATTGAAAAAGGGACTGCATTTTTTTTTTTTTTTAAGACCTAGCAGGGGTGAGAAGTGAATTGAAGTGTAAAGAACCCATGAAGCCAGTCACATTGCACTGAGTAATGCAGTGCAAGCCTTTAAAACGGGCATGAATTATTTATGCTGCATGCCGTTCAAGCTTTGAACAAGCGGAGTGAGAATATGAAGACAAGTTGTCTCTTACGAATTGACGCACTCTGTTTCTCCTGGTAGCTGTTTATCTGAAAAGGAGCTCTCTTCTTTCCCCGCACAAATCAAATTAATAAAGCCTTTTCCCTATTTCCAGGGTCCGTTTCAAATGTTTATCTCGTTTCTTATGTACTTGATTCTAAAGAAATTCACTCCTGTGAAGAGGTGGGCTAGCTTAAAAATAATGCTTCCTGCACAGGCTCTGCAAACGCAGTGTTTGGGGAAGAAAAAAAAAAAAAAGCATTATTTGAGTCAGAAATTATCTTGCTTTCCAAAAGACTGGTGTGTTAAAGCTGTTCTGAGTATAGTTTGTCCTTTGCAACACTATTTTGCATAGGATATTTTTTCTGGACGCTATTTGGGAACCATGCTTATGGTCTGGGGGGACGGAGTAAGACTAACAAAGCCGTTCCTGCTCTCCCTGAGCATCACCACGGAGGTGGGTTTTGGCACAGCAGAGCTCAAGAGGAGTGTCTGGCTGGGGGTGAGGGAGGAAAAAAAGGGTGAGGGGAGTGTTACAGCACCCCTGAATCTGCTGCTGGCAGATAAAATTTCTGTTGAGCAAAAAACTGTTGAGGGGGAAGACATTCTCCCTCCACATGAGCCCCCTCCCCAAGCTGTAACCGGTGCCGCACTGCGTCTGGGTCCAGAACAGGCTCCTGGGGTAGGGAGCAGGCACCTAGTCAGAGCACAAGCCAGAGCTGGATGTGCGACGGTTATGAGAACAATTACAGCGTCTGCTGTTCGTTAGTCATCCTTCGGTAGGGTAGGAAGTTCCCCCCACGCGGGGCATGACTTGGCTTGCTCTTGGGTCCAGGCTGAGGTGGTGCCGGCTGTGTCCCTGGGTGGGAAAAGTGACTTTGCTCTTTTTTGGGGGTTCACACCCTCCCAGGTGGTACTGGAGTGCTTTGTGAAGAAGGACCTGGTGTACACAAAGGCAAACCCTACCTTCCACCACTGGAAAGTCGACAACAGAAAGTTTGGGCTCACTTTTCAAAGCCCCGCTGATGCGCGAGCCTTCGACAGAGGAGTGCGGAAAGCCATCGAGGACCTCATTGAAGGTACCACAGCGTGTGGCAGCGGCCGCTTTGAGCCCTGGAGGAGGGGGGAGGGGGGTCTGAGTCACGGTGTGGGGAAGAAGGATGGGTTTAACATCAGTTCTTGGGCTTGGGCATCTCTTTTGCCCATGTCCAAGTGTAACTGGGCACTTACGCCTGCGCTGAGCAAGCCCCAGCTTTTAAGAACTTGAGGGTTCTCATCCCTTAAGGAGGGAAGGGATTTCAGTCCAGGTGTTTTCCAGTCCTATCTGGCTTGGTCTGTCCAGACTTCCCCCTGCCTTAATTATCATCAAATCTGTTATTACTGCCTTTATTTGATAGGCTTGGGTTTCATGCCAGCGATAGCAACTCAAACAGCCCCGGCTCCTCTTTATATGCAGCCGCATCTCATCTTACCGAGTCTTTGTTAAATCATAGTATGAATTCCCTGCCTGGAGTTAAATAAAAGTTTGTTTTGTTTTGGGGTTTTTTTTTGGTAATTAGTTTTGTCTGCATCCTCTTAGTTGAATGGTAGTTCTTGAAGACTTTGTTGTGTTTTGGGGTTTTTTTTTTAGTTCTGTAAAAAATGCGTTTGAATTGCCTGTGCTTTGAAGTTGTCATAAATTTCTTCTTTTCACATTTCACTGCAATCAAGCAATCATAATACAGCTATAATTCAATAGTACTTTTATTTTAATGAAATTTGATTCTTCATAGGGGTTTTGCTCTATTTTTTTTTTCTTTTTTTATTTTTTATTTTTAACCATGCCACTTTATTTAGAGACGTAGTGGTCCAAAGCCTTTCTCCTTCCACCTGGTGTGACCGGGATATTTTTATATACAGCTGGTATTATTTTTTGAGGATTCTAACTCAAATGCATACACAGATGTGGATACTTTTTGAGGACATCAGCTCAATGTTTGATGACGGCTTTACAATCTGGATGCCCTGTCCTTGCTCTAACATGGAAATGGTAGATACTGGGAGAGAATTAATCCCTCAGGGCTCTTCCCTGGTAAATATCTCACTAGTTAGAGGAAAGATCTTCTCAACCAGTTACTCATTTGCTTTCTCCTGTGCCATTAACGTGAAGGAGTCACAACTAGGCCTTGTGCTTTCTTCTCACTGGCTAAAATGGAAGCATTTTGAGTCATAAAAGTGGTGTTTTATGTAAGTGGCACGGGGTTGTGCGAAGTTCCAAGGAGATGATAACTCAGCTGTATCGAGTCTTATTTTGGAGACGCCTGGTACGTAGCAGCTCCTGTTCTGCTCTCTCTGACCCATTTTTACAGTGGAGGTTTTTAAAATCAAGTCCTGCTGGATCTCAGATACTTCAAAATCAGCATATCTATATTTATCCCATTAAGAGCACAGACTGCTCCTTATGAATGTGTTCCTCCTTAACGTCCAAGTAAGGCTTTCTGAATGAAAACCAGCATCGGCCGTGGCTTTCATTTATCGTTCTTTTGTTGTTCACGTGGTTGAGCAGGTTAATACTCAGCACGGCAAACCACGCATTCAAAACTTTGTGAAACTGCCGCTTTATTGTTAATGTCTAACCACTGGTTTGTTCCCCATAGCATCAGAAGTGTAGCAGCTTGGTGCGCAGCTACAGGAATCCTGTGCAGCTCTCTAGAGCGTCTGGATTTTTTACTTTTAAGGTTAATGTAGCAAATGGCACGAACGTTTGCACGTTACTTAGTGTTTTAAGTGGGCTTTCACACTTAGCTCTGCACATCTTTATGATGATGCAACTGAGAGCAGCCAGGGCTGGTGCAGATAGTGTTATATAAAGCACGTTATTTAAAAAAAAATTCCAGAATGAAGGTGGTACGAACAGTTCAGCTGTTTTCATCAGGGATGTGATGTGGCTCTAATTCAGGGTAACAACAGGCGACTCTGGAGGGGGACACCCGCAGGGTGAGGAAAGAGGTTGGAAGAAGGTTTGTTTAATAAGATTTCCGACTGTTTTTAACAATTGCCATGCAATTAATGAGACATGAGAACTGCACCCTGGTATGTGCGTTAAAAATAATGGGTTTACCCATTTCTGCTCCTTCCAAATACTCTGCTAGCATGAGGCAAGGTGGTTCTCTGAGAAATAGCTGGTAACAGGGAAGACATTCACAATATATAACAACTTGTGGAATTAGAAGAAAAAAAAACCCAAATCTAACTCTTCATTGTCAAAGTGAGGTTTATTTTTTTTATTATTATTATTATTAATTTTTTCCCCCAGGTTTAGGTAATATATGAAGAATAACTCATATATGGTGTCTCAACAGCTGAGGATCTAGCCTCAAGCGCTGATTAGTACGTAGCTTTACCATTCTTCAGAAATGAAAGTCTTCTGTGATTGGAAATGGTAACTGCTATTTTTAACGTAGTTAATTAGCATTGGCAGCCATGCAGTTGCATGTCAAGTAACACTTTGATTTTACCTTTCCAACCCAGCTTACATGTAGATGAGTTTTTCTTCCATAATTTAAGCCACTCTTGTACACATCTACAACAGACAAACTTGTGAGAATCCAAATTATTATGGGCCTAATAAAAAAAAATAATAATTACATAGAAACGTGCATTTAAAAATGCTGTGGGTTTGTGTTTTGTTTGTTTTCTAGGATCTACGACTTCCTCATCAACACTTCACAACGAGGCTGAGGTCGGCGATGATGATGTCTTCACTGTAAGTACATGTCACTTGAGGTCATTCTCCTTTATGCTCTGGTTTACATGGTCAGGTTGGAAAAGGGGGTTTTCTTTTTATGCCTCAGGGTTGGCTTCCAGCAGTCATCCCAGTGTTTGGCCACTGTGTGTGTTTTGTTTGATGGAAGTATGTCTTCTACAGAACGTAAAGCGTTGGGTTTCTGTTGGCCTCCCATCACCACGTGAAAAGCATGGCAGAGCAGATGTTGTCAGGGCTGGAAGTGAGGAAATAATCACTCTCAAATTTCCTATGGCTTGATCTGAGTGGTGCACACAGCCTAATGCCTCTCTCTCTGTCCTTGAGAAGCGTCCCACAAACTCAAGTGGATGGCTGCTACTCGAGTACTTACTCAAGGAAATAAGATTTTGAATTGCAGTTGTTAACGAAAGCCAAATTTAAAGGTGTTTCACCTGTGGGTGAACATAGAAGGTTCAAACAAGTGTCTTTCAGCTGGGGGAGGGCACAGCAGCATGCCATCTGCCTACCCAGTGGTGACTTGGAGTAAATAATAAATAAAAAATAGGAGCTGCGTGTATTTAATCTGCGGTAATGTCTAAAATATATTTTGGAGCTTTCCTGAAACGGAGGCAGCTACTGTCCCTGCTACGCTTGCACACTTCAGAGGCACGGAGGAATAAAAAATTGTCAGATGAAATGGCAGTCCAACCATGGGTATTCCATGGGCTGAAAAACGAGATGCTCACAGCGAATATTTTGTCTTCCTAAATTTATTGCGACCCCCACACACACGTGTGTGTTAGTTGTGTTACAGACACCCTCCTTGTCCTGTGGCACAAGTGGGGACTGGGTGGCAGGAGGGTGGAAGGTGGGATGTCCTCAGCGCAGCAGCAGCAAACTCAAAGTCGTTTTTGGGATGCTTTCCTGCATCTTTGGGGTGAACGAGTTAAAACTGAGGACAGGCATCAAGCTGTTTGATGCACCGGGAAGCAGCTGAAGCCGAAAGGTGTTTTTTTGAGGGTGATGGTGTGGGACCAGGGCAGGTTCCCTGCTGCGTTGTGACCGGAGGCTGGCACGTTGACTGCATCTGTCCTTTTGTCACGGCTCTGGGAGACAAACAACAGCAGGCAGGGTTAAAAGGTGACTTCCTGCACTCCGCAGCAAAACTATCATTAGCAGCTGCTTCCCAACTACCTGCCAGAAGTGATTTATAGGCGCTGGGATGGGCTGGATGGGGGGGAGGCACCGCTGGAGCCGGAGCGGTTTATGGATTTGTGCTGTTTTCTTCACTGGGTAGGCTGTGCTCTGCTGGGGGTGGATGGGTGTGCGGGACATGCGTGCAGCTCTTCGGCGCTCGTCGGAAAGGGGATGACAGTCAAAATGTGCCCTGGGCAGGTGTGTGCCAGCTCTGGCCAGGTTAGACATGGAACTACTCAGTGTAAATGCAGAGCAAAGTAGCCTGTGGAAATAGGAAAGGATATTTTTACTGAAATCCAACCGGCTGACATTCAGGCACCTGGGAGTGCTCCTGGATTTCTCCACAAGCTCATTCTTGTGGTTGAGTGTTGATTTTTAAACTCGTAGGGTGTTTTTTACCAGGAGGAAGAAATTGTTGCCTTTAAGTAGGTGTTGCTTTACATTGGGAAAGTTGGATGAACGGTGCTCCAGCTGCATTGAAATCTCTCAAACTCCTGCATTCAAAGCGAGGAGCCAAAATTGTGAGAGATTTCCCCCCTACTTGACCCCGGGGAGGTGACAGATAACCCCCCACGGTGCAGATATTTATGGGGTAGGATGTTTGGCGGAGAAGGAGGAACAAGCTACTCAACAGCATTAACAAGGAGGGAGACCTCAGCAGCGGTCGGCATCTTGTTGGGATCCACAGGGGCGTCCTCACCTCGAGCTGTGCCCTGCCTGGCAGCTCTCTCCGCGTGTTTCGTGGTCTCTGGTGCGTGAGAGGGACTTCACCGATGGTGGTAGCTCACGTGGTGGCTGGTGAGGCTGTCACATCAGGGCAGGCGTGTTGTCATACTCCAAAAATAAGGCTTTAGGAGCATCTTTTTCCCCAATATTTCTTGCTCTCCTGGGATGAAGTCTCTCTTTTTCCTGCGGTCCTTAAGCTCTCACCTTCCCATTTATCTGGTAGGTGACGATGGAGTATGGAGTCTGCATAAGCCAGAAATAACATACTGAAGTGTGGAGGGGTTTGAGTCCGGAAGAAATCGATAGGCCTGTGATGTGTTTTATTTTTACCCTTCTGTTTCATTCTTTCTTTGCACTTCTTTTTGACTTTGATATCATGGTTCATTTGGTCATCCTCGCACACAAAACTTCTTTACAGCTTTCCTGTAAACTCATTCCCCCAGCCACAGCAGTGGATTTTTGGGGGTTTGGTTTTTTTTCACTCTGTTTTAAAGAGAAGGTACATTTGTTCTTTTTTATTTCCTAAGGTAGTTATTAAAATCTTCACAGTCCTCCCCCTCTCCCACACATGCATGAATAAACTTAACTGCGTGCAGCAGAATTTTCAAAAGCATCTGCATGATTGAGTCATTTAATCAGTCATTTACCCGTCTCTGAAAATCCCAGCCGTCGCTGCTACGCTGCTGCCTCAAATATTTGGCCCGAGGTCCTGCCTTTCCTTCAAGATGTTTCAATCTGTTCAAACCACAGTGGTCCAAAACTTGACATTTCTTACACTGCTCTGCAGGCAGCCAGCCCAGCTTTGTCCTGCACGGCAGCACTGGTGTCTGCACCCGTGTAATGGTACCAGCTTTAAAACAGCCACCTTCCTTACATATAAGCACTGCCCCTGATTCGGCTGCTGGATGGTGATTGACACAGGGCTTTTATTTTATACTGTTCCTGATCCAGTTAGCTTCAGTACCACTTTGTGGGATGATGACTCTTGCGCATGTTTTTCGTGCGTGCGACTCGTACATCGTTCATTTTGTTTATTTGTCAGCCAGCACGCAACCCTTCTGGGCATCCAGCGAGTTATTTTCATGGGGAAGAGAAGGTTTGCCCCAGAAGTAGAGCTCTCCCTCAGGCTATGATCTTGTGTGGCTTAATGGAAGATTGTTTTCTTGTACCAGAAGGTGGGATTTTTTTGGTTTTGAGGTTGAATTATCTGCAGCTGTGGCGCTGTGAGCATTTGCTTGGGAAGCATCGCTGGTACCAGTAGCCTTATCTCCTCCCATCACTGCACTTTGCAGTGCCAAGACAAGAACCTGGGTAGCAGTACCTTGCCCCCATCCCTGCGGTGTATGCTGCACTTCCATGGTTCTGAAGCAGGGGTTATATCATTAAAAACAGGATTTTGCCATCTAATAATGTTCCTGTGGATTAGACCTACAGCAACTAGCTGAATCGATACAAAGCTCTGTTCTGAAGTGCATACCTGACAGGGCAGAAAGCAAGAGTATATAGAAATAACTGCCACCGACGTGACGGGGGAAATGCTTATTTCTAAAATGAAATCTCCATTTAGAAGTTTTAACAATATGTAGTTGTGTTTCTTTAATTCCAGATCCTCAGTAGGGCCCATAAATGTTTTCCATATGTTAGCAAATAAATTTCTCCGGTCTTGTACATTATAAATCGTCCTCTCAAGAGATGCAATCTGAGTAAGACTAGCCATCCGTTCTGTCTCCACTGGGGGAAACATTGTCATTGCGATGGTCTGAGATTGTTCTGTTTGTCTTCATCCATCTAGCCTGCATCTTCAGCCTTCTATAATTAACAGTCATCTCAGAAATAACGTTTAATAAGGGCTGAATACATTCTGTAGTTCCTCAGCCACAGGATTTGCCATATAATCAAGTTCTTGTGCAAAATCTTTTCCTTAATCTACACTTTTACTTTCAATTACAGATAATAATCCCACTGACCATGAAGTGAAAAATGTGAATTCAGTCCAAGGAGAGAAAGGTCAATGTCTTCCAGAGTCTGCAGAGTGCCTGAAATGGTCTCTTTTAGCAACCCATCTGAAAAAGCAGAGGTGGTTGTTCCGAAACCTTATGACCAGCTCAGCTGAAATGCTGCTCATGTGTTTTTCAGATAAATCCACAGCCTTGTGCCTGCTTTAGCGCTGAAGAAAAGACACCCACTGGCAGGAGGAGCAACAGCTCCCATGTCAGCTCTGGTTTGTGAACCTAAAAATTACTGCAGTCCCCTTCTGGATTAACAGGGATATATAGGAGAAAACAACAAAACTCAGCCATGCTAGTTTTGATGTGCATGTTACCATCATAGCCATTTCATGTAATCGATAATATTTAAAAAAAAAAAAAAAAATCCTAGGTTTTGTTCAAAATGAGACTTGCAGAATTTTGCAGGTAGAGCAGGCATCGTCTAGAGGTGCGCGGCTGGGTTACAGGGTGGCATTTAAAGACACCTAGCCTCGAGCCATTGCTGCTTTTGCTGACTTCTGGCTAAAAGCTTGCTTACCTTGGTTCCCCAAATACAAACAGGGAAAATGTTCTCCTGCTTCACTAAGGTGATGTGGATAGATCTTGCTGCCACCACTTTTCTTCTTGGGTTTCCCACAGAAGTCTTCAGACTTAGATTTTCACCGTGAAGTTGCATGTTTGGAGCGATCCTGCGCCCCTCGTGCCTTTTTCTCGGCGTGAACGTGAGCCCCTGTGCTCAGGGATGTTTGAGTGGTTTGCATGTGGCATGGATGCTGCTGACAGTCATTTAAGGGACAGATGCAATTACCCATTCGCCACCGTAGTGGTGAGGATTGTGGCAGATGTTAATGTTGCAGTTCTCGTTGCATCTCTTCTGGTTTTCTAATTAAAAAAACAGATTTCTCCCTGCTGCCTTTCCATGAAACCTTTTCCCTACTTTCATCTCCCATGTGGGCCTCAAGCGTGTTACAGCCCCGCTATTAAAATTTATAAGATTTATGTTAGTTAGATAAACACTAAATCTAATTTTTCTTGCTGGCTTGGTCGTTTCACGTTCAGATGGTTCTTTTAAAGAACGACTGTAGCTCTTTTTCTTTAAAGTAGACGTGTAGAAACCCAGTCCAATTACTTTGGAATTTATTTGTAAGTTCTGTGTGATGCTGGAGCATCTCTCATTCCCGCCCCTCCATGGCAGACGGTGTTGCTGAGAAGAGGGAAGCACGGAGTTGCAAGATATATTTTTTTTCATGAGTTGCACTCGGGGATTGAGGAGCCTCAGGAGCCTGCAATTTCCTTTTTCTTAAGGCTAAGCTAGAGTAACAAAGGAAAAATGCCTTTTGGAGGAGCAGAGCTCTGTATGGGGGCGGTAGGTTGTCACCACGAGCACGTCCACCTTGTTTGCTTGGTGAGGCTGAGGGAGGTGATGAGGGGATTGTCCCAGCAATAGGACTAGATGGCCTTACCTATGTTATTCTTCCTGCTCAGCAGCCAGCTGTGCTGTGCATGTGCTGCCAAAGGGTTCATTGTTGCTAGCCACATCCTCTGATGTCTGTATTTTGGGCTTGCATTGTAAACCACAGCTATTCTAATTCAGATTTTAAAAGGAAAAAAAAGTACTTGCCAAGAAGAGAAAAATTCACATGCAGAAACCAGCGGGCTCAAATCCTTCTTTCAAAAAAAAAAAAAAAAAAAAAAAATCAACCAAAAACCCATGCCTTCAGCCTTTCCTGGCTTTGAGCAATGAACCGGACTAAGGTTTATTCCTATTTTTTCATAATTGTGTCTCTCGAGTTGTACGCAGTGCTCTGGGCATCCACACCCTACACTTGAGCAGTCAGTGCAGCGCCAGCGTAGCGATCGCTTGTCATGTCCGAACACGGCTTTCGCGCTTCACACTTCAGTGCCGTGAAATCTGCCTCGCTTTGTTCCAGCAGCCTGACTTCCAGGGTAGTCCCGGCGTCTGAAGTCATTGGTTTAGCTGGAGTTTAATTGGTTTATTTTCTTCCTTCCCATTAATACCGGGTGCATCAGGGGAATTCTGCCTGCTTTTATGCCAGGGGTTGGGAGGCAGGAGAGATACCGCTAAAACGGTGAAAAGGTCCTGAATGTGCCACTGTTTGAAGGCTGGTTTCTCTGGTCCTTCCCCCCATCCCCCAGCCTTTCTGCAGGTTAATTTTGCCCGCACAAATTCACGTCGCTCAATGGGAATGGATACCAGTGCTCAGAGATTTTTTCAGTAGGGAAAGTCAAGTGGAAAGTTTTTCTCTGGCTTTCAGGGTGGGTTTTTTTGGTTGGGTTGTTTTTTTTTTTTATAGTGTTGTGTTTCTCCCTTTCCTTCAGGACCTCCTGTTTCTTTTAAGTGATGCTGGAAATTAACCCATTTATTTTTGTACGCTTTCTGCCAATACAAGCAAGCTATACTCAATAATAATTCAATATGATTGTCACCGAGACACAGATATCACTGCTGTCATATGGGATGGCAGCTGCTCTTTTCTTTAAGTCCTTCAAAACTGTAGGGGCAATTACTGTCTTCTTCAGCCTATAGATTGTCCTTGCTTACTTGCAGCCTGTCGTCTGGACAGAAGGAAATAGGAAAATTGCTGTGGTGCAGAGGTACACAGAACATAAAATCTGTTTATTCTTGTGTATATAACAGATTTGTGAGCTGAAGTGATAAGTGAGGGGAAACTGGTAGGGGAGAGAACCGTGGGGTAGATTTGAAGCTTTATTTGCTGTCGTTAGAAGGAACGAGGAGGAAGCAGAGGTCTTGCACAATTTATGTATGCTTTATTGTATTTATCATTTTTTTTGCTTTCAGGTCAACCTCTGGTGGGCAAAGCAAGATTTTCTTGTTGCAGATAAGGAATATGCAGTTTCACACGACTCCCAAATGCACTGACCTTCAGTTGCTTTGGCACTGTTTCAGTTTAAAGCTTTCAAACAGTAGAACACTTTTCCCCCCCCCACCCCCCCAAACTATCAGTCTGGTTGTTTTACCACACATAGTCTTCAAACTCCCGAGTCCCCAGCAAGGACAGGATCACCCAACTGGTATTGCAGCACTTCCCAAAGGTCCGGCAGTCGCAGCCGCGCCAGCGGGAGATGATGCGAGCGCGGTCGGAAATCTGGTCGGTCACGGGCACACGCTTTGTGGAGGAGGCAGAAAAGTGTTCGCTGTATCAAAACTAGACCCCTAAGAAAGGATGTGGATATATTTTTTTTTTTCCCCCTTACATTAGCAGCCCCAGTGAAGGGCAGTGATCCTTTCCTGCAAATATCAGCCCTGCTGAGAGCTTGGGGCGTTTGGGGTGTCTGTGTGAAGACAAGGCAAGGGGCATCTTTTGTTCGGTTACAAATCATTAAGCAGAAAATACCGGTATTGCTGTCAGATATTCCAAGTCTTACTGTCGTGTACTTTTTATGGAGCTAATTATAGCAGGAACTTGGATGTGTTGAGCTACTCTGCTGAGGGCAGGCAATTTCTCTTGTCACAATTCTTCCTCTCAAAACCGTTTTTGCAGTGTATTTTCTGGCTCTGTACCATTCCCACATGCAAACACAGTTGGTCCTGCGCTGGGATTGGGATATATCCTGCAGGAAACTGAAATTTGATCTTCTGCTGTGATGGAAGTTTCCTTATAGCTACATCTTGCCAGAACTTGTAAGTGTTGTAGTTTGTGCACCAGTTAAGTATGGGGTTTTGTTCAGTTTGCTCCAGCAGTTCAAAAGAGATTTAGGTCAGGTTTTTTGTTTTTTTTCTCTTTTTAACACCCATTTCCCCCTTTCCCTGTGCTTAAATGATGATGTGGCATATTTTAGTGTGCTAACTCTTTCTGGTTTATACTCCATTTAATCATTTGTTATGTATAACCAGACGTGCATTCGTTTAAGTAATCTTCAGATTATGGAAAGCCTGTTTTCTTGTAATATGCATCACCTGAGGCTTCGGCATGAGAAGGGTCACCAGCAAACCTGCCTGTAGGGTTCCTCGTCCAAAGGTGCATTGACTGGTGCCTCCCTAGCTGCAGTTTCTAGCTGATGAATTTGTTACCTGAGTGCATCGTAGCACCGTTTCACACTTGCAGTAGGCTAGCTGCATGTTTGTCTTTTGAAGAAATAATTTGTCTGTGTAGTAATGTACTTAAACTCTGTGACGAGTTAAAGTGCGAAGCTGTTTATGAGCGTGTTCCCTTTTAATTCATCTGGAGCTGAACGCTTTAGTGCATTTGTGTGCTTAAGGCACAAATGTGTCAGAAACAAAACGTAGCCAAGATGAAATTGCCCTTTCTTAACGTACAGTAAAATGCAGGGGGAAAAGATTTTTTTCTTCTTTTTATTCTTTTTTTTTTAAAAAAAAAAATGTTTTTTAACCTGGATCAGCTTACTACTTGGACTTCATGCACGGGCCCGCAGGCGATAGCAGCAGCCCAGATAAAGGGGGGATGCAGGGGGGCGAGCATCTGCAAGCGGAGGTGGAATTGCTGGCTGCCAACAAAGCCATCGCAGGGACCCCTCGCTGAGGGTGGGCTTTGCTGTTCCTCCCCAAAACAGCCACCGTGGCCCTTGCTTTTTCCCTTGCATGGCTCCCATCCCCTGCCCTCAGCCAGGAGGAGCATTTGCAAGTACAGCTGGTCTTTCCCCTGTTTGCAGTGCAGCGGTTTTGCCTACTCGGCTTGTCAACAGAGTTTTGCACTCTGGGTTTGTGGCCTTCTTGTTTTGGCCATGCCTTTTTGTTCAGCTGTGGTTCCCCGGGCATTTCTTCGGCATTATGTAAGGGGGACCAGATTTGAGGCAAGATGCCTGAGAAAAGCAAGTTATTTTCCAGCCAGCTCAGTTCCCCCCACCTTGCTTTTGCAGCACAGCCATGCCAAGAGCGGAGCGGGTGTGGGGGGAGCAGGAACGGGGTTGCAGGGGTTATTTTAGTGCTGTGTATGAAACCACAGCTGAGGGATGCAACTTGACTGATGCATCTTTTGGCCACAGCACTGCTGAGAGCCAGTGGAGCGAAGAGGGGCTCCTGCCGTCCCCCTTTTACCAGCACGGCTGACCCCGCACTGAGCCAGCCTGGGGAAGTGAACGAAAACCAAGCCCTATAAAAGAAAGTGAATACTTTTCCGGTGGTTTAGCTCCTCAAGCCAGCTCGTAGGGCTGGAGAAGCAGAAGTGCTGGCTTAAGGGAAACTGTAAGAGTGATCAGCTAAGAAGGCAGCAAAAAACCTCCACCACCCCACTGATGTTCATTGTGCCACCTGAAATTCATTGCATACCCCCTGGCCATGGAAACACTGCCTTCTGCAAGGTGGCTTTGTGCAGGCTTCTGCTGTGCTTGTGCCAGTGGTACGAGTAAGGCAGTTCTTGTACTCGTGGCTGAGCCTGCCTTAGTATTTATGGCATTTTTCTCCTTCACGTTGCTACCACAAAATCCAGCCTTTGATTGAGACAAGAAGTAGACAACAGGATAGCTGAGGCAATGTCAGTGGTGTTGTGTTAGGGCCAAATGTTACATTTTTACCTTGAAAATACGTAGTTGATATCACTGTAGCTTTCCATTAGGTTCCTTCTTTAATCTGGATTATGCAGTTAGCCCTTGCAGTGTATAGTCCTTTCTTTTGGCCACAGGGTGCTTCAAAGTTTCACAAAGATAGAAAATGGCCTTTTCCATTATTGTGGTATGCAACCTAAGGAAGTTGCTTTCAGCAAGCAGCTATATGTGTACGCTGCGGGCTCTGCAGCTGCTGCATTTGTCCCAGAGTGCTCACACGAGAGGGCACCAGGGATGCTGGCTGCATTTGGGGTGTCTCGCTCAGTCCCGGGTGCCACCTCTGAAGGTGACAGGCAGAGCAGATGCCGTGCAGAGGGTAAACACTGTTGGAAAGAGGCAGTCTTGGACAGGGGACATGGCAATGATTGACCACTTCCCATACCGTGGCAGAATGAATTAGGGAATCAACAGCCAGCACATAACCCAGCAGTACTGGTGGGGCTGGAGGGATGCGGCTCTGGAGCGAGCAGGCAAAGCCCTGCTCAGCCCTGGCATCCCAGCCTCTCCATGTAATTTAGAGGCAGGGGAAAGCATTTGGCTCCCGGTGCTGAGCTTGGAGCATCCTTCTTGGTGGTGGTGTGAAGGGGACTGAGTTGGAACCACGGGGCAGATGATTTATGTTGCCCTGCCCTTCATGAGGGAGCCCATAATTTCCACGTGCTGTTTTAGCGCTCACAAGTCTGGTTTGAATCTGTTGTCTCATATAACAGGTAGAAAAGAAATGGGGGGGGAACATAACAAAAGAGAGTTCAGGCTACTTGAACTGTACACCCGAGTTTTGATAGTCTAACCATAATTTGGTTGCATCCACTCAGATGTGTTGTTTTGTTTGGGGTTTCTTTTTTTGGAGAGTTTGGAAAGGAAAAGGAGGAGTTTGGTAAAGCTAAATAATGAAACGTGCTTTTACATGAAGCTTCAAGAATGATTTTCCTTTAAAGTGGCAGGCTCCCACTTTCAGCCCTTTAAAGAGAAAAAGAAAAAAAAAAAAAAAACAAAAAACCAAGCAAAACGAGAATCCCACCACACAACCTTCTGACTGATAAAATACTGCAGGGTGGTGTTCCCTCTGCCCCAAGGCATGTGCTTGGCGGTAACTGAGGATGAACAACAGAATACAAGAGTCCAGGGAGCTCAAAATGGACCTCTGCCCGGTACAGAAACGCGTTATAAACAACTGCGTCTAAATAGTCCTGTTTCCTTCCCTCACCTGCCTAATGTGTTTTGCCAAGGGTCTGCTCGCCCTGTATCTTGTAAATTTTTTATGAAAATTAAATCAGAAACAATTATAGGAAGCAGTTCATCTGTCTCTGGTTGTGTCTGCAAAAGGAGAAGGAAAGGCAGAAGTAAAAAGTACCATTGCATTTTTAAGCGGAGCCTGACATATTTGCAGTGCATGTGAAGAGGGTATTCTAAAAGTTTGCATCAGCTGTTGGATTCTATTTTGGTGGTGAATTCCAGCTAAAATAACGTGGATGCTCATAACTGTGTGAATAAATGACCCCTAACTGGCTTCTTAAAATACCTTATCAGTCTGCTGTGGGAAGTTTGCATTTAACTGGGTTTTGATCCCCTCTGTTTGTAACCCGGTATATTATATAGGAGGAACGTGCTGCTGAATTTAGAGGCTGAAGTGTTGGATTTGTACAGAGCAAAGACAGACTTGATGGATTAGGTGCACCAGTTCTTTTAGTTTAGCTAATCTAACTTTCATTAGCATTTTTCTTCCCCCTCAATCTTATTTTCTTCCTCCTGCCTTGGAAATTTTCTGTACAGAAGAGTTGAGATTCAGCGGTGAGTTATGTGGAGCCATCTGTTCCCGGCCATGCTCAGCAGCAGCGCAGCCATCCCCTGTGCACGTCCAGTGTTTAACACCCCCTGGCTGAGCTTCACTCCTTTATCTCCTAGCATCCTTACCCGTCTTCTGAAAGTTTTTCAGCAGTGTTGGATGTGCTAAGTTCTCTGTTAGCACCTTAAAATTAGGAGCTGGCGGTTTCCAAATTAATTGCAGCTATGCTGATGGCAAGCGGGTCAAAGATGGATGACTTTGAAGAGGAGCTGGCACCCGCCTCCCTCTCCAGACCCCCTGCCTGTGCCCCCTGCTTTGCCTGGAGACCCTCCTGTGCCATCAGGGCACAGACCTCTGCAGGTGGTCAGCTGCGGTCAGGGAGCTGAGACTGAAAATGATTTTTTGGGCTGGATTCCTGTGGTTTTCCACCCAAGCATGAACACGGAGCAGGTGATGGGAGTGGTGGGAGGGAGGAGGAGTAGTGACCGTTTGTCACAATCCAAAGATAGGATTCGTGATTAGGTTCTTTTATTTGATTTTGGAGTATAAAAGGTTATAAATACACCAGGGACTCAGACAACCAAAAACACTTTATTGTGTGCTCATCAGCACACATATGCGATA
>JAVJGJ010000059.1:88733021-88761166 GCA_035590215.1 Microhierax caerulescens
TAACTTTCCCAGGCTTTGTGATTTTGACCATGAGCACCTATGATGTTTTCAGAGCGTATCCATGAAAGGCTTGTCCCAGCAGGGCTCGGCTGTGGTTCCAGTGAAGGTGAAGGGTCCCGCCGGCTGGCACAGCACCATGTTAAGGCTTTGCCTCCTTTTTGGTTCGTGCCAGTCAAAGTTTAACTTTGAGAGCATGCTGCAGGCTGAGGCTATGGGGCGTGTGCCTTACTGTTATTGTTCTGAGAAGCTTAAATTACAGCTCAGCATCTGAGTCTGCACCACACACAGCGCTGCAGAAAGGTGCTCATATGAAGTGGCTGTTGTAACTAAATCCTAACTTTTCTCGGGTTTTCCAAACAGGTCGGAAGCTTAATGTTACTATGAAGTACTTGGTTGTAGAAGCTGCTCATTGTCTTTTGAAACATCACCAAAATGTACTGTAGGACCTAAAGGTGCAAGAATTAGCTTTGAAGGGTTTAAACCCCAGATTTGAAATGCCTTTATCTAGTAAGTTATGAAGACTGGGCTGATGAAACCACTTCTTTATAAAAAGAACCTGAAGATCAATGCAGTTTGTAGGGGTGGTGTTAACTGCCTTAAGAGTTGTTCTGCTTCTATGTACTTTTTTAAAACAAAACAAAACAACAACAACAAAACCCCAAAACAAAGACATGCATGAAAAGTCTGTCCCTAATGGGTGGGTCAGCCATTCAAAACTCGTCCTGCTTGTTGTACCCCTGAGATAACCCAGCCTGGCTTTACATCACACTGCAAACAGATTGGTATATTTGCTTTCACCAAAGTAAGCTGGGAGTTCAGTGATTTTAAGTGCTATACTGGCTAAAGAGGATCAACATGTATTTTTTGTTCTGATGCTTTAAGATGTTCTCACCTTTGGACAGAGTCTTGCAGAGCATTGTTTTCAGAATAAACAAATATCCACAATGAGCGTTCTTGTATTCTTGGAGTAGAAGATATGTCTAGTACCATTCATGGGAAAATAATATTTAGAGAGTGCATTCTTGACAAGGAGAGAAGGTTTTTCAGGTAAAACCAGTCTTCTCCCGCTACCGATACAACTTTTCTCCGCTGGTGCAGTTGTGTCTCTAACTTGTGGCAAATGGAAACCTCTCCCTTGGCCTCACCATAGCTGCAGCACAGCTTGTTAGTTGGAAGAGAATGGAGATTTTTCTTAATACAGAGCACCAATATTTTACACATATGCAGTGTTACAGCTTTTCTGATCACTGTGCCTGGAGGCTCCTTTTCCTGCTCCTGATCTGTCAGTGTATTAACAGCTGCCCTCTGATATTCATGTTAATATGAAAAAGTCCAAGCAATCTGTGAAAAGGATTAATGGGCAAAATCCTGAATGACTGGATATCGCATGGAACCTATTTAAACAAGGAAAGGCTAGAGAGAGAGGATGGCTAAGACTGGTACCCCACCATGTATTTCTCCAGGAGCAAAAATACATATATTAAGAAGGTGCAGGTATTAGCAATAGCATGTTATTGTGTGATATTTGAGCTTTCATGATCGGTGTTGTGTGATGATGTAACTAACCTAAAAAAAAGTCCTCACTGTGAGCCAGGAATGTACAAAAACACAAGTAACATTTGTTGCGTATTAGAGATTAGTGGCAAAATGAGAAGAAAATGCCCTGAAGGTTTTAAAAAGTAGCCTGTGATGAACTGGAATTTGGTGACTGGAGAAGAATGTTCAAAGGAGTTTTTGGCTTAATGGGGTGTCTGGAGGTTAACAAAACTGCCAGGATTTTTTGTAGCCTGGGCACACAGATGCTCTGTCCAAGTCTGCCCGCAGGACTGACATGATTGCATCATTTGCTAGATGGAGTTTGCTCTTCATAGGTAGCTTCTAGTGTGAGCACTCATCGCCCCACAATGCCCAGTATAACAAATAACACCATGCGAACACGAGTGGTGTTGGTGGATATGTCATGGGAAGGCTATGACATTATTTTTCCACATGTGTGGTGACAGCTTTTATGGCCTGGCAACAGGTCTGCCTCTTTCAAGTATTCTATGTGAAACTTTACGAAGGTGCCAATATTGCAGGTGCGTGCAAAGTTGAGTGGCAAAACCTCTCTTTTAATACTTTGTGCCATAACAGCTGAACGTATGACAATTTTTCCTCCTTCCTTTCCATTTAAAACAGAATGCTACAGACAGCTCCTCTAACTCCTCTCAAAAAAGGGAACAGCCTGTGCGAACTCTGGCTTCTCCTGCATCCTGCGAACATCGAAGAATTTGCACTCGTGGACACCTTCACGACCATTATAGCTCTGACCACTACCATCTAGAACAAGTAAGGTTTCTTCCCAGTGTTGCCACCTAAAGGGCTGTCTGCCATAGCTGACTGGTGGTTGTTTTTTCCCCCACACCTCTGGAAGACACCCCCTTCCTTTCTATCCCTTTTCTTCTCAGTTACCTTTAAATGGCTTTCAATTTATTTTTTTTTTAAAAAAAAAAAAGCTTATACTGTGATTTAATGTTATGTTGTACCACCTGCACACAGACCATCGTAGGACTGTGACAGTTGTACCCATTCCTGAACCAAAGGCTGAAACTCTGTGATGGGTCATGGTAAAGGGCGCACAAAGAAGGAAAACTAAAATTATTAAATACTGTTTTTTCTCTAAGTAAGGAGACAGTGATTGCTGATAGCAAAGTGAGCTTATTTATCTTTTCTCCCTCTTCATCTCCACCCCTGCTTCCACAGTCAGTACCGCGATCCTACCGGCATGTCAACTTTCCAGATGACGATGAGGAGATAGTGCGCATCAACCCTCGGGAAAAGATTTGGATGACTGGATACGAGGACTATCGCCATGCCCCAGCACGAGGAAAGAACTTTGATCCTGATGACACGGACTCCTACGTACGTTTTGCCAAAAGCGAGGCCTCAAAACACGAATACACTTATCCTTACGTAGACAACTCAGACTTTGACCTGGGTGAAGATATCAAAGGTGCTGTGATAAAGACTCAACCTGTCAAATTCAAGCCCAGGCGGAAGGAAGATGGTGAGAGGTCGCGGTGCGTGTACTGCAGGGACATGTTCAACCATGAGGAGAACAAACGGGGTCAATGCCAGGATGCTCCAGACCGCGTCAAGACTTGCATCCGTCGAGTGAGCTGTATGTGGTGCGCAGACACTATGCTCTATCACTGTATGTCTGATTCAGAAGGAGACTATATAGATCCTTGCTCGTGTGAAACCAGTGATGAAATGTTTTGCCTCCGGTGGATGGCCCTTATCGCCTTGTCTTTCATTGCTCCATGTATGTGCTGTTACTTGCCGCTTCGGGCTTGTTACCACTGTGGGGTCATGTGCAGGTGCTGTGGTGGAAAACACAAAGCTGCTGGATGACTACAGATGTATTCGAAGTGTTACGTTTTTCCTGTAGTTCAAGGAACACGTTGGTTTTGGAGCATTGAGATCACTCATTTTGATGCAGCCACTGTGCCCAGCAGCATCCAGAAACCACCAGTTTGGATCATCTTACATTTGGTCATCTGGGGCTCACACTGCATTGATTTGCTCATCAAGTGTTCTAACTAACTAACCTACAGCATAGACTTTTGTATTATTAATCTGTAATCAAAACAGACTGTCTTGTACATTTTTTTTTTTATTTTATTTTATTTTCAGTTAAAATGAGTTTGAGAAAAGAACTGCTTTAAATGGTGGTGGATTGTAGAACATCTCCAGGTTGTGTCCGTCTTGCCTCCGCTTGTGCGGTACCATCAGCGTGTTAGCAAGCTTTGGTGTTTCTAGAAACGGGGTGGTGTAGTGAATGAAATCTCACTTGGAAGATACTTGCCATCAAGTTATTGTGTGTGTATAGAAGGTGTGCTAGTAACAAACTTGTACCACAACACAGTATTTCTGTCACTGGTTTTCTTTGGGGTTTTTGTTCTGTTTTCCAAAGCCAAAATAGCCATCTAAACTGCAGTTTCTCTTCTAGAGTCCATCGTCATTTCCTTCAGCAAACATCTGAAATTATTTCTCTATTCATAAAGCTCTGTGAACAGAAAGCAAGGCTCAGTTACCATAGTCACATAACCATTGAGAATCTGGTAGTTCTCCTTACCTGTAATCATTTCAGACCACTACTTGAAAGGGAAACTTAAATTTTAGGGTTTTCTTTTTTCCCTAAATAACATTGGAAAAATAAAACTGTGTTTTCAGAGTTCTGCCCAGAAGAAAGGGAACTTCTTCATTAGCCATCCATGTAATGATCTGTGAATAAAACACTAAGGTTCCAGATGAGGAAAATTGTTGTTATGCAAAGAATTACTACCAATGCAATGTTAAAAGCACTATTGTGGGGAAATGCTGCATTAAGTGGTGGATTATATGGAAAATTGTATTTGTTTGTTTGTTTTCTATATAATACATGAGCATGAGAACATACGCATCCACAGTAGAAACTACATTTAGCAATCTAGACAGGTTTTTAAAAGCAAAAGCCAGGATGATAACCACCACTTCCATTTTTTGACCTGCGGTCCCAATCCTCCAGATGCTTACACATGTCTTGATGTATTGCGCATGCAGCCAGCGTTCCTGTGAGTCTGTGCGTAGGATTAAGCATGTGAGTCTTTGCAGGAGCCAGACTGATGTGTCTCCCTGGCTTTCCCCTCCCCAGTTCACCACCCAGATTTATCAAGTGGATGCATAAGGTGCATACAGCAGAATAAGATTACTTTAATTTTTTTTATTATTTTTTTTAATGTCATGTTGTCTTGTGTACAAGGCTTGTAATTAGCTTGGAAAAAGAGTATTTTTCTAATATATTACAAGGAATAGCCAAATAATTTTTATTAAAAAAAAAAAAAAAAAAAAAGATTTAGCGCAGTGAGCTCTAACTAGCATAGTACAATCTGAATACTTTGAGGCAGCTAGGGATTGGCTTGTCAAAGCTGGCACTGCTGTTCCTGCCATAATTTCTTTCTGCAGTAAATTGCCAGTGGGCGCATGTCCTTTCCCTCCCTCTATTGCACATTGACATCAGTCTTAAAAGAGAGGATTTTTTTTTAAACTATTAATTTGCCAAATAAATGTAAAAGGAACGCTTGCCATTCTTTCTTGGTGGAATGTCCCAACGGTTCCTCTGAGAGTTAATCACAGCTTTTTTAGTCAACCATGAATTAAGTATGCAATGTGCTTATACACTATAGAGTTCGGTAGGCTTAATTCGTAGCAGTTGCTGGGGATTTTTTCAGTTGGGGAAAAAAAATGAATGATAGTGGAAAAGGGATGGAGTGTTACACTCTGGGTGATGTGTCTGGGTTTGCTGAATGAAATATAAATATTTTGTGCCTAATAGCAGTTGACAAATCTCTCAATGGTGTCTACTAAACATCAAGCCAGCCTCGGGAAAAAAAAAAAAAAAGAGAGAATTAATGGAACAACCTTTTCCTTTTATTTCTGTTCTCAAAGTTGTTTCATGTAAACAAACGCCTGTAAGATCATCTCTCTATAAAGCACAACACTACAAAAAGATCTTACAGCTTTTTGTCCGGTCTTGAAGTGCCCCTATTTATTTAAGCAAAGTAGACATACTCCAAGCCTTTCTGTATGTCTGGAACTAAAAATTTAAAAAAAAAAAAAAAAATCCCTCTTTTTATTTTTGTTTTCTTCCCTTCCTTTTTCCTCCCTCTTCTCTTGGGTTTTTGTAATACTTGTAGATTTTGCTGCGTGTGTTATTTGGTTTTTGAAGGCAGTGGTGTAAGGGCACAATGATAGAAATGGGTGTTTTTTTGTAAATATTTCTCCTTAATTTCCACACTGCTGCTGAACAGTGTGTAGCGTTCTCCCAGTCAGCTTTGCAATACTGACATCAATCATTTGAGAGAAATTATTCAGATTTTATTTTTGTATCTGTGGTAACAAAACATTAACCAAAATTTTTTTTTTCTATTGTGGAAAGGGTTTTTTTAATGTTGGTTTTTTTTTTTGTTGTTGGTTTTTTCCAAGCTATTGCTCACGTTAACAAATTAAAGTGCCTGAAGCCTCATCATTATTGTATCTATATACTAAAAGTTAAAACCCTGTTGTATTGATTTTTATAAGCCTTTTTACCTCTGTGTAAAAAAAAAATATATATACAAGTGTATGATGTACATTTTAGTTCTTAACTTTTTTTTATTGTTTCTAATATGTACGATCAGTGTAGCTATTGCTTTAAAATGTACCATGTAAATATAAATACATCATATCAAAATGATGCCATTTATTGTCAAAATTATGCTATTTATTGTTATTTAGCTGGCTAGAAAATGAGGGGGAAAGAAAAGGGGGGTGTCCCCACAGCCACCTCCTCAAAACCTCGCCATTCCTGAGACAAAAAAAAAATCATTTATTTCACATTTTTGGGTGGCACATACTGCCAGCCTTGGGGATGGTCAGTTCTTGACCAAATACAGTGGGGACCAGAGGGCAGGTGGCATTTTTTCCAAGTGTTTTTTAAGTGTTTTTCAGGCATTTCACGCATTTGGTGGGGCCTGGCCTGGTGGTGCAGCACCTCAGGAGGCCCTGGCGGCCATGACAGGGCCAGGGCTCCCTCCTGCTTTCTCTTCTCCCCAGGCCCTCATCCCCTGTGCTGCTTTAGGGTTTTGGTGTTCGGGTGGGTTTTTTGGTGTTTGGTTTGCTTTTTCACCCAAGCAGCGTGGCCCCAGAGGAAAGGGGAAGGCAGAGGGAAGGGCTGGCGGACATGGCTGCCAAGATTTCTGAGGTGTCGCCTCCGTTGAGGAGAGGTGCCGGGGGCCGCTGGTGCTGCCGGCCCTGCGCAGGGGGGCTCAACGTGGAAAATGGAAGAGGAATAACCCAGCTAAAACAGACACTAGGCTGCAGCCAATTCAGGAAACCAGGGGGAAAACCGTGAGTATATCGAATTTTTACAATATTTCCAATGGGAGCTAGTCAGGCCGACGCCAACTCTTTGTGGAAAGCCCAGGTTTATTTTTCTGTAGGTGATAACTAAGCTGTTTCTCCTCTTCTTTTTACGTGCTGCGTGTTACGCTGCTGAA
This sequence comes from Microhierax caerulescens, assembly GCA_035590215.1. NCBI lineage: Eukaryota > Metazoa > Chordata > Aves > Falconiformes > Falconidae > Microhierax > Microhierax caerulescens. Next base: position 88,740,080 of record JAVJGJ010000059.1, read on the forward strand.
CAACAAAGCCGCCTCGAGTAGCTTGGGAGAGAAGGGAAGCAAGGGCCCATGTGCCAAACTATACGTGTCTTTCTCTTAGAAAAGGTGTGCTCCCTGTGATGGCAGTGCTTTGCCTGATGCGCGCCCACCCCACACGCGGGTTGACATGTTGGTTCTGTAAGTAATCTTGATGTTTGACTTGCCACAGCTTTGCTGAGGTCCTGAGTCTGCTTTCACTTTTGATTGATTTATATTTGTATTTACAGGTTTCTAATGCTCATATAAATAGGTATTTCTGTTTACAGTTGTACAACTAAATGTTTGTTACAAGTTTTAAAAATTCATCACAGTGGGTCAGATGTGTTCGGGAGGATTCCAGCTGCACACAAATGCTTTGGTTTGTGCTGGCATTGGCTCCATCCACGGCTAAAGTGGTTCTGACAGCCCGTTGCTCACAGCCCATCATACTCTCTTGACTATGGCAGGAAGACTTCAACCCTCTTCCCTGGCTGTTTGGATTCAGCTTGTCCCACAGAAGACCTGGCTACGTACCTTCTGGCAGCCTGCGATGTCCTCCTGCTTTCAGCTGGGAATTAAAGGGGTCGCTTATGCCTGAAGATTTCTAAACAAGTTTGGACCCTGTATCCATGGAAAATGCAACCGCCACCAAGATACAAGGCACCATGAACAGCAATCAGCCTTCTGCAGCCTAATCAGTGTGGAGGTCCCCAGGCTTACTCGTGCTGTCATCTGCGATGGGTACTGTCCTCTTGGCAGGGTGCAATCAAGGAGATGGAGTTTGGGGAGGACGTGGATATTGTAAGCTTGCAACCATATGAATCAAAGTCCAATATTTTATGGCTTTAAAAAAGGAATCTATTTCATTAGCAAAAGTAATACCAGTTACATTTTAGAATAATGTCCTTTCACCCAGGCTGACTTCTAGGTGCTGACAAATGCAGCTTGGCACTTTGTAGCAAAGAGGCTTGACACCAGATGTGCTGCTGCCATTGCCTGGGTGAGAATGGCTTTCCCAGCCTCTCCTTTCTCCGGGGGAAGGCATCGTTGGCTTCAAACAAATGTCACAGCAGTCCCACCTGTGTGAACTTACCTCCTTGTAGCCTGTGAAACTGAAGAGATGGAGGGCAAAGGGAGGGTTTTCTTGGCTGTGCTCACTCGGGAAACCCACAACTTACTTCCAGCAAGCCTACATTCCCTCTCGTAAAAGCAGTATCAGGTCAGGAATTGCAGGGTGAACAGAGGGCAAGTACCAGTGTGGGTCCTTCCAGCTATAACAGCGCTGTTTTCCTTCAAGGATCCTTTCCACCAAGATAACAGTTTCAAGCATTTCTGAGGAATGACTGTAGCTGCCCAGTGTTGCCTTCAGGGACAGAAATTTTGTACGAGGAGGGTTTGCTTGGCTGCCTTTAATAACATGGTAATAAGTTTTTCTCACTGTGGTTGGGGAGCTGCAATTTAAATAGGCAAAACTGACTTATTCCTGTTGTGAAAATGAGTAAGTCCAAGAGAGTTTGAATGACTTGCACAATGTCACGTGGGGAATTTGTGGCACAGTCTGGCCTGGAGTATCCTGAGCACAAGTCCACCACCATGTTCATCCAAAGGTCATCTCTCCTGTCCGAAGATGAACTGCAAGGTTTGGGCTTCTGCAGGAGCCTGGCTGCATGGAGCACGAACCAAACCAATCGGCCCTATCAGGAAGGGATGTGTAAATCTCCTTTCTCTGCTAATTCCACTTAGAAATGCAAATTGGAAGTATCTGTCAGCATGTCTGGAAACAAGGGGCATCATTGCATGTGTTCCCAATGCTTATCACAGACAGAACTTGGCTTCTTGTGCAGACCAAATGCAGCCTTTTTTCACAAATCGTTTGGGAGTCAACTTGCAGCACTAGCAACAGGAAACACTTTCCTTTTTTCAGCATGCAATGCTAGGTGAGTTAACATCCTCCTAACACCTTGTCCTTTTCTGAAATGTTCAGCCTTCTGCTATTTTCTTAACATTTTGAATTAGGCAATTAAATTCCTCAGTATCTTGGTGGCATACGTGGAAATAAATAGAAAAATGTTTGGCTTCCACCCAGAGACAAGATATTTAAATGGTGGAAAGTATGTGTGTATTTTTGGGGTGGTGTACTTAGATCTCCACAAATATATTTAGTTGCTTCCCTATACTCATGCACAACCAGCCCATGCCATTCATCTCATTCCCCCATTCCCCACTTGTAAATTCATTTAGGAAGAGTTGACAGACTTTGGTTTGGCTTCTGCTGGATTTCAGGCCTGCTGCCTAATGGCGTGTGAAACAGGATCTCACAGCAGTGCTTTGCGTGGCTGTGAAGAGATAGTTTCTGAGGACTGTAACACACCCTATCTCTCTGCTTGAGCAATCACAGCTCCATGCACTGACAGATGTGTACTCCGAGGTGGCAAGGAAAATACAAAGTCATTTCCAGACTTAATATAATTCATGTCATGACCTAAGATGTCACTGATGTTAAGAATACATATAGAATACATATCATTGCATGGGGGAGCTAGAATTAATGTGTACTTTGTGATGGCTAAGATGTTACCAAGATATACACAGCATTAAACTTTTTTCTTATCTAGTACTTATCTAGAGTACTTAATTATCCTTAATTATATAGAGAGTGTAATATGAACTGACATTTCTTTTTCTGCGTTTTCTAAGGTTATGTCACAATGAGCTGCAGAATTGGCCAACATCTGTTCTAAGGGAACTGACAGGGCTACTATCAGGCTTACCACTTTGAGCAAGCATTTTTCTGATTTTCACACTCTTAATTCCTCTGTTTCAATGCTGTGCCAATGTTAGCTTATTAACTGTTTAAGCTCTTGATGTGGGATTTCAATCTTATGAAAAAAAGAGCGGGGTTGGGGAGCTTGCCAGTGCAAACAGTGAGATCCTTGATGTTGAAGTATCAAGTCTGATATGTTCCCAAATGTACCCTACCTTCTAATCTGAGATTCCTGGTATTCAGATTATGTTTAGCTCCAACCTGATTCAGACAAGTCTGAAATTTGAAGCATTCACGTCCTTGTGCCCTGGAGAGCCATTTGCAACCTTAAAAGCCCAATTCCAGAACTACTGAACTCAAGTGATTTCACTTTAAAAGCACTTACTCTTTACAACTTCCTGAGAACAATGATAAAAGCCAGGTTAGAAAGTATAACTTTCAACCACATTTTGCAAAAGTGCTGGCCACAACTTAAAACAGAGAGCATTTTGATGTGTACAGCCAAAAGAAGCAGCACTCTGCTGGTTTTGTTCCTGAGTCTGAGCATTGCAAAATCCAATTCCCAATAAATTTGTTTCAGAAAACTCTGGGCAGCTAAAAAAGACAGAGTAGAAGCTAGAACTGAATGCAGATGCAGGATATATGGTTCATCCCAGATGCGAAATCTAAGTAGAAATACAAGCTTGGTGTTTGTTTAGGGTTTTTTTTTTTTTGAGGAGTACCTCAAAGCTCCCAGTGTCACAGTTATGTATTGGTAGGGAGCCTGATGTTGAAGCTAAAGTGCCCCCAGCAATTTCGGTGTATTCCTGCCGGGAAGGGCAGATGGTCTGTGCCTCTGAGGGGAGCATTTAGACCAACACCGCAGGTCAGGCTGCCAAGCAGGAAATGTATATGCATGCACACATATATATCTATATATGCGTGTGTGTGTGTGTGTGCATGTGTGTATCCTTTTGGAGCAGAAATCTGAAATTGCCAACATGACCTAAAAACCCAAGTGATAGTTACCCTTTAAATAAATAAATAAACAGGTAAAACTCCAGCTGTGTGGCTGACCCTGGTGGCTTGGCAACAATGAATGGGGTTTTCTGTGCAGCGGCCCCAAGTATTGAGTATCGCTGCAGGATTTCTCTGTTCACTTAGTGAACAGACCTCAGAGAATGTCCTCATCTTGGGGAAAACCCCAGAACCCCATAATGTGGTTGAGGCAGCCACAGAAATGAAAAGGCTTCCAAAGTAGAAAGTGAAACAGCAATAGGGTGAAGCAGAGAGATGTGTTCTGCTCAGAGGAGTCATCTGTTTCACTGGGACTTGAGGGTCATGTGCTGAACGGTCAGTGGCTCTGTTTCTCTGGGGCCAGGGACTGGGCTGTGGGAAAGCCATGGGCATTTTGGCAAGTAGGAAAGCCTGTGCATTCATTCATCTGCCTGAGATGGAGGGGTTTGGTGCAAACCATTTGGCCTTTGCAGTGATGCCAGTACCACGGTCTGCATATGGTTTCTGCTGGCTGAGACATTGCTGTACTTCCATGTGTGGCCAAAGTGCCACAGGCCTGGAGCAGGCGGCTGGGTGAGCAAAGTCCTCACACTTGCCCCTCCCTGTCTTTGCAGATTCAAAGGATTGAAATTGTCAGAAAGGGCAGCAAGCAATACCACACGCATTTAATTTCAAAACTCTGGCTCCCATCACAGATGCAATGCTATTTGCTGCATTTGTGCTTCCCTAGACTTTGAACAAATGGACACTTACCAGCATCAGGTAGGAGAACAGACCATTCAGTGCCAGGAGATCCTGTTCACTGGTTCCCTGGGGTAAAATCCTGACTCCCTGTAAGTCAGCGGCAAAAATCCCACACACTTAAGTGAAGCCAGGATTGATCTCCTGGGATCTTCAGGCTTTGGATGTCACTATCTCAAGGTTTGGCACGCAAAGTACCCCCTCCGCTGGCAACTTCCTAAGGTGAACTTTCCATGGTCTTCTCCCTCCCCTGTTCTCCTAAGAGACAGTAGGTACAGTGATAGCATAAGTCCATAAAGAGGGATTTCTTATCCTGCACTGTGCATCAGCTCCTGTTTGAAATGGTAGCCACTTTCTGCTCCTGAAAAGTGACAAGTGGGTTAGGTGGGAGCGCAAGCACCTGCTGACAGCTGAGGAAGGGCTTTGTTGGGACCAGATCAATGGTTTTAACCATAGCGCCTTAGCTCGTCACCTTTTTTCCTATACCAAATTGCCAGGTCGTTTCAATCACTTGGACCTGCAAAAAACAGCTTGAAAAATTAAAAAAGGTGTTTAGAAGGAGTAAGCAGGTTTGACTTAAAAAGTGACAAACTGGCAGGGACATTCCCTCGGCCACCTTTCACTCATTTTTGACAGCTTGCAGGGTTCCAAGCTGGCAGGCAATTCTTTCCAATATTAGGTTGAATTTCCAATCAAAGATTAAAAGGCTGAAAGTGTGCCTGTGAACTAAGATACATGAGAAAAAGGTCCTATAACAAAGAAGCACCCCTGAAAGGACTGTATTTTCAAACCCACTCGCATACATAATGTTTTAAGAGCTGTCACCATCAGAGCACATTTTATTGCCGGTTCTTGAAGGAAGTGGTTGTAAAGATGTGGCACGAAGAGCAGAAAATCCAGGTGCTGAGCAGAGAGCTTTTGAACTTACAGCAAATGCATGATACTTTTTTCTAACCAGAACAACTGCTGTTTGTGACCATCTGAACTTTGAGCTACAAGAAAATGTCTTTGGGGTTCGTCAGGCTGATATCCTGTCTCTAACCACAGCCTGTACCAGATACTTCAAAGAGAGCGAGTACAAGAAACTCTGTATGGGAATCATCTGCTAGCAGAGGAAATTTCTTCCCAGACAATTTGTCATTGATTTATCGCCCTCATACAGGAAAGTTTATGTGCCTCCTAACAAAAAAAAAAAAAAAAAATAATCCATTTGAATGTAACAGCGATGTGAGTTTATTCATTAAGCCTAACAAATTTTTATTTGAACTGTATTTGATTTCTGTCAAATACCATAACAACCCTTCTACTGTTTTCTCGGGAGATTCTTCTACTGCTGAAGTGATAGTTTTTTTCCCAGACAGTTTCTTTATACAGATAGCCTTGCAAATGTGTTGATGTTCAGGATCTGGGGCCCTATAGCAGCCTTTTGCAAATGCCAGTGTCTCCTCTTCCAAATCCTTCTTCTCCTGGCAAGCGATTTTAATCCCCTTTCATGGATCCTTTAACCTTAATTTTCTTATTGTTGGGACGATATTGTGTTCTTATTGTTGTACAGTTTTTCTGAAGCCTCCTATGTGTCAAAACAGATTGAGGATATGAGGCAGGTAGGGAAAAGACAGCAAATTTATTGTTTTGTTTATTTGTCAGTTGCTGACACGGCACTGGATTTATAATATTTGTTTTCTGGGACTCAGGTACTTTCAAAGATGGCTGTGCTATAGCTGTGGATATAAACTAGGATGTACTGGGTGTCTGTGATGAAGGCGTAAAGTCCATATTTAGCCTCTTCAGTGGCTTTGCTCTGGGAGGTGTTGAATGTCTTAATTTTTTTCCTGAATCCCATAAGATTTCCTAGCTGGGTAGGTGTAAACCATTGGCCCCACTGAGGTCAATGGCAAGGATCCCGCTGGCTTCAGTAATATATAATCACCCCCAAAATACAGTTAGGAGATGAATTACTGACAGCTATTTTTCTGAGAGCCTGGCTAATACATACGACCATACCAAAATGCCTCTTCATGTTTATTTCTTTGTGCAAAGCTCTTCTATGCATCTTCCCATCCCCTATAAAAAATACAGAAAAATTCTGCAGCCTGAGTTGCCATCAAAATCTATTTAAGGGTCATCTTTTCGGTCTGAGTCACAAGCAATACAAGTGAAAGGTCTGCTTTGCTTAAAACAAGGCCTGGCCAGGTGAGCAATTCACTTAAATAGTAGAAATTCAGTGGTTCTGATGCAGAAACTCATTGGTTGATGTTTTTATCCTAATTTGAGGCTTCTAATTTGATTGTTTAGCAATTGTTGATTGCTTCAACGTGAAATACAGATGATCAGCATCTCCAGAAACGAGGCCACAGATCACTGAAAATAGCAGGTATGGGTTTTTTCAGATGTGGGTTCTAAGGTTCTGTGCCTCATTGAATTTAATTACAGCTTGGAGTGAAAAGAAACACACAAATTCAACTTTGGCTTGGTTTCTGGATTTGAATTTGCACCATTAGTCTGCTTGTCCTATTCCCGTAATGGTTCTTGCACCACACAGCCAGTGAAAACCAAACTGAGGTCTTGAAGAAATGGATGTCCTATGGGCTTCATAAAAATAGGCTGAGTAAAACTGAGAGCTATTAGTACTCTTGCTGAGCTTATCCCAGATTAGACACCAGGAAAACAATGTGGGGAAAAAGCCTTGTTACATACGCCCTACCTGTGGATAAACTGAGCTGGCAGTCATGCCTTACTGGACACTAAACATCCACCCCACAAGAGCAGCTTCACTTTCACACCATAACTCTCCCTTAAACAGCCAGCCATGCTCAAACACATCCTTTGGAACCCGAGCACTGCTGTTTTCATCGCTTGTGGAATACTTGTTTTAACATATACCAGTGATATCTAAGAGGGAAGTGACATGCTTTCCCAATCAGGGCAAAGAAAAGTGTCGAGTAATGCCCTGGTCTTTTTCAGTCTGGCTCTAGCTGCTAAAGGGTCTGCCTCACAATTTGTTAATTCAGCTGAGAGAGTTGGCTGTATCTTTGAAGAGCTTTAGGTGGATTATTTTCTTTTCTTTTTTTTTTTTTTTTTTTTTTTCCAGATTAAAGCCTGCTTTCAGCTTTTTTTCGCACTTGCTTGTGCATCAATATGAGTATCTTTCCATCTATGAAATTAAATTAATGTAGCTGAAAAGTCAATGATTCCAAGAGATTTCCTTGGGCTTCTATTTGCGTGATGAGAGAGATTCATGGGCTCCAAAAGGCTTTGAATGCCTGGATCTTGCTAATAATAACAATCCAAAGGGAATAGTCCAGCTGACTGTATGTAGGCCAGACTTAATCAATTAACACACTGAGATAATGACATACCAGCTTATGGAGCCTCTTAAATATGATCATGTGTGAAGACAGCCACTGGCTACAGGAGGTCTGATGCCTTCGCAGATTAAATGGCAGGGAACTGCCAATATTTAGATCTGGGATTTCCAGAAAGCCACATTGAGATAGAGAACAACAGCGATTTCTGAAGAAACATGCACCTTTCCGTGCTAATATCTAAATCAAATCCATGGCTCGGGGGATGCTGATACCAGAAACAAGCATCTTGCAGCTGCGCTCCTTTGTGCCTGTGGTTGCAAACTGATACCTGTTGGAGTTGTTCAGCTGGAGTCGATGGGACTGTTCCTGCACACGTTTTTGCAGAGTGGGATCCAGCATACAGAAATGTTGTTTACATTGGAAGTTTCGGTCGTACGGGTCTCTGTATTGTTCAAGCTCATGTGAGTCGAAGTTTGCATAACAGCTCTTAAAAAAGTGGGCCTCAGAATGTCAAAGGGAGCCCCCTTTCATGTAGAAGATGAAAGCCATGTTGTCTTGGCTGAATTCCAGCATCTATCCCTGTGTGTTCAAGTGGATGATGGAGGTTTTCTTGTGGTGGCTCCTGAACCGGGTGCCCTTTTACAGCCGATAAAGCTGATTTGCCTTGATTTTGCTGTGGGCTAAATTGCGTACAAAGGGGTTACAGTAAACTCTTAATTGGTGGCTGCTTGAATGTGTGTGTGAGCCCTTAGTTCCCCCATCTGCACGACGAGGGCAAAAGAGGGGTCCCTTCCTTTTTGACCCTTTTGTCTTCTCTGGTTTGTTTGTAAGATCTTCTAGGCAGAGATTGTTACCACATGGTTGCACATTGTCTCCTGGGATGGGGACCCTGGTTCCAGTGGTAAATAACAGCCTTCAACAGTTACTCTCACGTGAATAAAATGCAGCCAGCGGAGTGATCCGAGTCATCTATCAAATAACCCACAGCTCCACCCGCATACAGCTCCTCCATATGAATCCTGAGGTTAATTAAAAGAATCTAAAGAATGACGGGGTTAGGGTGATTTTGGTTGAGTGCTGAAGACTGATGTATCCTCACTAGCTCACCGTGCTATTTCTCCAGGCTGGAGGTTTTGCATGGTTGCTGGCCAGTCCCTGAAAGACCAGGGCTAGTTTTGTAGCTGCTCTGTGCTGGCTATGCCAAAGTAAGGTTTAAATATTCATTGCATTCTTCACATGCCAAATCATCTAAGTTGGAAAGCAGGAGCCTAAGATTTTGCAAAGCTGCTTTTGCACATAAAGGCCATTAAAAATTCATCATGACAGGGAAAAAACAACATTGCCAGTAGTAGGGAACTTTATGTTGACTTGGCTAATTCTGTGTGGGGCCAAGTTAGCGCTAACCCACATTAATCCACTTAAATGGAAGGGTGAGCTTGATCCAGTAAAAGCAATAAATCCTCTTTAGAGCTGATCAGACTCCAGTTGCACTACAGGAAAATGGGGCTGAATGGCAAACAGTTGGCAGGAGGTAATGGGATGGGGCCTGAATTTCCAATGTGCCAGGTAATTTAGCCCACAGCATCCCCTTTCCCCAGTATGCACAGACCGGTTGTGGGTAGGACCACATCCCAAAGCTCTTGGTGCCAGAGGTGGAATGATAGTCTGTGGGCCAGGGAAACTCCTCCCTGCCAATACAGAGCTGGAAAGGATGAAGCAGCTCTCCATCATCGCAGGGAGCGGGTACCCGACATGCTTGTGTTGGCAGAGTTTTTATCCCAGGCAGCTTGAGCAAAAGGGGTGAAATGCAAGGAGCAGAGATGGACAGAAACACCCAACCTGGAGCTGGCGAGGCTTTGCCTTGCCTTGGAGGCAGCCTGCAGATGTCAGGAGAGAAGGGCCAGCTGCTGCTGCCTTGCTAAGGGTGAGGGACTAACCAGGTTGCTGTTAAACGCCACAGAATTACATCCAAAACTGAACTGGCTCGGGTGCACACGGACCTGCACGCCTGGGAAGTGGCTGTTACTGTCAGCAGTGTTCTCAAGGCTGACCCGAGGCAGGGAACTAAATCCAGACAGGGTGAACAGCTCTGTTTCCTTATTCCTCTGAGAAACTGGACCTGAATTTAAAAGGCTGTTTAACACTTTGAAGCCACCCACAGTTCTGTCTTTGCCTCCCACACAAGCTCCAAGGAACTGACTCATTCCCACCGTATTTTCAGCTGCGTGTAGATCCTGCTCACAGCCCGGGAAGATCCCCATTCAGCCAGGCGAACCGAGCACACATTGTGACTTGAGTGAGCTGGTCTTGAAAGGGTTTTGACACGCCGACGAACAGTCGACTCTATCTGGAGACATCTGGCCTGCCTTTAAAAGTAGAGTAGGAACCATATTCTTTAGTTAGCTGTATAATTTATGCCTTGTCTGCTGTTCTCTATTCATGATGCTTCCTTATGTTGACTGTTAAATAGCTGTCTGTGAAAATAAGTGACACTGTCGTCTGCTGTCAAGTGAAGAGAGGTCTGCTCTACGAGCAGGCATTCACCTCTCCCCTTCTCCGTGGTGAACTCATGTTGTTTCTCTCCCCATGGGGACGCTGCTTTGGGTTTTGCTGTGCTTTAAAGAGTGTGAATGAATATGTACAGCTCTTGGTGGTTCATAACTCAGGAAAACCAACAAGCCTTTCTGCAAGGGGAGACATAGGGTTGTCTCCGTCCCCTGCCAACCTGGTGAGCTCAAATGCTCTTTCCAATTTGGACTAAAGTCCTCATGTCCCTGGGTTTCTAACTCGCTAATTCTTCCACTGCTGAGGAAAACAACTCACTTCTTGCTGATATCATGCTGTCCTCCTGCTATGCCGTATCCACTGTGAGTCTTTAAAGCTTCATGCTATGCCTGAACAATTACACCCACGTTTTGGCTGGGAAACAGAGACAAACTACGGCAGTTAGAAGGAGGCCATGGGAGCCCTGCCTTCCATTGTCCTGTTCTGCACGCTGGGCTCATTACTGCTGTCTTTCACCCTGCCTGGTAGCAAATCTCCAGCAAATACCTGTTGGGGTCACTGCTCTGGGCCTTTTCCCTGCTTCTCTAGAAGTAGCCCCAGTCTATTTGGGCTCTGGACCACTTCTGCATGCCGTGACACCACAGCACAGTCTTTATAGATGAACATTTGCAGGCTTTTGAGCTTAATCCTGCTCACTATATGGCTACAGAAGAGAGAGGGAGTAAACATGCTTTGCAATACAAAGAAATTGTCAACAAACTCAGAGGAGAAGGGGAGAAATGTCCAAAGGCATGCTCCGTTTTTGGCTCGTTGCATTTGGTTTCCTTTATGCAACTCACTGAATGTTTGCCCCCCTCTGCAAAAATCTGGGGCAAAGGCCTGGCTTTTGTCTGCACTATTAGCTAACGAAGTCAGGAATTTACCTCTGTCACCACCTGGGAATTGAATAATGTAAACCCCAGCTCCTCCATCCTACTGGCACTGGGCTGAGTTCCATCAGCTTCTGAGGACCTTTTTGGAGTGCAGAGTCCTGACCTGCTCACAGTGGCTAGTATTAGCTGAAACATGAATAAACAATAGAGGAGATAAAGGAGAGGCTGGGTTGAAAGCAACAGCTGTTTCCTATGGACTCCTGAATAAATTCAGGCTCCTCTTGCTGAGGGGCTGGGCTTTTGTCCTTGTGCAAAGGAATGAATTGCTCTAGGAACCGCATTCTGATAGGAGAGCAGAGGGTATTTGTTTATCGCTAAATACAAAGGGTCGGTTCGTAAAGTTTTAAGAAGAAAAAAACCCACCTACTTTAAAATGTAATTATTTTAGGTAGTTGCAAAATTTAGCTGTGTTATCTCGCTTCAGCTGTAACTCTAGGAGCAGAATTACACCTAGAGTTGCACGTGTAGATCATATATGGCAGAGAGCAAAGTCCTTGGCCCAAGATAGCCTTTTGCTGACTCCAGATGTGCTCTTCTGCCATAAAACACTTTGGAGGCCTGATGCTACGTTACATAAGCCACTCAGTAGTTTTAACACTGATTTCAACAGAAGGAGCGATCCCTTCTCTGTGTAACTAAGCATAAGGTTTGGCTTGAGCCTGTTGCTATTATGAATTTCTAAAGCTGGGCTTGCGGGAATGACTCCATCAGCAAAGCACGAGCCTCTGCTCTGCTTTACCCCCCAGAGTGCACAGCAAGTCTTGGAGCTTTAGGCATTTACTCCCAGTTTCCACCAGTGGAGCAGGGAGAAAAGTTTGGCCAGGAGAGGTGGATTTTCCTGGTACTTCTCTTGTGTAAGCTTATTCTGTTTGAGTGGAAATTGTACCTTTTTCTTTTATAGGGAGATAGAGCCTTCTGTTATCTCAACAATACAGCAAGAGGAAATTCTAATATTGTGATCCAGGAACCAGATAAATGCAATTTGTCTTAATGCAACAATCTCCTTTTCAGTTACTACTACCAAGTTATTGTATCTGAAAATCCTCTGCAAAGTCTGTTCTCTCAGGTAATCTTTTTATTTGCTGAGGGCCTGGCTGATTTTGTCTACATGTGTAAAACCTGCAACAAACTTGGATACCTGATTAGCCAGTCCCTTATCCCCCCCCTCTGCCTCCCAGCTAAGCAGGGTATTCTGCAAGCTGCACCAGTTTGGTCTTGGCAGCACTGTCACTACAGAGACCTTCCCCGGAGATTTTGTAGGGGGACAGAGTTTGAACTAGTCCCATTTTTTATTTTTCCTTCTTTTATCCTTTTTTTTTTTTTTTAAGCAGGAGGCATAGTTTGTTTTAACATACAATGCTGGTGTGGGTCCACTGGTGTAAGTACCTTTCCAAGACGAGGCACTTGGCTCCAGCTGCAGTGGGTATTCAGGGCAGCTGGGGCTAGTGGGCTGTGCTGTGGGCCAGGACAGCCACAGCTGCAATGAGTCTGTGGCTCTCTGGGGTGGCCACAGTGTACCTGGGCTGCTGGCAAACTGGCCGCCTTGGGAGTACAGATCACACCAGCCTCATCTCCTCCATGGATCCAGTAGCGATGGAGCTGCGATTGCATCTGCTGCATCCAGGTTGTCTGTATCTTCCTTTTTGTTAGGGGGGAGGGGGAGTCAGATCCCTGGAAAAGTAAAATCTAAGGGTAATGAAGCCTTAAAAGTTCTGCTATTTGTATATTTGAAATGAGTAATACCTTGCCTTAGAACAAAGCTAAATGTATAGAAATATGAATCTGCTAAGTGTTTAATGCTGTTTTAGAAGAGGGTGTCAGTTTTGAAGTTTAATATTAGCTAGAAATCAAATAGATCCCTTCAGCATTTCCTTTTTTCTTTCTCTTTTCTGTTTTTCACAAAGTTTTGCCCATCTCAACCGCTTTCCTGAGGCTCTTTTTTGTTTATCCTACATAATTTCCTTCCTTCCTTCAAGTCCAGACCCCCTTGCTCCCCTGGGGCTTCCTATGATAGCTAGGCACTAATCATGTACTTCTGCCCCAGAAGCACAGATAGAGGCTTCCTCCCCCTGCTTCCAGTCAAAGGAGGATGTAAGGCATAATGGTAATCTTAAACAACACTGCTATTCATTGTTTGTGAGATCTGGGAAATATCCTTGAATTCAGCTTGCTAAATTAGCTGCTTCTTGAGTAACCCACAGCTGCTGCGTATCTGTCCCATTACATTTTACAAAAATGCAGCAGTTCTCATTACATACGATATTCACTCGACATATGGACCTTCCATTAGTTTATGTCTCTGTGTAGCTCTGTTGCCATGAATGTATACACAGAAACATTTTCTTTTGTACTTAAAAAAAAAAAAACAAAAAAAAACCAAACCAAACAATTCTTGAAAATAGATTAAAGACAGGCATTCACAATTATTCAGATGGAGCAAAGATGTTGGAGTGCCTTAGAATACAGCCTCTGTCAGGAGCCAATACTTAGATTAAAATGTTGCTTCTGGCAGTAAAAGTGTAACTACTAGTGGTTTTAAGGCTTCATCCTGCCTGTTGTGCACATGAATATCTCCCTTGAAGTTGGCAGGCGTCGTCTTGTGCGTGCAGATATTGGAAGTCAGATGGACCATCAGTGTAAGGTGATGCTTAACCATCTATCTGAAGCTCCTAAGTAGGCAGCAACATGGTTTTTGGATTTGGTCATGTGTGTTTGCTCCTTCTCAGCGATCCACAGAGGAATTTGGTTTGAAGGAAAATGGATTCCTGGTGTTAGTGGATTTACACTCCTTACCCTTTTAATAACTTCTCTGCATGAGCGGGGAACTTGAGCAAACCTTGGGGAGAAAGGTTTCTATGTCTCCTCCCTCTTGTGTGCTTTTCTAGGCTTTGCCCCTTTTCCCTTTGGGAAAACCCAAACTTCCATCTCTGCTGTGCTCCCTGTGAAATAGGTGGTTCCAGCAGGGTGTAATCCTTGGTGCATCGAGTACTTTAAATAAAAATGCAGTGCTTGAAGAAGTGGAAATTTTCCTTGGACCCCTAAAGCACTGTTCAACACTTCTCTTATCCCACCCAGGGCTTATTTCATTGACTTCAGAAGGAGTCTGGCCAGGGGGGACCCTCAGGTCTAATCTCAGCATTGGGAAAAGTGCCACACATTTGAACACCAACTGCTGTCACCTCACAAAAACTGGGACGGACGGACACACAGACACACCACATCATCTGAAAGGTATCCTTGGCTGTGCTCGATTGCATGGTCCAGCAAGAGCCAGCAAATGTCTGTGACAGTGCTCTACAGTAGTCTTGACTGTGTTTAACTATGGTTAGTAAACCAGCGGTATCCATCTCATTCCCTGCCTGCCTTCCATCCATCTACCCTCGTCCTCTCTGTCGTCTCTCTCCCATTGTGTTTGGTTTTCTGGAGTTGCGTTTTGCTTATTTGTCTTCTGTCTTGCCATGAGCTGATGACCTGACTCCCTGCTCTAAGCGTGCCCTCCCAAACATACCTACCTACCGGCTTACTTTGCTCCTGGACCTCAGCCCTCTGCAATGTACACGTGTCCCCCGCCTGCTTAGTGCTCCCATGCTGCAGGAAAGGAGGATCATCTCCCTCCCGCAGGAGCTACGGAGCAGTTGGAGACCTGAATCTATGCAAGGATGTGGCTGCCCTGCAGCCTGGGGAGCTGCCGGTGCCAGGGGCTGTCAGGTCCCCCGTCTCATGCTGGCGCATGCGGGGGAGCGTGCGGAGGATCTCCAGGAGCCAGCCAGCTGCGTGCAAGGAGCTGCTAGAACTTGGCAAATAGGAGAGGCTGAGGATGCTGCCACGGCCCCTCAGAGCCGTTCAGGTGCTTAATCGCGTGTTCTGAGGAGATGCCTCCTCATCAGGATGCGCAGGCAGGAACTCTTTACAAGACAGGCCCTCCTTGTGAAAGAGAGGAAGAGGCTTTGGGTTTCCTTTCAGTGGCCTCTAAATCATTTGTCCAGAGCACAAAACTGTCTCTTCCTGGAAGTATTTAGGCCCATTCCATCAAAGCCATCTATGATTGTGTCAGTATTTGTGCATAAATGAATATTAATGGTGAGTGTGGTCTGACTACTGGGCCCACTTCCTCCCACAGCTGTTTTTGTGCGAGACCTGATCCAAAACCATCTTGCGTGCACATCTTGCAGCCTGACTTGATGGAGAGCGCTTTGCCGGTCAGGCCTGTTGTGGTTTAGGCATGGACACAGCGCATAGCTGCTCAGTGCTGTCAGGGTCTCAGCAGATCTGCGTTCGCCTCACAGCAGACATTTAGGTACCCAGGGAACTTGTGTTTTAACTGGAGAGAAAAAAAAAAAAAAAAAGCTGATGTGCCAAAGGCCTCCCGTTGTAAGGGAGGCTGCAGCTGAGCAGAGGTCTGGAGGGGGTGAGCGCTGGAGTTCTGCTCCAGCTGGCCAGGAAAGGCCACCCACAGCTTAGGTGGCACCGAGGGCTCCAGATTTCAACCTGAGCACCAGTACCTGAAATCAAGTATTGAAACACCTGCATCATAGCACTTCTATTGGATTTGCTACAGTTCTGTGCATTTCTACATTATCTTTTTGTGGATTTATCCCAAAGAGATCGCTGGGACTGAGCCTGCAGCTCCGGCAGGAAAACCTGTTGTCCCAGAGACAACAGGTTACGATAACAAATATTTCCAACACCCTATTTTTTCATCATTAAATGAGCATATCCTTACAATTTAGATTTATTTAAGTAGAGAAAGGGATTCGTTGTATGAGTCACATGTCTGAACTAATTGCTACTCGTATTTTTTGATGCAAAACCCTCATAACTGCTTGCAAACAATCTGCAACGGATGTGTGTGCTCAGGGACTCCTCAGCAAGCAATTCTGGTCTTGCACACTTGAAAAGGTTTGCAGCCAATGCACATGCTGGCACTTCTGTTGAGAAGGGGCCTAACTCAGAGTGTATGGCAGGCAGCAAAAAATCCCCACTGCCCAAAATTAGTCACAAATAATTTGCCTCGCTCTTGCTTTTAATCACATGATCCAATTACAACTTAATACCATCAATACCAAGTAAATGTTCCCACCTTTGGTTGTTTTCTCGGCATGGAAAGCTGCTCACAGCCTCATGCCTGGCAATTAGCTGTGTTTTGTGTTCCTGTTGCAAAAGGGGAGGGGGCTGGGGGAAGGATGGTTGGTGAAACAGGCAGCTTGAAAACTTTTCTTTGGGCCCAAAGTGGGAGCGGAGCAGCCCATAGAGATACTGTCATGGATCCAAGCAGGCTGGGGTTAAACGGTTTCCTCAGCTTTTCTTCCTAAATCAATCTGAATATTCTTGGCAAGCTCTGTTACTACGCATGGTGGGCAGCTGTGATTCAAGCAGGGATTTTTTTTTCCCCCTTTCTACTGTCCCAGTCTTCCTGTCTTGTGCAGATGTGATCCTTTCCCTCTGTCTGCCTAACAGCTAATTATTTTACCAGACGATCCAATAGTCTGAAGAAAACAGACCATGCATATTCTTGAAAGCAACAACTGTGTTACAATGTCAGGGGGGATGGGAATTAAAAAAAAATAAAAAAAAATCACTTCCTTCTGACCCACTCCTTAAGAAAACCTCCAGAAATAGCAAGCTTTTTGATTTATAAGGGCCAAAACTACTTCCCCCCTTTAAAAGTAGAAACTTGCACCATGTATTTGGGGAAAGCGAGGAAAAAGCCAGCTTGAATATAAAAGACATCCAGCTAACAGCTCTGTAATCAACAGCAATCCAAAAACGTACGTACCTCTCTTACTGCAAGAACACGGACAAGAGCGTATCATCAGCTGTTCCGCAGAAACTGCCTGGGTGTTGCTGCTTTCACTGATATTTCATTCCCAATCACAATTATGCCTTTCTGATTAAAATTTTTAGTCCCTGGGTCTGGAAAGGGCACATATTCTACTTTCCATGTTTGGTGGTTGTGTTTGAGGGGGCTTTTCTGGTGGGGTGGATACCTGGGCTTTGCAGCCTGCTCCAAAGCCACCAGCTCTAAACCACTCTCGGCTGCGTCCCAGGTGTAAGCTGCGAGTACCAAGGAGCGCCACAACTGCGCGGTTGCGTTTTATAGCCTGCAGGCTGCGTTTTAAGCAAGTCCACAGGACTGGGTTTCGTTGGCAGGACAGGCAGCGGAACGCTTCCATTTCCAAATCCCACAGAAGCTCCGTACTGGTTGCTTGCTGGAGCGCTGCTGTGACACAAGAAGCGCATTGATTGCCCTGCGCCACCCGCTGAGCCACGCTTACCACCTGCCTTCATCCCGCAGCAGGGCGGGGGGGTTTGCTCTGCTCTGGAAAGGCTGGCACATCCTTGTGTTTTGGGGCCCTGGTGTAAGCAGTCAGGTGCTTGGCATTTTTGCAGGTGTGGCAATAGCAGACAAATGCCGAGAGGCAGGAACGAGGGCTCTGAAAGAAGGCGCACGCCTTGAGATGAGGTAGAAGCTGGTACTTTCTAAAAAGTTAAATTAGAGCCTAGGCTACTAATTGGTGGTGGATTCAGCACTCAGGATAAGAGTTTTACAGAGGTCTGCTAGTGCTGGTGCAAAAGCTGCAGGTGTCAGGTCTTTAATCATCCAGAGAAATGCTGCTTTTTTGACAGGTGGCTCTTTTCCTAGGTGGTGGCGGCATGCCCCACCACGGGGTAAAACCACGGGCTGTCCCCAGCACATTGCGTTCACACCAAGGGACCAAGCGCTCCAGATGGATTCCTTCTTTAAACTTCCATACTAGCAAATCCTTGAATGGAAAAGGTGACCCACGCTGAAGGCCACTCTCAGCTGCCTTCCTAGACAACCCAGGTCAGAGAATCCTCCTTCATTTTGAGTTGAAGCTCAAAAGCAGAGTTGTGTTTGAGTAAGCAGGCTACTCTCCTAAAAGTAACTTACTTGCCTCAACAACCCGCTGCAGGATTCCGAGCAGCAGGACGGGGAAGTTCTGTCTGTCCCGGGCTGCTTCGTTCACTTTTCGAGGAACACGTAACTTTGCTGACAGTACTGGAACGAGAGCCAAAAGACTGAATATTCTTCATCTCTTTGTTGCCATTTTAAGAGCGGATAACCATTTAATTAGTTGTTCACCCGCCAGGGCTGTAAGTTCTTGTACAATTAGATAATGAGCAATTATCATTACAGTGCTTTGTTCTCACGTGGTATGACATGGATTACAGCACTGACCACGTTTCAAAGGCTCGTGTTCCAGGTTATTAACCAGTAATTCCATGAGAGGCACTAGCCCCTCCGTCACAAGATGACTTTCTTAAGAGGGAAAAAATCCACCACTAGTACAGGTCCTAACGTAAATCCCACCTGCTTTTACTGGACTTGCTCCACGGTAGTTTGAAGTAGCGTTGATACCCGCTACAACGGCAAAACCCTAGAATATTCCAAGGAGATAATGTGATTGGGTGCTTCCCGAAATACCGCCTTTCATGTCCTTAATGCCACCCTTGCCTTTCCTGCTTTGGCAGTGAAAGCCGACATCAGGGCCACAGCGAGTGGTTTAGAACAGCAGTTATGGCCAACACAACGGTTTAGAGTTGGAGTAGCCCCCAGAAGGGCTGCTGTGCTAAGAAAAGCGCCTGATGCAAGTCAGGACTTACAAGGATGTACTTGCGTTGAGGTCAGCAACTGGCAATTAATTAATTCGTTAAAATACCTGTAGAGATTTAAAATGGGCACACTGTGAGAACATGCATGCAAGAGGAGGATCTTGAAACCACTTAAGCTTTAGGGCAAACCAAAACCAGATGGGAGATGGGTGTGGTGATGAAAAGGTGTAGGCAAGGGGCCCATATCTGTCATTATTCCTGCAGCTACAATTTAATTACCATTCCTAGGCTTTGGGGAAGAGAGATTTTTTAAAAAAAAAAAAAAAAAAAAAAAGCACATAACGGGAAGGAAAACAAGTTCTGCAGTTTGAAGATGCCCCTTAGCATCATCCCAAGTCTCTGCTAAGACTCTTAATATGCTTTACTCATCACCCAGAATAGAAACTGTTTCCCTAATCTTCAGCGTAAAGGAATTGTTTTCAAAGGGAAAAAATGAAATCGAGAAGCAGCGCCACGCTTCCTCTCCTCCCTGAACTTCTCCGCCTTGTTTCAGCAGCACCAGCGCAGAACTCAACACAAAGCACAGGGCAGGCAAGCAGCTCTCCCCCAGCTGTCGGGGCCATCCGCAGACGTGCGCTGCAAGCTGGTCGTGCAGTTGTTAGTCGGGACTAACAGGCTGCAACAACAGGTAACAGAAAGGGAAATATTTACCTGCAGGGTGTTCCTTTACAGTGATCTTAACGTCGTAATGCAGTGAGGGCAAGAGGCAAAATTAGCAGTCCAGTCTGGATAGAAGATAATTTCTTTCTTGAGGCTTGTAATGGCAAAGTGACCGTGACTCACACCACCAGGACAAACCAACCCATTAGAGAGGAACAAGTACCACATGGCAATGCTCAAATGAAGCAAAATTTTAGTTTAGAATATAATACTTTCCAAAAAGGTCCAAACCATTTTTTTTCTAATGCTGTTCCCCTGAAGAGATATATCTGGATTTTATTTTTTTTTTAAAACACAACAAAACCCTAGACCAACAAACGACAACAACAAAAAAAACCCAACTTGATTTTTCACAGTATTGAAACAGCTAATGAAGCTTGTTTGTGGAAAATAGATGACATGCCCGCAGGGAGGAATTCACTATTGAAAAAGTTGACTAGCAAATGTCAACTGAGCTGGATTTAGTCCTTTCCACACAAAAGCCACGGCAGGCAAAGCAAGCCAAGGGGAGGAACGGGGAACACAAATTAGTACTGAGCAGAGGTAAAGCCTGGTTTTATTTCCTGCCCAACCCTCCAAGAATGCACAGTGGTGGAATAAAGATTTGGGTTTGGGGGGCCTCCCTGCCCTGCCCCCCCCAAAAAAAAAATCCTGTCTACCTGTATCTAAGACGGCATGTGTCTGACCTAGCCATAGACCAATACACCCAGAGCCAAACAGCACATACCAGTTCACTTTAAGGAAACGAAAAGCCATTATCCTACCAGGGGCATGACACCCAGGGAACATACGTACATACGGAGCAGCGTGTACAGCGAGCTGGTGTGAAGAGGCTGGCTGACCCGTTTCACACGCACCATGATTAGCAGGCCAGCCCCTAACCCACACAGCGAGTTGAGAAGTGCAAAACTTCAGGTGCAAGAGCTGCTCCAAACCAGTGCATCTTTCTAAACACTACATGTTAGCGCCTCGCACAGTTAAAATGAGGGGTGCAGGTGAAGCAGCACACGAGGTCGCAATGCCAAGAAGATTTTTTTCCTGAACAGAGCATCACTATGTGGCTCCTCAGCCTGGCCAGGGATGCTCAAGTCAATACAAGTCGAGGACTCTTCCCCTTCTGCAGTACCTAGCAGAGAGCTTGAACTAGAAGAGATTCCTGTCCAGGAACAAGGATTTTATTTCCTTTTTAAAGAAACTAGGACAGAGGGAATGGAGTCTTGGCTAGCAAAGGGAGTTGGGGTGCTTTTCTCTACAACAGCAATCGATAGGGAACATGTTATTTTGTCATGTCAGATTTCCTCAGCATAAGCAGCTCATGATAGTTTTGTGATGGAAGTTAAGTTAGAGAAAAACTGACAGAACTGTGATTTCCCAAAGGAAACAAAGCAAACATAATCTACTTCAAAAAAAATCTGATTTTATTTTTGTATTGAAAAGACCTGTCAATTTAAATAGATGTTTATTTCCATCCATGGTCTCAACCAGTGTTGTGTGTTAACATTATTCAGAACTGTATAAAAAGCCATTTGTGTTACATTGGTTAACATCC
>JAVJGJ010000059.1:88761204-88786321 GCA_035590215.1 Microhierax caerulescens
GCAGCTTAACATTAAAAATAGGATGTTCCCCAAAAACTTACAACTGACGTGGCAACTTCTATTCTAATTTTGTAAGTGCTGAAGCATATTGCAAATACAACTCAAGTTATTTGGTCTTCAAAAAACCCTAAAACTTTAAAACCAGATTGCTTTCATAGCAATATCGAAGCTGTCAGCTGAGAGAACACACACACACACACACACACACACTCTCATGTGTGCAAACACACACGAAGCACCACACCAAGCACAACTGGAACACCCCATTCAGTATTTGGATTACATATGCATTCTTCTGAATCCATGATAGCTGTAATTTAAAATGCTAGTCGCCTTTTTTTAATATATATATACAGTTCCCATGGAAATCCAAGATTCCACGTAATTAACTGACATTTATTACTCATGGTGCTGCAAAGTTCTTTAGTGAAAGGGCCAAATTCCAGAACCTTTACTCAAACGTGCACGTACCGCACCGAAGCCAATGAACAGGGGAGAAAATGCTTTAGAAAAGGGGTTGCATGGTCAAGGTTTAGATTTGAAAAATCACATGACAGATTGTCATTCAAAAAAGGGTTTTAAGTCATTCTTTGGTTTATTTCCATGACTCTTGATGCTGTCTGAAAAGCCCAGAGACAGTGACATGAGAAACCATAGCTCTAAAGCAAGCCCACAGCATTTTTAAGTCTGTGTATTAAATGCTTAGAAGACTACAGGAATTCAGTAGACTACTCAGAAGTAGTATTAAATGCTCAGAAGACTACGAGTACCCCTTACATTCACGTCCCCAAAAATCTAGTAACTGCTTAAGTGCATGCACTGAGGCATGACCGGCATGCCTGTAAATTCATATTGTTCAAGTTAAGAGTAAATATAGCTGCAAAAAACCCCACCCACCTATAATTAAATGGTCATTACTAGCAATACTATAGCGACTGCCTTGTTATTAAAGAAATGCAGACACTGTTTCTCCCTGCTTGGCTCGCTCAGCCAAAAGGAAGCTGCTTGATTTAGAAAGAAAGCAAATTTTAAGAATCCAAGGAAGTTTAATATTTCCATGTCCCTGGGGTCAATTATTAATGTAAAGATGTAGACAAATGGCAAGTATATGAAAGCGTGTCTTGTACATTCCAAGGTTTGGAAGTCAAAAGCACATATCTTAACTTCCTTATGCTTAAATGTTACGGTAGGCTTGGAAAACCAGGAAGAAGTGATATAGTATTTCCATGAAAAGCAAAGTAGAACTAAGTCTAACTGGAATTCGTACGCAAGCAGGTTTTGCTATGCTTTATGTAAGGCAGACTTTATTGCAAAGTCAGTTACCAGTCTGCTAGGGAAGAAAACAGAGGCAACTATACTCACAGAAGATAGCTGATAATTACTAGTGACAACTTCTACTATTTTTCAGAACAACTCAGCTTTAATGCACTTTCTGGAAACAGCATTTTCATTTTCATCACTGGTTTTCACTTCCTTCCCCATCCCACATTAAGTATCAAAAATCAAGACTGGACAAAATGAATTGTGGATATTTACCAACAGACAACATCTCATATTCCAATGTTATTTTTAACTGGAACAAATATAGGTCATTCTTTATAACCTACTGCCAGTGGTTGTTTATAAATATCTGCTTGCTCTAATAAACACTGGTCATCGAAATATTCATTTGCAGTAACTACTTGGCACTAGGTTAATATATTTGTAAAGTTTAATGGAAGTGCTTCTGATGGACATATAAGCACTTAAAACACCAGACTTTTAAAACTTAGTTTTGGGGGTTTTAATATCTATAGTTACAGTTTTCATATGCATTTCTGAAAGTATTAAATCTCTTCAGAAGTTTAGAGGCTCCTGTCTCAGTACAACTAAGTTTCTCAACAATTACAGAATAGCTAATTTAACATTCTTGCTCCGTATGCGGAGACAACATGGTACCAAAATTTAGCTATAAAAAGAGGCATTTTTGGTCAGACTGACCCCCAGCTGTCCTTTTAACAGAAAAGCAACACAGCTCAAACCTGTCCCCTCCCTCCAGAAAAAACAGACACCTAAGGCCACACATTTACGTTTGCCAGAGCATCAGGTGTTTCTCTGTTTGTAGCAACTGTGCACATGCCCACTTTGAGAAATACAGTATGAAAGCCCCACCACCACCTTCAAGGATAAACCACCTCAGAAGCCAGTTTAGGCAGCAGTGCGCTTGGAACCACGTAACATTGAAACAGTGTGTTAAAGCCATTCCAGCTAGTTCAACTAGTTTCTAACAATGTTTAATCAAAATTCCTAATTGCGGGAAAGAAAAAAATAATCTTGATGTAGAGAGAGGCAAAAAGATGCAAAGATAACCACCACAATGATCCAATAGCAAAAAACTCCTGTTTAAAGGTTTTCTTATGCTAAAAAAGGCACACAACCCCTTGTGAACTAGAGACAAAAGCTAGCGGTACTACAGCAATAAACCCAGAAGAAAAAGCCTACCAGAATTACCCAATTGCCTACTGGGAAGGAACAATGAAGTAGACGGGCTGCTCTTGCTCTGTTTTGTTTGCAGGGACGTGGTCAAATTTAATAGTCAAATTTAGCCACATTAAGAAACATTTAACAAAAGCTACCCCAAGAAACCAGAACAAAACCTGACCTTTGGGTCAAAAGGCCACAGACAGGCCTTTCCATAGCATGTAGCTGAGTGAGTTCAGAGATTGGCAATGAAAGAAAAAAAGCTTTAGACATGTGATGGGAACAAGCTTTGGGATTTATCGAACAGTCACACCAAGCTTCTCCAGCACACGCACTCCCTTTTCTTGGTATTCTTGTCGGGTCATCCAAAAGTTGTCTTTGTCTTTCATGATGTCCGCTAGAACCGCGCCACCCAAAAACACCATGTGCTTTCGACGAGGTGGATCTTCAATTCGGATTTTAAATTTCTAAGAAAGAGGTAAGAAACTGTTACTAGGATTCCTGAAACAAAGCCTTTCAAAATATAATTGTGCTTTCCACCAGAACAGTGAAATGGAAACTGTTTAGTGAGCAAAATGCAATCAAAGATACCTGACATGCTAGTATAGGGTGCTCTGCGTGAGCTTGCGCAACCGAAGTAAAATAACTACTTTGCACTGGGAGTTGGAGACAGCTATTGACACTTCCCCCAAAATTATACTTTCAGTGTATCCACAAAAAGCCCAGGAGTCAGAATACAAAATTAAAGACCATATTTTTGCATTTCATGAACACGGTGAAGAGTTCCTAAGCTTCGATAGCTAAAATTATCAGAAGTTACCAGATCATCAAATAACAAATTATTTTAGAATTACATCAAGTTTTAGAAGGGCAGATGGAAGATTTTAAATTTACACCATCTAGACCAGCTTCACTAATTAATATTCCCTTCAGTCCTTCGATGCTAAAGCTCTGACTTCAAGAGCACAAACGAGTACAGTCAAAGCTATGTGTGAAATACTGTCTTAGACTTCAAACATTCTGTACAATTGAGTCATTTCACATAGCTGCACAAGACGCTGAGAGAACACTGCATTAAGAACCAGCGAAGCTCAATTCGGTTCAGCATTAGAAACACCTCCTCCTCGGAAAGCAGAGAGCATCACAACGCAGTGTCACCGCTGTTAACATGGGGCTGTTGTCTATGACAGCAACCAACAAACAAGGGAAATTTATTCCACTTGAAGGTGTGCGACAAGTCTAGCCTCTTACTTTTGCGTATTTCACTTATAGCACTAACCAAAACTTTCACAGATTGAGAAAAAAAAAAATATTTTTCGCTCAATGCTGACTTTAAGGCACCAAAACTCACTAGCTTTGTTCAACCTCCGCTACAAGTTTTGCCCTAGCATTTATCAGCCTATTTTACAGGCAAACTCACTCAGGGCTTCGGGAATTCCTTGCTATTAGCAGGGGCTACAAGGTGGCTTCATTGCAAGAGTATCCACACAAGCCACCTACCCGAAACACGGCGTGGGGGGTGGGGGGGGCGTGAAGAACAGACCCCCCAGTTTTGCCAGCAGCACGGAGGGCCACCCGCGGCTCCTGCCATTCCCGACTACTTGGCTCCCTCTAGCGGGGACGGAGGACAAACCTCTGCCCCGCGCTAACGCCAGCGCCCCGCCACCTACCGAGAGCTTCTCCACGTCTCCTTTCAGAACTCGCTCCAGGTAGAGCTGTTTAAGTTCCCGCTCCAGTCGCGAAGGCAGCCCGGGGTACATGGTGGACCCTCCAGACAGCACAATATGCTTGTAGAATTCAGATCTGGCCAAAAAAAAAAAAAAAAAAACCCAAAATTCTTTTTTTTAAAAAAATGATATATATATTCTTTCTAGTGTCATATAGAAAATGCCGTAGTACAAGCAGGTACCTGTACGTCCAGGGGAGTAAACACAAACCCGAACAACGGTCACTACACAAGGACAGACTGCACAAGTCTGGCAGACTTGCTGATGCTTTGCCAGGCATCCCAGAAAGCAGCAGTAAGAAAAATACTGCGCTTTCAAGATTTTACCCTGGCTCACTCATACCAAAATAATCAAGTTTCCAGACAACCCGTTAAGCTCCAGGATCTCAGACTGAGCCCCGCTGCCAGTACGTTCCCTCCCCCAGCAGCGCACACACTCCTGCCGAAAGCGAAAGGTGTCCTTCTGCTTGAATGCGGTTCTCACGTCACCCCTGCACCCTGGCCGAGGGCTTTTACGTGTTCTGCTCTTACCTGGTGTCTATGTCGGCAGCCTGGATGGTGTTGAACAGCAATTCAGCCACACCAACACCCTCGACATTGATTAAGTGAGGCTGGAAGAGAGCCTCCGGTGCCTCAAACCGTTCTCCACCAACTTTGATAATCCTGCCATCTGGGAGCTAGTGAAGAAAAAGCACCCGTTTAGAAGACTACTTTTAGCCACTGGGATACTAAACAAACCAAGAGGAAATGACCTACGTTGTTCCCTTATGTTTTAAAACAGGAAATTGTTGATAATTGTCACCAGTGCAAGAAGTCATTCAGTACTACTGAAAGAAGAGAATTCTCCAATCATTATGCAATTCAATTAGAGACATCAGGTACCAGATACATCGATACTGACATACCAAACATCTCCTTGCAATATAGCTCCTAATTGCGATTTAAAAGACAATCTTAGAGCAAGAGTAATGCTTTCCTGCAAGTTCTTGTCTTCCACGTGTGATCACAGAAGTTTCCACTAAGAGCAAGTTTACCATTCTTGTCACCAGATATCAGTCGCTCGTGTGTCACTGCTAAATGGATGAAGCTGAAAATCTGACATGCAAGAGTAAGTCCACTTTCTCTACAAGTTGCAGTTCTATAACATTCACATTTCAAGGATCTACAGTTGCAAAAATTAATAAAGTTTTATGGAAAATCTGAAAAGGGAAAAAAAAAAGCTTTTAAAAGTTTTCCCAGAACCCAGTAATCTGATTTCACAGGCTCCTATGTCTGGGAAATGAGCTACTGCCAAGAATTTAGAAGGAATCAAAGCTAAATGCTACCTGAATGTAAACCTATGAAGTTTAGGACGAGCAAAGCTGTCTCAAAACACTCACCGTGTAGGATTCAACTAGTACTGTGGTCTCTAACGCCAGTTTCTGTTCCTGTTCAATGTTGTAGCCCACATAACATAGCTTTTCCTTGATCATGCGAACAGTCTCGAAATCAGCAGAGTGGTTGAAAGCATACCCTCGCAGTAAGAGGAGCTAGAGGGGACACATCAGGTGAGCAGTAATGAGAGGAATAGTCCAGATCTC
Organism: Microhierax caerulescens; assembly: GCA_035590215.1. Classification (NCBI taxonomy): domain Eukaryota; kingdom Metazoa; phylum Chordata; class Aves; order Falconiformes; family Falconidae; genus Microhierax; species Microhierax caerulescens. The sequence goes on from JAVJGJ010000059.1 coordinate 88,766,971, forward strand.
TCGATCAGTACATGGGTACAATCAAACACTATCTTTAATAGTTCATCTCCCTTTTTTAACTGCAAATTTAGTATTAAGTCAAATCTGTCACCGTGTATCCATTACTACCAGGAAGTGGAATAGCAGCAGCATTACTGCAAGTGGGAAATCTTCTTTGTCATTACAACCTTCAGTATAACCAAAGTGAAAGATAACCAAAATAATTCTTATATTTAGGACTTCACTTCAGAACACTCCACTATTCCTGTTCAGCCTTAAGAGCTGTCAATCCAGAACGTTGCTTATATTAAAAAAAAAAAAACCAAAACAAAACACTCAAACAATTAGTCTATAAAAAATACAGTTTTACTCACTAATCACGGAAGAATTGCTACACTATTTTCCACCCTATAAGAAAAGGTCTTTGAAAAAATACACAAGTAGAACTGACAGAACAAAATGTTGGTTTTATTTTATGTATCAAGAAAGCCAACTTTTAAGCTTGTCCTTCCTAAATATGCCTACAAGAATGCCACTAAGAAAATGTGAGGTCTCCGAATAATATTAATGATATCAATGTGATTTAGATGAGGAAACGTAAGGACAGATTGAAGCAATACTGAGCATACAGGAGTTATGTAATTAACCTATGAATAATAAAGGGAAAACTACAGGTTTCTTGCTATCCAGGGATTTTAACTTGAACCAATGTACCCCAGATACCAGACAGAACCTTAAATATTCTTTCCAGCTTACCTTAATGAGGTACCTAGTGATGTCCCTCCCAGCGATATCTAACCGCCTGGTGAGATGAGGGAGAGAGAAACCTTCATAAACTGGGCAGATATGAGTCACACCATCTCCAGAGTCCACAACAACACCAGTCAACAAGCCTAAAGGAAGGGGAGGGAGGAGAGAAGGTACAACTGTTATTAGTACCTCCATATAGAGAGCAGAATAGTAGGTATAGAATAGAAAGGTAGGATTTTTCATTGTAACCTTAACACAACCTCTGTTTTCTCCAGTCAACCTTTTGGGAAAAACAGTCATAATTTAAAATGCAGTTATTTCCACTCAGCTGGATTTTAAACTTAAGGTTTTCATAGTAACAAATGTTTTCATATACGTTTTTTAGAAGTATGACTGCTACTTTTTCCTAGAAGCTTGTAACTCCACTGTACATCATTTTATCCTGTGTTTTGACATCTGAAATTGCACTCTAATTAAAGAGAATATCTACAATCATTAAATGCTTGCTGGGGCACAAATTCCTCCTCAGATTCAGCTGTATATGTGCAACTTTATATTAATTTCTTACATATAAAGAAGTATTAGAGGTAATCAGGCCACAAGTTTACCTTGTTACAATTATTAGGACTTGTTCATTTTGACTGGTATTCAAAGAACAAGACAATGCTTTCATAAGGTAGAGAATATTTGGACTATACAGAACACATCTAACTTTCTTCCCCACAGAAACCGCGTTAGGCTGTATCAGTTTCACTTTCATAGACTAGAGAGGTTAACTCCAGTGAAAAAAGTTTACCATAAGCCCATGACATTCTAAGGTGTACCAAACTGAGATATCATAGGCATGTAGAAAGAGAAGTTTCTATACTTCACTAATAAAGTAAGTAAGAAGCAGAATTCACGGTGAAAGCTGATTAGAAAACAGTTTTATAATTTCTCACAAGCTACCTAAAGCAAGATAATATATCTTAAGGGCAGACATTCATATAATGCAGGAACATTTAACATGTAATGGGCAAGGTGCATTGGTTTGGCTACTGTAGTTTGCTCAAGCTTTGTAAAGAGAAGGCAAACGAATTGGTTATCTGCCCCTAACGAATCAAAGAACACACCTTGGTTCAGCTGTGTGATCAAATCTTTAGATTTCTTAGCAAACTGGAATAACTGCTATGTAAACACAAGTCTCACAATTGAACACATGCAGTAAGGAAGGAAATAGTCAGTCACAAGGGACTACACTGAACTCCAAAGACTGCTGTGAGGAATTGCTAAAGAATTTCCTAATTAGAACTAGGTTTTGATATTTAAACCCCTTTGCCTTTAAAAGGTACATGAGCACACAGAATTCCAGGTAAAAGCAACAATTAGTCTTAAGAGAGTTTTAACAGCAGCAACAAAATGCGGCACACTGCAGCGAGGCACGTCTCTATGTAATTTTAGCCACTACTTTAATGTTTAATGTAATATAAATAAGTAGGATGTTTTAAAGGGCTTTTTTATTTTCAAAAGCAAATGTTCTATTTATGTGCTACTTGTTTTTTATATCTTGGAAGATCTTCAACTTTGCTTTAGATGACAGTATGTAGAAACACTGGACTGCTCTAAGTTATTTCACGTTTTGTTATTCAAACAGTATTTGACCACTATTCGGTAAAATACACGCACAATTACAGCAGAATTTAAGACTTATGTTAGTCAAATACGTATAAGGAATCAAACCAAAGAAAAACCAAGGGGGGGGGGGGGGAGAAAACAAACCAAAAAAAAGAGTAATAGCACAGATCATAGCAAATAAAAGTAATATCCAGGTCTGCAAAAGTTGTTTTGGTTCAACTAGTTTTAATGACTTGCATAACAGAACCACCCTTCCAGTAGCCTGTCACTTTTGCGTTTGGACACAGAAACTCTGGCGACATGTTAATGGGCAAGGGTATTTATGTCCTGCCATGTGACAGCTACATACACCAAGCCAGCAGTAAACAGATGTAAAGAGTCATGTTATCAGAACTGATGTGCTTGAGTAGCTTCTTAAAATCCTAGATGGATTGCAGTCTGTGGTAGAATTTCTATTGAGTTCAGTGAATCTAATTTTCTCCTCAGGCTGAGGATGATTTATTCTAGTTTATCTACAGCAAAAGAATCAAATTTTTAATATTTTTTTTTTTAACTGAAAATAATGCCGAAGTCACCTAGTCATCTTGAAATTCACTTATGGTAATAATTTTTTCCTTTATCAGAAAATCGAAAGCATGTCATTAAGACTTGATGCCAAAGGCTAAGTGACTGCACCCTGGAACAATGATAGTTTTGATAAAACAGGTTTTTGCATTTACAAGCATGTCACCACAGTTGGTTCATGAAAACACCACTGACAGAGGTACCTACCGATAGCTCCTCAAAACAAAAAGCAGGCCCCTAAGTCAGAGCTGAGCTTATTTCCAACAGCGTCGAATTAAGCCCAAGACTCATTAATACCGTATTAGTACTTTGGCTCAGCAATACATTTATAAACTAATCAGATTTTAAGTTATCTTTGCCTACCTTGAGCATACAAAGTAAGGACAGCCTGAATGGCTACATACACCCCAGAAAACTGGTATGTCTCAAACATAACCTGTAAGATGAAGGCAAAAATTAATGTCCAGAACAGGCCAAATACTTAAGAAAAACGTCACAGAGGTTTGAAAACTGTATTTCTAGAATTCTGTACTTTTGCTAATCAAAAACACTTTGCAAATAACTTCATCACGCAGATTCTACACAAATATTAGAAACCTACCTACTTTCTGGCAGAAAGTAGTACATTCAGCTCCACAACTTACCTGTTCACACAAGACAAGCCACGTGAAATATTCCACATCCGTTCGCAATGAAAGTGAATACTTACAAGAAACCACACACCAATTTCTGCAGCTTTACTAAGCTGTTTTCCAAAGTGCTTAATGAGTGGGAGGCAGTATTTGTAGACCAGCCAAATACTTCATTACTGAAGTGTGACTTGGCCGTGAAATGTTTGTTAAAGGTGTATGCTCTATCTAATGAAGTTCTGGAGTTTTGGGTTTTATTCCTTATATCAAGCCCTACAGACTTTGCACAACCACTGACTATGTCAAGTAAAGACCAAACAGACACCTACACATATGGGTCTAGAATAAAGTCCAGCATCAAGATTGTCCTCTGCATCAGGGCCACCTTCTTTCCTTCTTTAAAGCACAACTGATGAAAAACTTCCAGAATTAGTGCAAAATCCACAAGTGAAATAGTACAGGTAGGGTGAACTCTGTTGCTACATACAGAAAACCACAGGTTTGCAGAACACTTACTGCAACATGCAAAGTGCCTGCCTGCCTTGTAGCTTCCCCTAACCACCACGCTAGCTTCAGTGAAGAAAGGATGTAAAGTTTATAGGATCTTGTCTTCTTTATAAACACAAAGAAGGCCAAGTAAACAAATCATACTGTATAGCAGTTTTCCCCTCAAAATGCTTTACCAGGAAAAAGAGATGAACTCCGATTTCTCCAGCACATAACAGAAGTTTTGTTTTTGCTATTCTGCAGCCCCCCGAGCGCTTCTGCAACTTCTAGGATTAGAAGCTGATTAAACCCTAAGTACTCCCACAGCTCAAGTAAAAGATATCTAAATATTTTTCAAGAAAAAAAGCTGATGCCTGACAATTTTAGAATCCTGAACTATTTAAAGAACCCCCTCTGTTAGAACAGCGTGATCTTAAACAGCTGGCCCATATCAAAAACCTGATCCTTGCAAAGTCAAGTTCTTTTTTTCATAGCTGTACTGAGCACACGGCAAAACCCCTGGGGAAGACTGATGCCGCCTTTCTCGGGATACTTGCTGTGAGCACACAGTATAGCAGAAGCCAAGCAGAAAGGAACACAGAGAGGGTGAGCTGCAGAGCTCCCTGCCCTGAGAACATCACGCTTCGGGTTTTTATAACCCCCCAATGTGGACTGGATAACATAAAAGGAAATTTAATACAGTAGTCAGGTGCACGGGGTAAGAATGAACAAGGAATCACAAGGCTGGCTCGTAACTTCCCTGCAATGGGCACTGCGTAGCACATACGCAATACCTTCAGAAACAAGAAGCAGAACTGTCTGCCAGAAGAGGAACAGCTGAAAGGGCAGCAATTCAGATCCCATTTGAGTAGCCATTGTCTAAAACCAGCACTATTCCAGTGGATGAGTCTTCTTTCAAACCACCGGAGAGCTTACAAGACAAAAACCTAATTTCAGAATAATCTAAATTATCATCTTCTTACAATAAAACAAATATTCAAATGGCATTAGTTAGTGCCTTCACACATTGTACTAAACCCTAGAAGCCACTGCAAAACCCTTCTATAACCTATATGCTGGCCTTTGAGGGGTTGTTGTCTTGAAAGACAGACATTTAGGCCTGTTCTATTTGATACACGAATTGCCCTGACACAGGACATCCATGTTAACAAATCTTAAGATGTAAACACCGAGCAGGATGCTCTCCTGATAAGATTCTTCTTCTCATGACAGCTGCTTTTGGGTTACCTACAAAGCGATGTTCTAATCGGGCACAGAAAGGAAGAACTAAAAATAGAGAAAAAAAGGTAAGGAATACTAGGTTGGGATTAGAAGTGACTCTGCTGGAGTATCCATGTCTACAGCTACCTGATACGGCACTTCAGTCCGGCTGCTCCTGAGGGTATTACAGAATGAGAACACATCAGGTAACTAGAGACAAACAAAGAGCAAACACCCTGCTAAGCTAAGGAGCAACTGGTGTCTTGTACATGCTAAGAAAGAAAGAGCACTTTTAAAATATGTATTTTACAATATAGCTGCCATGTGAGCGCTTGCTGCTGTTACTGTGTAGCTGAGTTTGACAGAACGATGGGGTGAGAAAGAGAATTAGTGGAAGTAGAATGAAGTACAGCATATATATTATCTATCATCTTGATATGGTCCAGATGGCTAAGTTTTTCTTTTAAAATGCTACTGCATTGTATCACAACATGCAGAGACGTTATTATATTTACTGCTGACTTTAGGAAAAACCTTAATTCAGTCCTCTGCTTCATACTGGGCCAGCCTCCCTGAAAAGGAAAAGTCTGTCAAAAATGGAAGGAGTATAAACACGTTGCAGTAAAAAACCTAAATATTGCTAGTCCTTATAATACTGTGATCCATTAAAAATATTAACAGAAACAACAAGCCTCTGTTTAACTCAAATTTAAATTTACAAAAATGGATTCCAGTTCCCCCTAATCCTCTGGATCATGATTAAGCATCTACAATCCCTGAAGTGGTTTAAAAAAGCAAATGTAGCAATACAAATATTTTAGCAGAGTTCAGTAGCTGTACAAGACTTCTTGATTCAGGGTATAAAATTACTCAGTACCAGAATAACTAAACTCCAGCCTTTTGTGTTTAGCAGGAAAACAGGAACAAGAACACTATTGTAGACAGCTGAAAAGCAAAGAAGCCTGAACAGGAAATTCAACCATTCCTGCTACATGGAGGCCACCCAGAATAATCTGCTATGTCTATCCCATCACAGCTGACTGACATACAACAGGCAGCATTACCGATGTTGCATTACATAATACTTAAGTAATAGGTCCCAAATGTCCCCAATTTCTAAGAAATGTTGAATTTAGATTGTACAGTTTGGGTTTTTTCCACTTCAGTTTTTCCAACTTTGCTATACTTGACTTGATCCCAAGTCACTGAAAGAAAAGATCAACACAAATATAGTCACTGCCACACTGCAGAAAGCACTACTGTAGCTGTGACAACAAAAGGATTTTGAAGGAAAAGTCAGCAGGTAATGATAAAGGTAAATTCTTATTAGAATAAACAACAAATTTTTTGGGAAAAATATGCATACCCAAGCTTTCATACTCAAAGTTCTGAAAAATGGATAAGGTTTCATACTTAAGAATTCATTTTTCCTGCCCTGTCAGCTACTCTAACAACACAGTTTTAAAATTTTTGTTACACTGAATGCTTACATTAACTGAAAATACCTATGATGCTTGAGGGGAAAAAACCAGAATGGAAAACTAAACTTTTTGTTCTTGTCAAACATTACTGCTCTTCAAAATCAAGTCATCATCACACGGTACTACAGCTAAGCAATGTATATCAGACAACCTACATTAACACAAGGTTCAGATGGAGCTTAGGCCACCCAGGGCAGCACTCTGAGATCGAGGACCCACGAACCAGGCTTTCCTTCTTAGGCAGCTTTCATTGATAATCCCCAGCATTAGTCACAGATTAGTGATTTGGTTGTCATCACACCTTTGTCTCAACTACCTCCAACAACATTGCTCCACCTGGTAAGCATCATCTGGCTCAAGCCTCAATCTCCTCTGAAGCATTAGTGGCTTACAGAAGTCCAAGTCATTTAAAGTAATTACCATTCATGCAATAGCTAGTAATCAATATATCTTGATTACATGAAGAGAAACCTATCTTTCTAATTCTGTGTTTTAATGGTGACATGGCTTGAGACAAGAAGCCTGCTTATAGCTTTTGAACGAGATCAGCTTGTTTGATTTTAAGCACAGTAGCCTTCACGACTATGGCTGAGGATGAGTTTTGCTTATAAACCAGAACTGCTTTGCCTCAGGCAGTTACCAGGTGTTCCAAGAAGTTAAAATCTCTTAGCGATGCTCCAACGACAGTATATAACAGTTTCTACTAGACAGACATACCTCCACTATCTTCTCCCTGTTTTTAGTTGGATTCATGGGAGGTTCTGTGAGCAGTATTTTACAATTTTTTGTGTCGATATTAAGTTTTTCTGGTCCAAACGTGTAATCCCAGAGGTGCTTCATATCATCCCAGTTCCGAACTATGCCATTCTCCATTGGATAATTTACTTCCAGCATTGAGCGTAATTCACTTGCTTCATCACCAACCATGAGATCCTGTAAAATTTTAATATAGAAACATCAGTGCTTGCAAAGTTTTCTAACCACCAGAATCCTCAAGAATGACAGTGAACTGCACCAGCCTGTGTCAAACTGTGTTCTTAAACAATGCCCACATTTTAGAATAATTTTCATGTACTTAGGAGAGAAGTAGAATAAATTTCAAGCAGTATTTAAATTTAGCTTTTACCCACCCCAAACCTTTTCCAAAATAAACTTTATTTATTCCATTTTCCAATTAACCTTAAACAAACCAATAAACCCTGGTACAGCTAGGCACTAAAGATCTTTATAAGTACAGATGCTTCTCCACTGACACCTCCAAACTATTTTATCAAATACTAATTTCTAAGGGCTGAGATGCAAAACAGCACATAAGGGCAGTAGTAGGTGGGATTTGCAGAATAATTGTCCATGCATGTTGCAAATTTCTGTGCACAATACCAAAAAAGGAATAATGAGTGGTGAATAAGCATACCGAACAGTAGCAAAAGCAAGTAAGAGATTAGGAGTTCCACACTAGACATTAAAAGAAACAATGGTTTACATATTGCCTATGTCAGTAGGGTGTGAAGAGACACATCTAAATATAAAAATATACCCTTGTCTGTACCATGCCAAAAGTCCCAAGCCAAAAATCCCAGTAATGCATTCTTACACAAATACAATCAACTAATGCACAGTTTGTCCAGTCATTTCACACTGATTAAGCAATCTGTTTATTAAAGTTAGTTATGCAAACATTGCACATTCAAATTAGTAGCATTGCATCTTCTCCTTTCCCACGTATTTCCCAGAGGAAGTATGCACAGTAACGTCTTACTTTGGTCCCTGTTACATCCCATACTTCTAAAGAAGCCTAAACTGACTTGCCTGTGTTTTGCCCGTAAGAACCCATTTCTAGACACCAACAGCACTGTTTCCATGCCAATACTAATTTAATTGAAAAAAAATCCAGCTGCTTCATAGAAAAACATGCCACCGCAGTTTGCAGTTGCTGTGGCACAGAAAACTTCTGAATTGAGAGTAACTCAACCTACTAGTCAATACTAGGGAAAAAAGTTGCACAACAAAAAAAACTGGCACCCAGTTTATAAAGCCTTTGTTAGAAATAACCTAAACAGGTACTGTCAACTATATAAAAAGGAAGTTAATTGAAAACACTTTAAAGCAAACCATTTCTCTTCCACCCCCTCTCACTGACAAAGTGTTTTGTTTGTTTTCCCCTTGCACAGTAGATCACACTTAGTTTTCAACTGCACAGAAGACAAAAGTCAGTCGACTAACATTTTAAATTAAATATACTCTAGTGAAACCATACTATGAAAACTCCACCATGCAGCCACATTACTCCTGAGAATTTCAGATGACAGAAACTCCACCAGTTAGAAGAATCAGAAGCCTTTTTTGTGCATTGTTTTTTGAGGCTCTATGCTGCCGAACAGGACACAGCCCAGGAAAAGCTGCTATTCAAATGTGCAATGAAAGTTGCACAAAACTTTCACATCCTCTTAAAACAAAGTTAAAGGGCAGAACAATTGTTCTCAAGAGCACACTAACAGACATGCGTACTTGGTCAGTGAAGAGAAAGGAGGACAGCACAACTGAATTTGCAGAGAGGAACCAGTATCATGACATCCAGTGTTTCCACCACTTTGGTACTCAGTAGTATTTGCCTAACCGAAATCTGAAAGTTTTTCAGACTCATGGTTTGTAATGTTAAATAGAGCAATTTCTACTGTTAAAGATGATCTTTAAGTGTTACTCTTGTATCTTGCAAAACTACAAGTTATGTAGCATTTAGAAGCAATACATCAAATACTCTCATAAATTAGTTGCTAGTAAACCAAAGCAATGAACAACGTCCAAAATAAGTATGTATTCAAATGTAAAATGTAGGACAAGACAAAACAATGAATAGCATCAAAAAATAACATAACAGCTACTAGGTCCCATCAAGCAAAAATGGTAAACAAATAGCACAGGGGCACCTCACTTACCATCTTTTTGTTATTCTACTTCAACAGGTCAAGAAAGGTGAAGAAAGAAGGTAGAAGCAAGAAAGTCAGAAAAGGCCTAAATGAAATTCTCAAATTATTTTAAGTACACAGTAGAAATAGGCTGAAAAGAGATGCATGTACAGCAGGAAATGGTCTGAGTTAGTTTAGTTAGGGCCAAACTAACATTCTCAGGATCTCAGATTAAAATACCGCTTCAGGGAAGCTACTGCTACATGTCAGTGGCGTATCAGGCTTATGCATCTTACGTTGCAAACGAGATCAGTATATATGCCAACTTCTCACAAATAGGATTCTGTGCATAAGTATTCTGTAACACTGGAGTTTTACCCTGGGCAAGGCGTTCGTCTGAACTAGACAAGACTCTGCACAAGGCATTTGACTATAGCTAGCTCTGACAAATGCTAAATTTAAATATTGTTTTTAAAATTCCGCTTTAAATACCCAAGAACTGAAAACAGTAACATAAAAGCATTCTCCTATAAGCAGGCTAATCTGCTCACGTATCATGGAACTAATACCCAGAAAGAATCAAATAAGAGATATTTACTTAAATCACAGCATCTAGTCTCAGAATGGAAACAAGCAACCATGAAGTGCAGTAGGAAGAGCAGTGTCTCAAAACTCTCTCCCTATAGCAAGCTACGGAGGTAGGATAAGCTAAGACAATCCAAGCAGCCAGGAAGCACTATGAGCTACGTAAAGTGCACGTGCACAAACATTGTCCAAAATTATACTAAAGCCATTTCCATTACTACTGAGATTTTTCCTTCTTCGATTAAACTCACTTTGAGTCACCTAAACTGTCAGAAGCCACAGGGCAACTATCAGCACCATTAGGGCAAATCTACCCAAGTCTGCAAATCGCGTCAAAGCAAAAGCGCATAGAGTTTCTGGCAGCTGCCTCTGGACAGGCGGTACCAAAGAGGCTGGTCCCAGCACCGCCCTCTTCCTCACTTCAAACCCAGAGGACGGAAACGACTTCTCCAGGCCGCCCTCAGCAGCAACTGAGCAGAGCTGTAGGACATGGACTATGGCTGAGCCCATCACTGGGTCTGATCTGCCCCAAACCCCTGTTTTACCTAGTAAGAGCTACTCATCAGCCCTGCCTTCCTCAGAGCGTTAACAATCCCCCGAACCTGCTGCAAAGATTAGTATCTCTGTCAAAGCTAAGAGCAGCACCTGTGCTTCTGGTTTTAGAGTTTTAAGGTTGCAATTTTAAGCAAAATAATCCCAGTAATAACCAAACTTTTGTGTTTTATGTTCTGAACCAGGGACTCTAGGAGGAGAAAAAGCTATATCCCAGCTGCTGGCTGAAAAAAGAATCCAGAAGGAAAGCACAGCAAAACAACTTGAAATCAGTAACTCAACAGATACATGACAACCACTGTTTTGATCAGCTTCCAGACTTCACACAGAGTTCCGAATTTCACAGGAATGACAGCTTTTCTGAATGGTTTTGAAAAGTTAAACTGATCTTGCCAGCTTCCTTTACTCGGTTTTAAACTTATCCTGTAAGAACCTGCAGTAAATGGCTGGAATTAAGTTTGGCATAAAAATAATCTGCTAAAATACATTACTTTTTTTAGGAAATCTGCAAGAAACTCATGAAGAAAAACATCACTCACTCAAGTCTTCCTACTGTATTACGCTACAGGCATACCCAGAGTATCTGTGACAGGGATTTCTTCTCTTGATGCACTTGCTTTCTTAAGAAAAGGTGACAAGCTATTATATGCAGATGCTATAAAACTTCTAGGAAGAATCTAGACACAGTTTATACTCTCTAAGATAACCCATGTGATCCATGCTCAAGCAGAAGATGGGCAATGCATGCAAAATTATAGTTTACTGGTTCTTTCACACTGATCTCATGTCAATTACCCACTTCCACCTGTAACGCTAAATCTTTCCAGTTCAAGACTGTCACCTGTAATGATATTAAACTAAGTTATCAGATAATCAGAGGATACCCAAACTGGCAGGACAGGCTGTATCAGATCAGCTGGAAAGAAAACACGGCTTCAACAACGAGATTTAACGCAAGAGAATTCTTCTTGGACTTCATACTTTTAAATCACTGTGTAGCTTTCATAAAACTTTACCAGAACCTCCTCGAAGAAACTGGCACATTAACTTTAAGTAGGTATCTGAAGAAATGCCTCTCCCCAAGTCTTTCAAGAGAAAAGAATATGTTTTCCCTCTCTTTACAAGAACTCCTATCTACTGTAACAGGGAAAGATCTCCATCCATTCAACCAATTTGTCCTAGCTAACACAAAGCAAGCAGTATTGCAATATTAAATTAAAAAAAAAGGCACATTTTTGAAAGGTCTCATGACTTTCATCCTCTTGACTTCCCAGCATGGCTTTCTGCTGACACTAACTTTTTCCAGGGAGGGAAGCAGAAATCAGGTAGCAAAGCAGAAATCAGGTAGCTGAACTTCTTGCCGCCCATACAGTTCTGAAGATAAGGAACGAGGCTAGGCAGATATTTTTTTCTTCTGCTAATCTGCTGCTCAGAAGCAACAAGGAAAGGAAAACTGAAACTCATACATGTGTGTCTCTACTTGACCTTCCCCAGCCTAAAAGAGGGCTTCTACAGCTCTGCATCGCCTCCTGTTTCTCCCTCAGGTTTCTACTTCTGCCTTGCTCTCAAAACAGTGCTTGCACCACTATGCAGTAAGGCAGTCAGAACCTCACCTGACAAAGAAATCACTCTTTTTCTCAGCTCGATCAGCTCTCTGAAGCGGCTGACCACATGCCTGCACAAGCAGTACAACCAGCACAAGGTGAGAATGCGTGGCTAGAAGCAAGGATGTGACCCACAGCAAGGCCAAGACATTTACTGAAGCCTGTATTCCAGAAGCATTTACTAACATTTGAAGCATTATTCTAATTACAAAACAAAGTGGGAAATGACAGGTCCCTGGACTTCACAAAAAGATTCTCAAGCAGTGGTATGTGTCCCTGATTCCAAGCTTGGAATAACATCCCAAGACAAACCAGCCTGAATACTCTTTCTCCATCTTTAACTGACATGGAGTACCTACACCTATCAACAGCAAAAAGAAAAGAAAACAAAAACAATAGAAACAATGAAATGCAAACACAAGCAAGGTTAAACATCTCATACAAGATCACAGATGATCAACTGTGAGTAGAAAGCAAACAGTATAGGAAGACCTGGAAGCTCCAGCAATTCTTCAGCATTGTCTCAGAATCCCACAACACAGCTCAATGACATCAACCACTTCCAATTTCTGCCTTCCAATCTGGACATCATTTACAACATACTGGCACTTGAAGCCCCTTTTTGCCCAGAACCACCCGAGCCCTATCTGCTGCCTCCTTAGTTGTACTATCTGAAGGCCTCCAGTGCTTCACATCACCCTCTTAATGAATTTGTAGTTTGCAACAGACTAAAACCCAATACAAAAATGAATCTGGATATACCAAAACAGCGTAAAGGGGAATTAACAAAAAACCAATTCCAAATACTAGATAAGTCAAAAGCTGCCCTAAATATTTTTAACTGTCACAAAGTAATAATAATGAAAAAAAATTACCTTGATTTCAATGTTTCCCACTTTTGCGGTTGATCTTATAATGGGTCTTCCAACCAAAGCTGGAAAAATGTGCTCTGGAAAATTTGAGCCTGCATAGCCACATTTCACAAACTGAAAAGGAATAAATAATTTTATTAGAATATGCATTACTTTTGTTTACCAACAGAAACCTGGTCTGGCATAGAAAATTAAGGCCAAATTTAAGAGCATGTGTCCCACTGGATTTATACTTACTGATCAATTTTACACATTTCAATTGATGCGTAGATCTGTAAAACTGAATTAAAGTATCTTCCAGAATGTTTTCTGAGTCAGACCGTCATATTTTTGAGAAGCCATATTAAAACAACTAAGTATGTTGAGAGGTATAAGACAGTGCAATGTCTGATTTTGGACTTCCTACAACTCTAAAATTCTCTAGCAACCTAAATTCCATCCTTTTGCAATGGATCACCTTATGATGAGTACTCAATGAGACCAAACTGAATCACCTCTTCAATTAAAGCACACAGTGGCATAATAAATTACACATCAGAAAAAAAAAAAAAAAAAAACCCAAAACCTTGTGAATTCAGATCTTACACTTTTATAAAAAGGTTTAACAGTGAACTAGCAGATAAGTTTGTGCAATTCAGATGGATTTCTCAGTTTGATAATTTTACAGAGTTCCTTTTAAAGACAAAGACAGGATTTTTGCAGTAAGCACTTTCAAAGCCAACAGCACAACCAAAAACTCAGTTGATGGTAGTTCACACACAAACTCTTTTGAAGGAGTATTTGTCACCCAAATATGAACAAAAGGAAGCTTTCCATCACTGGGTCCCAAGAGAGGATATTCACTAAGAAAACAGTGAGGATTAACTGAGGGGAAAAAAACCCTTGTATGTGTGTGTGTGTGTGTGCATATATATATATATATATATATTCACCACAGGAAGCTTGGTTGTAAAACAAGAACTTTAAAGTAACTTCAGCAAGAAGTTACAATTCTAGCTCATGGGGATCAGCAAGTTCTGCTCTTCAGCTATCCTACTATGATTGATGGTCACATACTAGTCTGACATTCTGCCTACAGTTCATACAGAGCTGGTCTCTTTTTTTGATTAATACTTTGCATACTGCTCTGTATCAGCATGCCAGAACAAAATCCTGCAGTCCCAAACTAAACATTACACATTTTCCTTTGCAAAATGACTCAACCATCTAGGTGTAACAGCAGTAACACTGCACTGCAGGATCACTCAGGTTGGAGACAACCTCAGGATCTGCCTCGTCCAACCTTTGGGCTCAAAGCAATTCAGACCTGGATTCAGACCAGGTAGCTTAGGGCTTTAACCAGTTGGGCATTGGAAGCCTCCAAGGACAATTCACAGCTTCCTTGGGACCCTGTTCCAAAGCTTAATTCTCCATTTCAGGTTGTATTAAAAGCCACCTGCTAGAATTTCCAAAACATTCACCGAGTTTTCTGAAGTCAGGTTTGAAGACTGCCACTGAAACAATTATCACAGCAAAGAGTACAGCTAATTGCAGCTGAGGGGAATTCTGCCATTACACAAACGTGAACAGTCACTTTCTGTTGCTCTAAATTATCTGCTGTACTGCAGTAAAAAGGTTACCTGTTTTGGAAAGAAATTTTTAAAGGCAGTTATGGAAAAAGCCAAGAGATATTTTAATTAAAGTTGGGCTAATACAGGGGGGAAGGGATTTTTTTTGCTTTTTGTGACCCTAATTTCTTTCACCCATTCAGTGCTCCCTGTAGAGCTTGAAGAATGACACTGTGTACACAACTGATGTTGCTTATTCTACTTCAGTCCGAGTTCTCTGAAAAAGCAAGTACTTATCAACTCTTTTGCTTATATTAAGGCCAGAAGTACCTAGGAGTTATAGATCTTATCTGTGTATTCAAGAATGCAGTGCTGCTATGAGAAAGCAGAGTAGCCACAAGTATTTTCTGCATCACACTACCTGAATACACCAGAAGACTTTACACCAGAGGAAGCGTATGAGGCATTTTGTAGGACTGATTCAGCTCAGTTCTTCAAAATGTCTCATAGCTTGAGTCTAAGTTAAAAAAAAAAAAGCTCCCTTTCAGACATAGCAAATCCCTGCATTCAGGGCAATCAGAGTTTCTGTTGCTTCTACAATATTTAGGTATGCTTTTTAGAAGTTTCATTGTGCAGGACCTGGTTAAGCTAGAAGGAGGTTTACAGAACAGCCCATATAATCCCATCACCCTCCAGCTCAGGGTTTCATACATTGTTCCAAGTTCAACTCTAAGCACCTCCAGTAGCTCACGCACCTTTACACCCATACATTTGCTTACAGCTTTTCCCCCAGCATGAAGCTACTTCCCTACCAGTCACCATCAACTGTGTCGGTCAACAGAAGTAACATGACTGGTAACGGCCAAGCGAACCTTTACAACTCAAGCTACTGGAGCACCCCCACCCCTCAAGAAGCTCCAATACCCACACTTTTAAATCCTGCCGACTGGGAAAATAAACCCCAAGATTTACACAGCAACCACTGAGATAAGTGACCAAAACGACTACCGTACAAAATCAGTAAGTGCCTCTTGGCCAACCTTAAAAATACCTCTCAAAATCACATACAAGTATGCTGACCTAGAAAATGCTGATCTACAAAAATATTATTCTAAGTTCTTACTATTTGAATTGTAATAGTAACTTCCAGGCCCTTTCTGCGTTAAGACCTTGACACACCTTCCTGGGAAGTTAACAATTTGGCAATTAACAAATCCCAGATTTTAAAAACAGATTTGTCATTTCTCCAACCAGCCTAAAACACAATCAAAACCAGATTTAATCTATGTCAACTACAATGAGCAAGATTAAGCTTGGACATTTCACAGTCTGTTCCCCACCTCTTTCAGGCCAGAACAGAGTGCCTCTAAAATAAAATAAAATTACATTTTCACAAAGTTTGGTAAATTCAGCAGTAGATAGAAGGGGCAGAATTTTACTCTGTCTCCCCCCCTTCAAATTTGCAATTTCCCTTCCAGGCTACAGCAAAATTTAGTGAAGATGAGAACAATTCAGCCTCGTACACCAGCCTCCCCATCAACGCGAGCATCCCCACTGCAACATTCTCCCTGCCATGATGCTGAACGTTCAGCTGGTTCGGTAGCTTTGTGATGATGTAACACTGCATATTATGGCTGAAGAACCAGACTTGATAAATCTACCAACAGGTAAGTGCACCTAAGAAACACAGATGCACATAACAGATCCTGCACTTTTAGATTTTTGAAGAGGTACAAGAAACATAAGGCACTTCTCCCTCCCATCCCTTACAGCAGATGCTCAAAAATCTTCAATGGAACATTATGAACTGCCGTAGTTTGGAACAGGATCAGCTTCTCTTTTCTAGTGCCAGACACTAGACACTATTCCTGCCATTCCCAATTTGAATCTCTCTAGTAAAACTTCAGTATAGCGCACTTGTTTCTCTTCCACCCCTCACTTGTGCACATCCCTTAGAACAATCACCACGTAATTTCAGTACAATGCTCAGTATACATCACATCCCAAACAGCACCACCACCACCCAATGAATTTACGCATCTCTGTAACAAAGCCCAGAATTCACCATTGTTCATTTTTGCACACATTTGCTATACATTCAGAATGTTTTAAGAATAGCTACTTAGCTTGCTGTGTGCAAGACCATGTATGAACGAAGTTTTACCATATATAGCTTCTTCTCCATTTCACTGTGGTTTATACCGGCTCTTTCACTTCCTACTGAGTCATCAAACAGTAAGAACTTGTATATATAAGTATTCTTTCAAACAAAAAGAATGAGGAAGCTTACAAACAGGCCATGTGACAAGTTTTAAAATGAAGTCTAATATTTTTATCAGGTCTCTGTGCTTGATTCTTTCCATTGATGCAACTCTCAAACAAAACACCTAAATATAAATACAGCAATTTTACAGGCCACTAACTGACTTACCATTTGTACTATACTAATAAAACACATTCCTCTCTAATGCTTTAGACCTTTGAGGTGCCATTGCCTGCCTCTCTCCCACACTACATGTTGCACAAACTTCCTTCTAGTCACCTCTTCCTCAAAGATTGGTCACAACCAGATACAAGTCCTATTGCAGCATAACAAGAACAGTCAATTTCAAAGACAAGCCTAAAATTAAAATCGCACCTGATTTTTCTAATAGTCTCCATTTTCATGTAGTATTTCTGGCACATGGCAAGGGATTTAATTTCAGTTATGGTTTTAAGTATGACATATCATGGTGTATCAGGAGTCACTCTGACAAAGTATCCCTTCTTTGTCAAACAGAAAAAAATATTATAAAAACACTGGTTTGACGATATAGGACTACTTGATAATCTCAACACGCGGCTGAGGCTCGAAAGATTTACTGAATACAATTTTCCTCTGGATTAATTATCCCAATTCAACATAAATATTTTGAGTTTACTGATTTCACAATTATTTCTTGATACCTTGCTGCCCCCACACAACGAATTCAGTGGCCAGGGTACTTCCATACACACACTGTTCTACTCAGAGATGGAACACAACCCAAAGCAACACAAGCTGAAAAGACACAGGCCCCTCCTCTCGGCACCACAACAGCACTATCAAGGCAACTTCCACTCTTAGTTATTTATATCCTGCTGGTACAACTCACAGAGGAAAAAACCCATATCATTCCAAGACATCTCTTGATTTCAAAGCACACACAGATCTATTACACTGTACAGAATCTCGGTTGCAAACCCAGCTTGGGCAACTGGGTAAAAATAATGGCTTCTACCCCTCACCTTACTGGGGCTGGACAAAGCACAACACTGCTGTCACTCCCAATACACTAAACATTTCACAACTCCATGATTTATAGCTAGGTAAAGGACCATGTTAAAGGATGAAGCTCTAGATATTTTTTTATTATGGGCCTAACAATAAGAATATTAAAAAATGAAGAAAGAAAAAAACCCAACAAAAAAGCTTCCACATCCCTTATTAAGAAGAAAACAGTAAATGCCTTCTTTTTTTCTTTCCCTTTCTCAACAACAGCATAAAAAGTGCCCAAAAGCTCCTGACCCCAGCCCTATTAAAGAAAATTTTTGCTACAGGAGGAAAAACGAGAACTGTCAAACCCCTGAACTACCAAATATGATGCTCTTCTTCCTGAACTGTGCTAATCATTTCAGATGCTAATTGGAAAACCCTCTAATTCAGGATGCTGAATCTCTAACACCACCATCCTTTGTCTCAACTATTCCCTCTTGGGCTTTAAAAAAAATATTTTTCTTTATTCCATGTGTTTATAAAAAAAAAACTTTTTTGTTTGCCATTCAAGAGATCTTTACATGCTGTCAGCTGTGTTAACTCTCCACATACTTCTTTACTGGGGGAAACCCTAGATTGCTAAACGAAATTACCGAGGGGAAATACCCACCTATGGCATCTTATCTTTTTGCTTTAAAATTGTATCTGTTTCACTTCCCACCAGGCACCTCAAAGCCTGAGTACCACTGACAGAAGGTGGGTTTCCAGCGGGTGCCTGCAGGCTCGAGGTGGGTGGGAAGGGTGAAACGATGGGGAGAAAACCTTTGGGGCTTTCTCGATTTAGAAAAATGCCAATTTATGCGCATGTTGCAGGTCAGGAAGGTATTAATGAAAGAATGATACTCCATTTTAGCCAGTAGCTGAAAAAAAAACCCAAAAGCATTTCCCTAAAACTTAATAATCCTGCATAGAGTGGACACATCCTGCTCAATGTATCATGTGCTCATTCAGAATTTTTTCAAAAATTCGGTATTTAAAAAAAACCGGTATTTTTGGGTGAAAGCTCGTTGTTGTAGGGAAGACTTGTTCAGGTCATTAGAGCAATAAAGAAATCCACGGTAAAGCAGCAAAATGCTGGGGCAGCGGAAGAGGGGGGGCGGGGGGGGGGAGAGGGGGGCACAGCACAACATCCGCGCCCCGCGCCCGGCACCGAAGAGCCCCGACAGCAGATGCTGCTCAGCCGGTTTCGGGATCACCGAGCCACGGGCCCCCGCCGGCAGCGGCGCCCTCCCGCGCCGACCGCCCCCCGCCCATTCATTCCGCAGG
>JAVJGJ010000059.1:88790049-88815400 GCA_035590215.1 Microhierax caerulescens
GAGGGTCGAGGAGGAACAGATGACATCTCACATGCAGCACGGTGAACGGTGTGTTTCTCAATCCCACTTTCAGTTCTGTGGAGCCCTCTCACTCTGTAGGTCTACAGGATTTGCACATGTGCTGGCTGGGGAAACTGAGGCCGGTTGTTGATGAGGCCGGTTCCAATGTTCTTTTGGCAGAACAGGGGAAAGACATTCTACCTAAGTATTAGTATTAACCTTTTCTCTTCATTGATCTGTTTGGTTTCTTACTGAGGCATTTTATCTTTGTCTCAGAAGTATTTAATTACTTTACAAAAAAACAGAAGGTGAGAAATATTCACAGAAAGTGTCCCTTAGAACTGACTAAACACTGGGTATCATTTTCTGGATTTATGGAACAGTGTATATAGTAAGTTAAAAATATTCAGGAAGTCTATCTCCTTCTAAATAGATCGTGGTTAAAAGGCAGATAAGCCCTCAACAGACACACCTCTAACATTGAATGACTACCTCATTATCATTAAGGGACTTTGCCCTTTACCAAATCTTAAGTATCTAACTTTCCTGGTTATAAAAACCAACCTCGCTCAGGTGCCAGAAGCAGTGTGGCCGTGATAGCCTACACAGGATAATTTTCCTGCTAAGAAAATACGACTCTGGTGTCAAACTGCATCGGACAAGAGTGCTCTGCTGGCCTGGATTTCTGTAAAGGGCAAAAAGGTCTGGGTTCTCCTCCCTATCAGCACCACCCATTCTGAGGCATCCGAGTTGGAAGTACTGGCATAATTGCAAAACATCTTCACACAGATGATATGATACAGTGTAGGTTACACTAGGATTCTTGTGTGAGATATTTGGCTAATTAAGCTCCGATGAGGACAGGTTTCTACTGTTGGGGATTTCTCAGTAACATTTCTTCACGAGGTGTACAAAATGTTTTTCCTCTTTAGTGTCACAGGGTTCCAGAGTATGAACTTTTATTTTGTTGACTTGTTTCCAGATAAACATAAGAACACATTGTAAAGGTCATTTTGCTTTTTAAATTCAACTCAGATTCAGTTCCACGTAGCACCTCTAGCACGTATCACAGCTGCCATTCCAAATTTTCAAAACACGACTTCATACAAAATTATAGAGTTGAGGCCTGGCAAATCATAATGAATTGTGATCACTGTATATAGGATGATGCTTTATCACAAAGGTCCGGATCCCTGCAGGGCATATACTGTTGATTTCACTGAAAGATAGGGGCCACAAGTAGTTTTGTGATAAAGAAAATCTGCCTTTTCAGCTATGGCTTCTGATTTGAAACACTTTTAATTTCTTATGACTTGAGCTGAAGCACTGAGATGTACAGATCAGGCGTGTTGGACATTGGGCACCTCACTTACGGCAAATATCTGGGTGCTCTGGACCTTGCTCTTCATTGCCCTAAATGTTTTGTATTTGTTTAGGCATGTGCAGCAGATGAAATAATAGTACTAATAAATCTGAAGTCTCTGCTTATGTCACTGGTAATGTTTTGTGGACACTTTGCAGAGACGTAAATGGCAACTAATAGAAATTCAGAGCATCAAGAATCAGATATCCAGAGATTTTGAGTTCTTTTTATACCAGCTGAAGTCAATGAAACCATTTTCTGAAAACTGGATTCCAGATAATATTCTGGCAGGCAATGCTGGGTTATGCAAAATTAGATGCCACCTCTGAGAAGATAATTGTGATTATCTCATCGGGGAAGTCTGAGATAGAGCCAAGAATCTGAATCATCTGATACCCAGTCCTGTGCATTAACCACAATGCTGATTTTTTTTGACTACTGTGAGTTTGAATACTGACTTGTTAAAAAATAAATTAAGTTCTCAAAACTCATCCACAACATATTCAAAATAGCATTTTGACACAATTTGCTGATGGTAGAACTCTGACAACTGAAGTCTGTTTACACCTCAACATTTCAAAGAATGTGGTTTCAAATCAATTCATTCTTCATTGCTGGGAAGTTAAGCCCCATACGAGTGAACATTACTTTCAACACATTGATTAATGGTTGGGGTTTTTTACCATTCTTTATCTGTTTTCTGTATTTTCAAATTCAGTTTTTACAGAGTACTTTTACATGGGTAAATGGCTTGGTCACTGTCAAAACACAATGGAACGCTGTTGTTTAGAAAGAAAATATTGTTACATGCTATTGGATTTTAAGAATGGCCCTTATTATATTATTCTGAGTAGGAATACTTAGAAAACAAAAAAGTTCCAGAGAACATGACACCTGAGGTGTAACAGTAATTTATGTATATTATTTAACTAGTCTGTGTTTACTTGCAGTAATGACTTTGTGATACAGCAGGACCTGAACAAAACAAAGTCACTGGTAATTGAGCCAGCTTCTATTTGTGTACATGGACATGTGACAGTAAAGATACATGGACATGTGTCAGCACCCCATTGTGATAGATTGATCTGTAACATTTATCATGTACTAAACAGCTTGTGCCTAGTTTTCACAGAGATGCCATCTTCCAATATTTCACAGACATAAGTGATTTAAGATCCAGTGTATATTTTAGGATGTATGCAGGACTGTATGGAGTCTAGCTCCACATGAGGATGAGTTACAGGGAGAGTAAATGAAAGGTAGCATTGAAGTGTGTTATCAGGATCTGTTAGTTTAATTCAAGGGGGAAAAAACAACATTCTGTACATGCTAGAAACTAGAAAGTGGTGAGTTTTTTCCATTTCTCCTATGAAGACAGGATGAGAGAGTTGGGGCTGTGCAGCATGGGGAAACTAAGGCGACTTTATTACAGCCTTTCAAATATATAAAGCGGGTTTACAAGAAAAGTGGAGAAAGACTTTTTACCAGGGCCAGTAGTGACAGGACAAGGGGCAATGATTTTAAACTGAAAGAGGCCAGGTTTAGATTGGACATAGGGAGAATTTTTTATTATGAGGGCAGTGAGGCAAGGGAACAGGATGCCCAGAGAAGTGGTGGATGCCCCATCCCTAGCAGTGTTCTAGGCCAGGTTGGACGGGGCTTTAAGCAACCCAATCTACTGAAAGTTGTCCGTAGATAATACTTAGAAGACGAGGGAGGTTTGAGTAAAGGAGAGACATTTCAGAATGAAGTGCAGTATCTTCCATTAAGCAGCTTTTCCGAAGGCAGAAGAATTGCCAGTGTATGATACTGCTACGTGGTTTGAGTTGCACCTCTCACTTTTTTCCGAAAGACTTTTTTTTTTTAAGCCTTTTGTTTTTGACAAAGACCAAATGGATTTCTCAAACATGCTGGATATTTGCAAAGTTGATTGATTTATGTGCAGTGCAGATGCTCAGCGTGATTACTTTTTTACCATGCTCCATTTAGTGGTAAGAACTTCATTATATGAAAGCAATCAAAGACAGCTTCAAAAATTATATGCTTTCTTTTTCTTTTTTCTTTTTTTTTTCCCCTTCCTACTGCCATGGCACAGAGAAAAAAATGCATTCAGTGTTGATATAAGAGCTAGTGAGTACTGCCCTTGAAATTCCTAACTGCAGGCCTCTGGAAGCTACCCTGGTTAAATGAAGGCTGCAAACTTACTAAGATTGAGAATGAAAATGGGGAAATAGCTGAAATAAGTGGATGCACCACTAGCTTAAAATAAGGAAAACCTCTCTTCTCTTGTTATGCTGAAAAATATTTGAAACTGTCAATTAGCAATTTTTCAGAGATTATTTTCCCTGTGTTTCAAATGAAATAAGGCAAAACAGAAGGAAAAGGAAAGGCAATAAAGTTGGCTGGATTTTTTTGTAAATTGCAGGTGAAGATTGGGTGTAGTCAAAACTTTTGTATGAGAATTTTTATGCTTCCTTACAAGAAGGATACCGAGGTGTCAAACTAGGTAATAACACAGGAATGTGCATTTGCTTGGATTCTAGTAGCCAGACTCATGAAGAGAAAGTCTCACATGTGAATGTGAATGACTGCGGCGTTGTCACCTAATTCATTAGAAGCAAAGAACTGTCAGACCTCCGAAGTGTGCAAAACGTAAGACTGTCCTCTAATTTCTCCAATTTTGGCAGTTTTGAGGCCATTTCTACTTAAAGTTATTAATTGTTGGGGAAAAAATGCAACTTTTCTCCCTTTAAAATTTCTTCCCTCAGTCAACAGTTTATAAATGCAGTAGCACATTTCAGATGTCAGTAGTGTATTTTTATCTGGCAACTGACTAATGTGCATAATAAAATGGATAGGCCTGTCTGTTGAAACACAGCATAGTGAGACACAGCACAGTGCTGTTTGAGAAGGAAATAATCTTTTTTTGGATTTTCATTAGGTGTAATAGCTTGGATATCCACGGAAACACAACTGTTTGTAAGATGGATACAACATATTGCACAGTTACTCCACTTCCTGTCACTTACGTAAATATTTGTGTCGGGTTATTTTTGAAGAAACATCCTTTCTACACAGAACTAGCAGGTTACTAGTCAGTCAGCGAGTGAGTAGGGCTTTAAGACAGGAGGTGGCAGTCTTGACAGCAACTCACTGCTGCCTCTGCCTCGTTAAGCTCAGATCCGAACTAGGGTCAGAGCCGGCCACAAACAACTCGGGATCTGAGCCCTTTATCTTAAACATCGCAATGACAAACAGCTTACATATCGAAGATAGCAACAGCTAGCTTTGTCCTTTGTACCTGATAATTAAAAATGTAGCTAAGTTATTTATTAATTTTAACGTGGGATTGTATAAATTTTCCTAGATTTTTAAATATTTGGATCAATGGTTGTAGAGGGAAAGACTGAAGCACAGTGGAGAGGCAGAATTTAATCGGCCCCATTCTCATCTGGGTTTGCTTTTTCTAACTAGGAAAATCATATTGAAAACAAGAATAACTCCCAATAAAATATGATATTGTTTTATTCAAATAAGAGGTGTGTCTAATTCTGGTCCTCCTTGCAAGTATCCTGGAAGGCTGGGTGATCCTTCATCCCCTGACAGTGGTCTACAAGCAGGTCATGAGGTACTGCTATCTCCCTCCTGAACTGCCACAAAGTAATGGCAAGAGAAACTAATTCTATTAATAATATCACTGATTAAAATTTTCTGATCAACAGATCAGCACAAAAACTTGCAATTACCCAGTCTCAGCAGAGAGGAGAACTTGATGACATCATTGTTTTTCCCCTGTGAAAATGCTAAGTTGGAAAAAGACAAAAAAAGATTAAATGAATCACAGTAGCTACATGTGACATCCCACTTCCAATCTTTGTGAAGAATGTGAACAGTACCATTCACTGGGACAATCAAAATGTAACCAGAAGAGTTCTGCAGTATTGCTTATTTCCACTGGTATTCATAATCAGAATTTTGCTTGTAAATTTTGTTGCAAATTTTATGTATCTATTGATTAGTTTTCCTTACAGCCCCGCATTTAGAAATACATATTTTGGACCAAATCTCATTTTTTTCATTCAGATTCACATGAAAAGTCTTCCTTTAAAAGTTTGCAAAACAAAAAAAAAACTCAAATAGAATAAGTTGCAACTCTGCCCTACCTAGAAAGTGTAGATGCAATTAAGCCTTGATCCATAATAGAACTAATTTTCTAAGCTTGTTTTTTGTCACAGCCTGTAGCCAAAAAAGACAGTCTTTTCTTTCTTCCCTGTAGCTTGAATCCTTCAGTTAGCTTGTGCCTGCACAGATCTGTCTGCTCCACATAGACACAATAATCTACCTGAATGGCTCTGAATGCAAGATCAATTTTTCTGTAACAGTCCAGCTCTGTTAGACACAGCAGACATTGTCATGAAACCTTTTGTTTAATCTTTTTATTAAACAAACATTTTCCTAAGTTTGCATAAGCTGTCGCCCAGCCATGTCTTCCACACAGTCCTTTAATAACTAGCAGGGTGTGGTGATTAAATTTCCTCAGAGGCTTTTCTTCCATCTGACTACCAAAGAGTAATTTATTCCTCAGTTAACATCATCGCTTACTTACTTTGTTTCTTCAGCTTCTTCATCTGTTGGAGATAGATCAGTGAGTTAATACCTGTCTTTTTAGTGCAAAAAGGTTGTGGGGGATGACTCTTTGAGCCTGAGTCCCTAAAGAAATAAAGCTTATGTGGTCATACTCTGTCTATTCCAACATTCAGCACAAATAACACGGAACCCTGTTGGCCATTTTCACTTCATATGGAAGAGAGACAGAGGACTCTGGGCTTCCAGCTTCCCAGCAATTTTATGAAAATGGACAGCTAGGAGGAGGAAAGAGATCCTATTACTACCTTCTATGGGAAAGCTTGCAGTGTGAACTCGTTTCTTATAAGACAACTGAAAATTCATTCAGGCTCTCCTTTGAGGCACAGGTGTCTGAGGTGCTAGTCTTGACTCGTTGCATTGCTGAGAATTTATTTGCATGGGGATAGCTCTCCCTTCAGTGGACACTAGCAAAGGCAAGGCAAAGGCAGCATTTGTACTTTGGGTTTATGAAGTTCTCCAGTGAGATGGTTGCTATCACAGTGTGAATGTATGCCTCTCCTTTGTAGTGAATATGAGGCTGTGCCTCTTATGTGTAGATGGGGTACCTGGGTATGGTTGTCATGGTGCTTTTTCAGATAACTGCCTTTAAACATTTCTGTATCCTTCTGAAGGTGGAATGTACTGTGCTTGATGCTGAAGAGGTGCAAAACTATGTGATTTTTGAGTGTCTGCAATAGAGCAAGGTATTTGTTCATTAAGAAGATATATGCTAAGTTTCAAATATGAAAATGATGAAATTTTAGTTTTATTTGGGGTCAAGATGTGCACCTGTCTTTTTGTGTGTATGTGTTTTTTAAATTAGCCCACTGAAACTGCGAAAGAATGTGCAAAACTTGCATCATACAGCTGATCAGTACAGATCAGTACTCTTAGGCTGAAGGCAGAGTCTTAACAGTTGTTTTGTGCACTAGTTTAAATTTTGCTCCTTCATAGTCATGTTTATCAAACTGAAGAATGTGCCAAAAGGTATCTTGCTCTATGAAAAAGTGCAATAAACTTGGGCCTTATAATGTCTGTTGCTGGAGAAGTATAGTTTCCTTTTTTTAAGCAGGTGGTTTTGCAGTCTGAAAGATTCTATTTCTGTTTCCTGGTTTTGTTAAGACAACAGTAGCTGCAGCCTTGGCTAGTTTAGAAAAAACACAGACAGATGTTTTGTTCTACATTCAGATGTGCAGAGGAAAGAGATTTCCCATCTGCAGCCACATGGGTCCTTCTAGCTGCTACATACTGGTCTGTCCCAGACCAGGTTTTATGAGTTCCCCCTAATTCATATTGAGCACAATTAGGTACATTATCTTCAGCAGTTTAAAGTCCTGGTCTGAGGTATGGCAGCTGGCTTTGCCTCACCTGAGTTAGCAGCACTCCCATAAAATCATCTGCTAGCACATCTGAAGAGTGGAGAGGAACTTACACAGTTGTTCATCCTATCTGCTGGCAATGCTAAGTATAGAAGAAATCATCTGTACATAACTTGAAGCCCAGTTGGTAATGCATAAGCATACAGCATTGCACACAAGACTTCTGCCTGCACAAAAAATAAATTGGTACCATTTGGGGGTTTGAGTATCTAAGCTTAACAAACAGAAAGAAAAAGACTGACTCATATACTTTTACAAACTAATGCCAATGAGCAGAATCACATTTTAAATAATGCCACATGTTGAAAATGGTTTCTTGCACTGAGAAAAATGTGGCTAGTTGGAAACAGGTATTTGAAGAACCGTTTAGTGATTTGGGGCACTAATGAGATCTATTGAGTGTGGAAAAAAGTCCTCATTAAATAAATATACATTGGAATTTTTAAGAAGAAGATGTATTTGAAGTGTAACTTGAACTGTGAATGGCATGAGCAGATACTAGGGAGCCCTAGCTCTGTCTGTGGTAGGAAAGTCTAAGAAATGAGCAAATGGGTCCATGAGCAATGGAATCAGTGGAGCCTGGTTTCCAATGGATTTGTGTCTCATGCAAGTTTTTCCCCTGGCCTGGATGGTCTTTGTGTCTGTCCTAGATGGATCATCTGGTGTCTGATAAGAATAGGGCTTTTGCCACATCCTGTTCCATGGCACCATTTGGATCTCCTCTTCTTCCTCGCTGGCTGCCTGCTTCCACTAAACTTGTGACAACTTTGTATCATCAATCCTGTAATTAACTTAAGAATTTAGTTGAAAAAGCACACACTGGATTCGGAAGTTACTCAAGGAGGAAGTGAAGACAGCAGAATAGGCACTCAGACACAAAATATGATGACAAAGGCCTTTTTACCTTAGGAAATCGGAACAGTTGGAGAAGGCACTTCCTCTAGATTTGGTGATTTCCAGCACTGGCAAGGTCATCTCAAGTCAGGGACTAGAAAGGGTAAATGGAAGCAGCACTAAAACCTGCTTTCACGTTGCAGTCCTTAAAGCCGTTTCATAGAGAGCTGGGGTACAGGTTTACAACATTGTACCATTGTGGTGGGTTTGTTGTCATTTATTTGGAACATGGTTATTTATGAGCTCAAAATAGGTATAGTTAGAATTTCAGGTGTTGGTCTAACTATATGTAGATTACATTTGTTTAATTATTTGTTAGGCAGGTGTTACTGGTACTATTAACTTTGCTTAATCTGTTAGTCATTCCAAAGTAATTTTCTTTTCTAGGTGGGAAATGCAGTGGATATGAATGAGAAAACAAAATCTAGTAACAGGTGCATAAAACAACCTACCTGAACATGTATCTGGATCAATTTCAATAGGCACATTTTGTGAACCAAACCAATTTTCTGCAGTCCTTATCAACATTTTTATCAAATCATCATCCCAGTAGGTCAAAACTCTATTGTTTTGCTAATACTTTGGTTGACTTGAAAAATAACCCTCCTTTGACTATTTGAGAACCTTTAGCTGAAATATGTGGTAGTGGCAGGCTATGCTTTTGTCCTAGGTTAAAAAAACACACTTAAATGGAGAATAGAAGGGGAAACTATCAGAACTGTTGAGAATAAACAGCTGTATGTTTTCCCTCTGTCTCTGAAAACATCATTTAGCTCCAGGCATAGGTTTGAATAACACCAGCTAAAAATTTATTCTATACAGAGTAAGATATACCTTGTATCAGACTTAGTAAGAAAAAAATGTAGGTTTCATGTAGATTATTTCATTGCATGTAAAAAAATATTATATGTCTTTACTGCACAAACCAAAATTATTTATCTAGGTGTTTATCCAAGTGCAAAAATTTTCACACCAAATACAAAATATCTGTTGATATAATTAGGATGGGAGAATTGGTGTAGATATGTGGGATTATAAGACTTCTTTACCTCAGTGAAATTCTCAGTAAGAATGTAACAGCCACAGGGCTTGTAACCAAATAATATTTTAGTTAAACAAACTATAACTTACACTTCTAGAAAGTAGTAATGCTTCTATAAGAACTAGATGTATGCTGGACCCTAGGATATGTTGTCAAATAACACAGCTTTTATCCGGGGATAAGTTCTTTTTAAACCTGAGGAAGTTAATTTCTATTCCCCACTTTTATATAATTTCATACATTACTCCATGAGACAGTAGACTTTCGTATTCAGTTCCTGCCTTCCAAGCCTTGCTTTTTCAATTTCAGTAAGCCATCACCTTACAGGGCATGAGCACTGCAGTTTATAATATTGAACAATACTGAGGTAGTTAGATCCTGTGTCAAACCTGCTATATGACTCTTTTGCAACACCCTAATATAGGTGCTGTGACTGTTGTGTTCAAATGACTCCTGCTTGAGCAGTGCTGGGGTTGTTGTAGACTAGAACAGGTATCTTGGCTGTTCAGATCTGTGCTTGCATGAGTTTAGCCAACATCTGAATCAACTCCAGGACCAAGAAAGGCAATAGTGGTGGGTTTTCAAGCTCCTCAGACCATTTTCTTGCATTGAACATAGTATTTGCCAGCAGGTTAGAACTGAGCCTTTGGTATCATCTATGAGTTTCCTGGGTACATACAGTAACCTGGAGTTGTCTTCCAATTTCAGGCCTCCTTTAGATATTGTAGAACCATAGAATCATAGAATCATTTATGTTGGAAAAGACCTTTAAGATCATCAGGTCTAACTGTAAACCTCATACTGCCAAGTCCGCCACTAAACCATGTCCCTAGGTTTCACATCTACAGGTCTGTTAAATACCTCCAAGTATGGTGACTCGACCACTTCCCTGGGCAGCCTGTTCCAATGCTAGATAACCCTTCCAGTGTAGAATTTTTTCATAATATCCAGCCTAAACCTGCCCTGGCACAATTTGAGGCCGTTTCCTCTCATCCTATCACTTGTTACTTTGGCAAAGAGACCAACACCTGCCTCACTACAACCTTTCAGGTAGTTGTAGAGAGTGATAAGGTCTTCCCTGAGCCTTCTTTTCTCCAGCCTAAGCAACCCCAGTTTCCTCAGCTGCTCTGTTAAGTGCCCTCTTTCTGTTTACTGCAAGACTTTATGTACTACATGAATCTGAATCAGTAGTTTGGGGTGCTCTTTGTACTTGGCGCAGTATGCAAACAAAATGGTTCTGATAAATCTGTGCGCAGAAGAGATCTTTTTGTATGACCTTGGCAGCAGACACGGGTATGTGCTCTTGGCTTCAGGAGGGACAAATAGTTCTGGAAGCTGCAGGCTGGGACAGTACTTAGGAGAAGTATCACTCTATCTTTGCCCTAGCCTGAATAGGCTTCCTTTGATTCTGTGTATTAGAAGTCTCAAGAAAACATGCTTTAACAACAAAGGCTATGTAGAGTGTGACCCTGGTGCCCAAGAGCACAGACCATACATATAGCAGTCATGTCTTCCTCATAACATGCTCAATGTAAGTCACAGCATCTCAGATCACATTTGCCAAGACCACTTTCAGTGTTCTTTGGGTAGTATTTTGAATATTGTCAGCTTAAAAAGTAACAGTTGCTCAAGAATATTTCACTGATTTCATGGGTGAGTATCTAAGAAAATCTGAAAGCTGCAGCTCATGAACAGGACAGTCTTCCATTTAATTTCTTTCTCCACTCCCCACCCCCATCCTCCATTTTGTTGTTTGTTTTTGTTTTTTTTTTCTCCTTGAAGCTGGCAAAGCTTTGCATATAGGGATTTTTACTCTCTGGTCTTCTTATGCCCTGAAATATGACCTGATCATTCCAGACCTATTTGTAGTAGTCATTTAGCAGTACCTCTGCTAGATATGGGGATATTAAAGTTAACAAAAAGCATGTAGTTTTACTTCTAGAACCCAGGCTAACAATTAGTGCCAAAGCATGGAAAGCCTGTTTTTTTTCCCAATGAAAATGAATAAACTGAATTACTAAGACAATAAAGATGGGAGTCCCATGATGGTATTGCACACAGCTTTGCTTTTCTTATTGAAGAGAGCTCGGAAGTAATTGTCAAATTAAAATGAATCACACCCTAAATTCCAGCCAGCTTCTCTCAGCAAATGGTCAATAGTCAATAAAGAGAAAGGCAATTCAGAAAATAATTTGTTCCCTCTATCTTTGATAGCTATTTCAGGATAGAGAGCCTCATCCCTCAGAAGGATGAAGGGATGCTGTCTTACATGTGCAGCTGTCATTGCTTAGCTTTCAAATTAATTCCACTCGATTATCCAACCTGTTTTTGTTACAGGAAACAAATGAAAATGCAGTCAGTATTTGCAAATGCAAAGTTCTACAGAAATATAAGTTATTGTGCTATATTTCACCCTGCTCCACAGAGCAACAAAGAAGGCCTTTTAATTTACCCACTGAGAACAAAGTGCTGATTTGGCTCTGTGGTTCTTGGTAACTGTCTTTGCTCTGCTATTTCCTGTTATTTTCTCAAGCTCTGTATTTCAGATGTGAACAGGGACCTACTCAAAATCTCTCTAGGTTTGTAGTGGTATGACATGATTCCTTGGACACATGTAGATGGGTGTTATTTGCCAGTAAAAAGGGAATGGAAAGTGAAAGCATGGCAGAAAGTTTTCTCATTTTAGTTCTGAGGATTTGATGCTTACCATCAACACACATGGTTAACAGCCTTCCCCAGTGCTGACCTTGCTTCACATGTTCCACAGAGGCTGCATGCTAAATCTCATTTCCTAAGACTTTCAGCACTTTGCATGATGGTTGCACCTTTCTTCCTGAGATGCACTTTACACAGAGATGGTCCGTCTTCGCTTCTGTAGCATTGGCAACAGCGCTTAGCAACTCCTGTCACACATCTCTGCTGCAGTCTGACACTGTGAAGTTGTCTGCAGGCCAGACAGTGCTGCAGGAGAAGCAGACGCTTTTGAACAAAAGTTCTGGCTGCATTAACAGATGATTGAATTTAAAGACAAGGTATTGCCACGTTGAATGATTGTGGTACTTCAGTGCATGCTAGTGTTCGCTGACACATGTAATCTATAGAATTTTGTTTGTGTGTATTGGGAGAGGGGATTGTATCACTGCAACAGTCTGACACCTCAGCTACATTGGTGGCCTTATTTCAAACCTTTTTGGATGCCAAATTGAATGAAGTGCTTTCAGAATCTGTGGATGACCTGGCAGGAGCCGAATGATTGTCCTTAAAACCATTTGTACTTTCTGTTTTGTGACCTTGGCAGATCAGTGATTGGGAAAGTTGTTCACATGCCATCTGCACCTGCTAGCTTTGCCACACTGCGATAGGTCATTTCCTTTCCAAACATGACTGGCTTCTGATACCAGTGGGAAATTGGCAGCTCTTCCATGAAAGCAGTAGATTTCAGTTTCCTCTTTAGGCTTTTCACTGAGATAGGAAAGGAGTTGTTGTTGTTATGGTCCCGGTGCTCTCTGTCAGAGCTCTCTTCCCCACATAACTGCTTTTTGAGTCATTCAAAACCAGTTTGTCAATAGTATGAGGCATCATGTATTGTATATGAAATGGCACCGAGATAATTTTTTCCCAGTTTCACTGGCTTAATTCTAAACAGAACTGCACAATCTACAGCGTGACTATTTCCCTTTCCTTTCGTCTCTTGGTCTTTTTTCCTTATTTCTGTTAAAGAAGAAGAGAGTGCAGAATAAAGTGGCTATCTGGGAGTAGGGCTTAAGAAACAACATAGCAGAATTGAAATGTACTTTTTTTCCTATTTGTTTGTCATATCAAAAAGACTAGGTGAAGTAGCATTCATTGTCCTTTCAGTTCCTTCTCCAGAAATGATGGAAAGCTGTTGTGACTTCTTTGTTAGGGGTGTTTAGATCAGAAGGTAGGGAATCAGGGGTGTTGGGTAGGACCCAGGCAATTGCCTCATCTCCAGCCTGAATTAACAGTTTTGCAGAGAACTGCAAAGGAGCTGTGTTGCTGACAGCACAGTGGTGAATTTTGTTTCCACTCTTAACAGCACAAAGCAGCAGTATTGGCTTTACCAGTGATTCAAAGATTTGCTCTCCCTGAAAGTTAGGGTAAATGTTTGTTGCATCCAATGTGTGTCTTTATAAATGTGCACTGTCTTTTTCTTCCTGTCAGTTGCTGGAGGTGGAGATAGAATCATGCGGTTTTGTCTGTGCTTTCATGTAGTGTTATTAATGAAACAGGTAATCCTATTTGTCTTAAAATCAAGGCAAATATCTCTTGTGTTCTGTCCATCTGTTCCAGACACCAGCAGCATGCTCATCACCATGGTATTGGAACAGTCTGGTACACAAATAGCAATCAGCAGTTATTAACATAATATTATTACTTGGTCCATAAAGCTAATACTGGAAGAGATACTGACATCGCACACTGTGAGATACTTTCTCAGCTGATGTACTTTGCCTGAATATGATCATATTGTCTATAAAAATCAGTAAACGGATGCATTTTTTTATTGTTTCATGCAAACAGCATAAATTGCCAGCATAATATGTATCAAAATTTACTCTTTACATCCAGTAATTTACAATCCATTGCTATCTTGTTGTAGAACAGCATTCCTTAGAAAACAAAGGGTGGGCTTTTTACATGCAGTAGATCAAATCAAAACCACTGGAAGTTCCCTCTCTCCCCCAGCTATTGATATAGACTGACACAGGAGTGGCTTTTTACACACAGAAGACCATTTACCTCAAACTTGACCTAGACGAGTTCAGGCTTATTCAGCATGCGATCTTCTCTGGTGTTGGAGGAGTGGTACATGTGGCAGCCTGCCAGGAAACTGTAAGTTAGTCTTTCTGCATACTCTAAAGCAGTTGCTTCAATACCTTTTGATAAGAGTAAAACTCACTCTCTGGTTTTCTAGCCTGTGGAAGGAACGTGAACCTTTCAGACCAATTTTTTTCAGGACTTACCTTACCAGGGCAGCAGACTGCAGTCCCCCTAAACATCCTGAACACCCTACAAAATAGGGAGGTTCCCTACCTTTCCTGACCCCCCTTCATACATCTAATTTACACATGTTCAAAAATCCAACTTCAAATGTCTTCTTTTTGTTTGGGCACTTTTCCCATAATATAATGTAAAGATTTTTTTTGGAGTTGATCAGCCACACCTTTAAAATATCTGATATTTAAATTGCTGCTTAAAATGAGTAGATTTCTCGGATGGCATATGTGTGGTGATCTGATTAAATGACTAGCCCATCTATATATCATTTTTCTTCCCTTCTTAATCAGAATATATTCCTGGGGGACCTATTTTGCAAGCTTGTCTACAGAGACTTCTACACAGAAGAGAGATGGAGACTTTTCAGATTGGAGCTCCACTGCTGCAGTGTTCTAACTATGAAACAAAAGTGAAAGCAAGGCATTAATAGTTCCTCGTGTTTATAAATAACAACTTTTTCTTGCTTTAGATGGCAAATTGCTGCTAAACTAACATTTCTGTAACCATTACAGTTACAGTCCGCACAAGTGCTGCTATAATGAAAAGAAACGTCTTTATCTGAGCTGGTTGTAATTATGTCAGTAGGCACAGACTGTGTCAACCATTATTACTCTCTCAGTGAACATGAAACTTACTGGTCGTGGTATTGGTTCAGTCTCTCGTTTTATATCAATAGCTTATATATATATATATATAAACTACAATAATTACGCATTACAATAAACTAATTAAAAATGCAAATAGATTTTTAAGAACACTGTTGCCAAATGAGTTTGTATGTCTGGAGCCTAACTGAAATGGAGGAAAGGCCAACAGGAATCTTGTTATAAAAACAGAGGATCGTTCCCTGCAGTTCAGCTCTGCCATGAACACCTGGCTTTTGGCTCTGCTGTGGGAAGGAGTTTAAAGTACTGGGTGACTTTCATGCATGTCTAGATACAATGAAGGGCAAAGTGCAGCATTTTTATCCTGTCATTCCCTTTTATCAATCTCAGTTATTAAGCAAGTGATGAATATTAAGATCAGCCTTGCCTTAAACATTTAATAGGCATTTCTTATTAGACAAACTACACGTGTCCCATTATATTTCTTTGAGGGCCTGTCCCTCATTGGATGCATTCCAGGCTGTCCTTCAGGATATAGTCCAGCAAGCAGGAGAAGAAATTTGTTTGAACTTGGCATAATTACAATGAACATAAAGGTATAGTTGAAACTTAATTGGAACAATGTCTTCTGTCTTGCTATCATAGGCCAGTATCTTGGTTCTCTGCAGTCAATTGCTTTGGAGCAATGTTATTGAGAAGAATGAGTCATTTCTGGCTCATTTTAATGGGTTTATGAGAGCTGAAAAAGCTGTAGCTGGACTAAATGCCATGTCCACAGTCCATTTTGTGTAGCTCTTTTTATCGTGTACAGTGACTGCCCACCAAGAGGAAATGAAGATGCATCACTTCAGCTTTCATAAGAAAGATCTGTAGCAGGTTTTGTCATATCCATGAACAGAAGGGGGTTACAGAGGTCATTAGCTTTCTCTACTCCCATGGCTGCAATGTACATCTCAACATTATGTTGCCACTGCACAGTTTCCCCTTGTCCTCTTCAGCTTAGATTGGCTGCATCCTCCTCAGTAATCTTTCAGGTTTACTGTGTGGAGCATAAAATCTAACTGCTAGAATAGGGTGGATGGTTTTTTTTCAGTTTTGAATGACTACTCAGAGTAGGATTTGGGGAGAGGATGACCTTATAGTTTTTCAGAACTGTGTGTCTCCCAAAATAGCTGCTCAGAGTGGGGTGGTCACTCAGCTTGCCAAACATTTAATTAGTGCATGGGCACACCTCTAGAAAAGATCATGTGGAATCTTTTGAATTAGTGAGTGAGGTGGGGGTCTCTGATATCGTTAATTACATGTTGATGGAAAGCACAATAGTCCATGGCTCTTTATGAACTATAGTATTAGAACAAAAAGCAATGAAAAATCATCACAGTGGAAGCCATCACCCTTGTTCCCATGTGTGCTTTATCTCTTCCAGGGGAATCTCTTGTGGTTACCAAATAGGAAAGCAAGTGTAGTTGTTCTGATTATGTTTTTTCTTCAAGTGCTATCTCACATAATAAGCCTCTGTGGCTTTCTGCCCCACCCCATTTTTTGATGCTCTTGATTTAAATATGATATTGCTATGCCTTTTGAACCATGTATTTTAGCAGATCTTGTATTTTCATGTAAAACCCCAGCTATGGAATGAATATTACATGGAACAATATTGTGTTAGATAACAGCTGGATTTGAATAGTCAGTCTCATGTATTCAAAACATTACCTTTTTTTTGCATGCTGCAAGAAAAATCTCATTAGCTAATGAACACAGGCAATGCATGTAGTGTGTAGGGAGTGATTGCATTTAACTATGAATTACTTGATCTTTAAATAGCTTTTTTTTCTTAAGGTTAAAAGAGCAAATAATTTTAGTAACATATCTCAAATAGCATTCTTTGTAATTGTTCTTCACCACAGCAGCCAGTGGAGTGTAAATAGCTTCTTTAATTTCTTAGTGGTGAATTTATAGCTCCTGAAATTATATATCGTT
Organism: Microhierax caerulescens; assembly: GCA_035590215.1. Taxonomy (NCBI): domain Eukaryota; kingdom Metazoa; phylum Chordata; class Aves; order Falconiformes; family Falconidae; genus Microhierax; species Microhierax caerulescens. The sequence goes on from JAVJGJ010000059.1 coordinate 88,806,958, forward strand.
CTTTTTCCTTTTGTTTGCTTTTAGAGAGAAACCGGAGCTGCTTCATCAGTGCCATTTCCATACTGTGCTTGGTCTCAGGAAAAGGATTGCATTGAGGAATTAGTGCAACAACCCCCCACTGCCATGGAAGAGTACATTTTACAAGAAAATCCAGAGGTGACTAATAGGCCAGATTGGTCATCCCTCCCCTACAGTGGTAAGCAGCCTTTGAGATCTGGGAGACACATTTTGGTGTACCTGGAAATCAGTCTAGATCTAAATTAAATGAAATCAAGCATCTAAATGCAGAATTTGGAATTTAACATGGTGTGCCTTATGAACAAAAAAAAAAAAGAAAAAGAAAAATTAATTTCCACTGTGGATATTATAGTCTTGAATCATGCTTTTCTACCATGTTTCAGCAATGTGTCCTGTATCTTAGTATCTTTGCTTTCATGTTTATTTGGGTTGTAAGTTTGTCAGTCATTACACAATGTTATTTAGAATCAATTTAGCACCCCTCCATTGTGTTGAGTGGTTCCGGTGAGTAATGATTGCAGGATTAGCCTGCTAGTAATTAAATGTTGCTGCCTCTTGTCTTGAAAATGAAACACCTCTATGGAATTTAAGTGTTTCTTACTTTATTTCGGTTGTGTGCCTAATTGGTATGGATAGGTGTACCAGGTCAATGCAGACAGTGCAATCTTAAAAAAATATATATATTAAATGCAAAAAGAGAGAGGGAAGGAGGGAGGGAGGGAGAAGAGAGCAAGAAAGTGAGAGAAGGGAAACAAATTCACCGAATCATTAAAACTTTGAATTGCATTGAAAGTTTTCCACACTTAGCTGAATCCTGAGTGTAATTTCCTAATTTTCTCTTTGTACAATCCAGATAAAGGGTTCATGTCTGTACTCATTTTCACTCACATGTGGGTCTTCAAAATTTGCAAGTGGTAAGTTGTGTAAAACAGGATGTATTGCCTATTTGTTGAAGTCTATAGGTGTACAGAAGGTAGGTTCCTTACCATTTGTGGACTGAAGAACCCATCGAATGCTTGCTTTTCATATTGGTCTTACTAGTATGCACTATACTATACTTGAATTAACTGATTAATGATTTAAGCAGAATGAAGCCTTTATTAATTTCATTTTTTCAAAATCTGCTACCAAAAATCACAGTATTTCACCATTTGAAGACAGTTCTTTGCTTCTTCAAAGACTTTATTAAACTGATCTGTATCGTTCTCCTCACAGGACTGTAGTGGTGTATGCTCGTATGATACAAATTATGTGCTTTGGTCTGAAATAATAGGAATGATACCCCATCCTGAACTGACATGTGAAGGATTTTATATAAAGGATATTAATGGCAGGTCCTCAGTTAGCTCAGTTAGTCCTTAGTTAGTTCTGTCCCTCAGTTAACCAGCCTCCGATAGTTCTGTCTGTCTTGTGTTGCAATGCAGATGAAGGGATTTGACTCTCATTAACAGATCCTGGTCCTGAGGTTTTTTTCCTTGAGCTTTTGTTGTATTTCAGGATCCATGCTGAATAACAATAATAAAAGATGAATCCCATCTGGTTTTCTGTTGATTGTTAAGTTCGTGTTTGACTACTCAAAGTTTAGTCTGCCAGCCAAGGAAGGTGTCCAGTTATCAACACTGCTAAGATAAACCAATTACGTAAGCTTATTTTCAAATCTCCCCAAATCCCAGAATACTTAACAAAGCAAAACTCTTGAGTTGAAATGCACCTGTTTACACAAAGATACAGTATCAAACACAGATTTCATTCAGAGTTTTGGGTAGACTAAGTGGCCTTGTTGGCTGATCTTTTGCCTGTTGCCATTTTTAGCTATGAAATACAGCAGGAGACTGAAAAGGAAGTATGGACAAGAAAAACACAGAACTGTAAGAAAGACTTTTTAGAGCTGTCAGAAAAACTGTTGTGCTTAGAAGGCTGTGGAGGCCCAAGCACTGAAAAGATCGGTGTGTGCTGTGTTTGGGGGGGGTCTAGTTAGTGCTGCATCTTTGAGCTGTAACAGTATTTCTCAAACTGTTCATCCAACCATTGCCTTGGCAGGACTCCAGATTAATCCTGTGCTGGGAGAGGAAAGTGCCCATGGGGCTTGGCAAAAGTTGCTTGTCCTTTCCTTGTGAAGATATGTATTTCTTCCTGGGTAGTGTGGGAGATGGCTTCTCCTTTCTCTCTGCATTTGTAGCCACCGAGAAAACAGATAATTCCAGAAGACATTCTAATATGGAATCGCAGACCCAAATGTCATTGTAGAGGTCTGAGGCTCTCTCCCGACACACAGCTAAATTGTACATGCACATGCAAGTAGTTTCACAGGCCTGCTTAATGAATGCCCCAAGCCAAATTAGATGGAGCTTACGAGGGGTGAGTAGAGAGAGAACAAAATGCCAAGGGGCAAGAAAAATGAAAAAGCATAAAGAACAGTGAGAAAGAAATTCAGTATGTAGATTCTGGGAAGTGTAGAATAGCATCATCAATGCCAGGCCATGAAACAAAGGGGGCATTCTGTTGTTGAATTGGATGTTGCAGGTCCCTGTAAGTGTGCAACACACAAAGTATGGAAGATGCTGTGCAAGGCAGGTGTGTAAAAAGGATGAGAAAACAGAGGAAAATCATGAACAAGGAAAAACTGAAATGAAAGGTTTTGAAAAAGAAAGAAGCCAGAAGAGAGAATAATGGCACAAAAGCTGGTGTTGAAGAAAAAGGGTGAGACAGTAGAAGGAAAGATGAAAGAAAGTACAGCCACTGATTTGATTTGCTGTTTTTCATTAGAAAGACGTCCAAAAGGATGCCATACCCCTTCTGGATGCTATACACATATGTAAGAAAATACAAACTTTTCAGCTTAACAGGATGAAACTCCCTTCCAGAACTCTGGCATCAAAACCACCCACAAAACTCAATAAAACAACATTCAGTGTTAAATCAATGTCGGTGTTAAACAACATCCTGTGCCAAGCAGGGAGATGCCAGCCTAGCTGGATGAATACATGCCAGAGCATTTAGATGATAACTGGTATGATGAATCGAACTCTTAACCAAATAGATACTGAGGCAAAGAGCAGAGCGACCAAATTCCATGGTGCACTACCCTGCTATCTCCACTGGGTTGCAAAATGTGTGAGTCAGAGGTAGGAGACAGCCCTTGGCAGTACCTGTGGAGAGTACTATGATCCCCACTTAAGCAAACCCATGTATTCTTGCTTCCTGATGATCTTGCTTCCCTTTCCAAGTGTGCTTGTTAGCAATACTCTGCCCCAATGTCTATGTGGCAGTCAGCCAAGGTCTGCATCAGTAAAAAAGGGTTTGCTTACTAGAAGGAAACGAGTGCTGCAAGCAGGACATCAGGTGCTCAGAAGGCAGCAGTCTCAGAGTCCAACCTCCTGTTGCACAGTTGTGGTCCAGAGTCTGAGCCACCATTATGAAAACAACAAACAGGCCAGATCCTCAGCTGGCACAGAGCCACAGAAGCTCAGCATATTAGCCTGAGCTCTATCTTCTTTATCTCTTGTGGCACTGAAGATTATGATTAAAAAGATGCCCAGGGTATAACAGATGAAGTAAAGTGTACTGAATTCACCAGCAACCTTAAGTAAAAGCCTAAGCTGCTTAATTTATCCTTGGAATCGTTTTACCGCTGAGCTTTTTTTACCTTTCTTGTGGGTGCTTTCATAAATGGCCCATGGGAACAGTGGAATTGTTATTTCTGGACGTTCTCAAGAATATCACTATTGGGATTGAAATAGATGCAGCTGAAGCAGAGGAACCGACTAGATCATCCCTTGGTGCCTCTTGCAACCTTATTTTTTATCAATTGCATTCAGTTACTGTCCTGAGCTTGCAACGTTACACTGCTTCCACTAGGCTTACGTAACAAAAGCCCCAACTAGCTAACCCCTCTGCTTCCTCCATGGCTACTCATGCAATACAAAACGTGGTACTGCCGGTTTTGCAAAAGGTTAGGAAATCAAGATCTGAACCGTGACAACAGTGTAAAGTAAAAAGTAAAGAAAGATATCAAAGTTTATAGGTTGCCAGCTTAGTGTTTCATGTCCTGCTCAAAATAAGTTTCTACTTCAAATTTGGTGACAGTTGCTACAAAAAGCTCCCATATGCTCACAACAGTACTGAAGCAAGCTAGGCCTGGATTCTGAAGAAAGGAGCCGGAAAAGGTGCTGGATCTCCTTCTGGGAGTTTCCCCAAAGAGATTTACCTCACCAGAGCTGGACATATACTCTCCAAGCATCCTGCTATATCCCTTCGCATCCACCAAGTGTTCTCGACATTTCCCCTGCCTGTATCTGCTTGGCTGCTGCCTGTGACTGGAATCAATGGAATCAATGGACTCTGGCTCCATTCCCCTCACTGTAAGATGCGAAAGCACAAGCCATTTGTGAGGCAAAACTGAGATGTAGAGCTGGACATCAGCTGTTTCCTGGTGATTTGCAGACCAGTAAGTTTCACTGCACCATCTGGCTACCTCCCTCCTGTAAGAAACCAGTGTGATAGTGGACCAGCTTTTATAACAGGTTCCAGAATACCATTTTTCTCTCCATCTCTGCTCTTCTGACATCAGACTAAACCTGAGTATGAGTTAATTTGTTCTGTCCCACCCAGTGGTACCACAGGTCCATTGGCAATTTACTTCTCCCTTGCCCTTTACTTCCTAAATCAAGAATTAGTAAGGAGAAGAATTTGCTAACACCATTTTAGGTGTGCTGCCAGCACATCGGAAATGGACTGGTTAGATTGTCAGGAAAACACTGGTAGCTGGCAAGTCCTGCAGAGAGATTAAATACATGGGAGGACTGTGAGCAGTACGAGAGATACATGCTGCTACTGATAAGCTAAAATCAGTGTTTGTTCCCCAGCACTCCTGGTATCAAAACAGTCAGTTGCAGTGTCTCCGCTCACTGTTGTGCATTCCTGGTACCTGACCTTCTCCGCATGGCTGTTGTGTATCTATTAGCCTGTGAGCTTCCCACTATGTGGATCAGACACTGGAAGGGGCAAGGAAAATGCAGAGTAGAGGAAGGCAGGAAGGGAAATAAATACCAAATTATTTTTTTTTCTGATTTTTTACATAGTCTAGGGAAAAGAACACCAGCAGGGGCTGAATGATATTTGAACACTGCTGTGCTAACATGACAGCTTTATGGGGAGACAGTACTGAGTCAGAAGCCTGATTCCCCCTACTTTTGGTTCAAGAAATGTTACACAGAGGAAAGACAGACATTTTTCAGGGTAAAAACTGTGGTACGGTGGTAGAGAGCAGACCTGAGACCTTCCTGTGCCCTGTGACTGTGTGGCGTGGTTATATAGCTAAAAAATATTGATCCTTTCATATGAAATAAGGGCAGAAGAGGAAGGTAGAATACATCCTGTGCAGCTTGCTGCTTTCTGTGGGTTGCAATCTACATGGGTGATAGCCTCAGTCCCACTGACAGCCCCACGGCAGAGCAGGCATGTAGGCTCCGTACTGCAGTGCAAAACCTGAGCTCATGCAAGTGTAACATTCCTCCTCCATTGTTTGTACTGGATTTCCTCCTTTCTCTCCTCTCCTACACCTGCCTGCAGCCACTGCAGCCTGCTTTCTCTCTCCCATCCACCCCCTGTCCTGTTCCCTCATTTCCCAGAGCCTCCCTCTGGCACACACACCTTCTGTGGCCTAGGGAGGAGAGAGATGGGAGCCATGGGGATGGCAGGTCACCTGAGTGGAAGAACCAGAAACCAGCAGAGTTCAACCTCAAAAACACAGGTTAGCTGGTCAGGATGCTGCCCTGGGGTGGACAGGACTGGGGAAGGTGATTACAGTTCAAGGTAATCTGTGCTCATAGCTTTTCCTAGGCTGCTCTGGTAGAGCGGTATAGCCCAAGCCAAAGGAAATTCTGCAGCTGATTCCACCAACAGGATAAAATCTAACATGTGCCTCTGTTGGCACAGGCAGAATTCAGCCCTGAAGGTATATGAATAATGTTTCCCTAACTGGCACCCAATACTGCTCCTTGCATGATGCTCCTGTTAGCGAGAGACAAGCGAGGCCTCTCTGACCATTAAGCGGTTCGCTGGGGTTCAAAACTATGAACACCCACTTCAGGCAGGAGGAGGAACAGGACAGAATGCGATACACAGCTTATAAATCATCACTCCGATCCCAGCTAGAAACCAGGTGAGCGGTCCTGAGCCTGTTCATCCAGTTATGTGTGTACATGTGCAGACACTCAGCTGCAGGTGACATCACAGCAGCCATTGACTCAGCGTGAACACAGGCAGCAGAAAGCCCTCCCCGTGCCTCCCTGCAGAGCTGAAGTAGCCCCATTTCTCGTGCTGCCCTTACACCCTGCCTGGAGCCATGGGTTGCTATGCCTGCCATGCTGCTGGTTCAGTCACACAGACTAAAGACACTCTTCTCGGGCACAGAAGCTACCATTTCTCTGAGGTGAAACAGCACGCTTATTAACCTGTGCCCTACTTCAGAAGTAAACCTCATCTGTGGCTTTTTTAGTTAGCTAGTGCTGGTGTTGGCTTGTCGCTGCATCTGCTCTGGTTTTGCTGGGCACATTTACACAGTGCCATGTGTGGCAGAGCTGTGGCCTGTAAGCATTACTGCTCCCAACAGAATAAGGAATTGGGGTGGTTGGAGCTTTTTGTTTCACTGGGGAAGGGAAAAGTAAGAGTACAAATGTTAAAGATGTCCCCGCAAAACCAGTTTTTTTTGTATTCAGCAGAGAATAACGTGCTGCCTGCTAAATTAAGTTTGTCATCCGGGATATTCCTGCACATCTGGTCACCTTCCCCAGTGCATCTCAAGAGTCATGTTGTATGAGAGAGGAGAGTTTCAAAGGATTCACTGGATTTCTGATAGCAAACATCAAACAAAATGGGTGTTGTTTCACAATAGGGAAGTAACAGGGAAAGTAACAGGGAAAGGGAAGTCAAATCTTTAGTGATGGCCGCCGCGGCAGCAGTACATACAGTAATTTATGGGTACGTTCATCTGTAGATTGTTACCTAATGAGCAATGTAAGAAGGCAAAGGAAACCTAAAACCTTTTTGAACAGTGCTCAGTATTTTCACTTACAGTCAGCACAGTTATTTGACGTTTTTGAAGGAATCAAAAGATAACTATATTAAAACCACGGAGATGCATGGAGCACGAGTGACTCTTCATGATCTTGGCACGGGGGGCGGGGAAGGACAAAACTGCATTTTCAGTTTCTCAGGGATTCAGCTCCATTCTGTGGCTATCCGATGGGAAGACTCCCATTAGGTCGGTTATTTGGGTAGTGCCTTGGTGTGTTTATGTGGCTGGCCACTTGCAGCTGGGTGGAAGTCAGTGCACGACCAGATTAATATCTCAATGGCTGCCATCTATTTGCAGATTGTTTCTCCTGTCCTTTGAGCCAGTTGGAAGATAAACTTTGGTCAATGTATTATACTATGCCCTTTGTAATGAAATAACAACGGATAATATGTATTTAGTGGGGATTTAAATTCCCGAGCTGATTACGAGTAGCTGTTAAGACTTGTAAGGTTTAGCAGCGTTCCAGCCTGGAATGATGAGCCTGGAATGATGGATAGGAGCTTTCCAAGGGTGCTGAAAAGGCTAGGACTTGCCTAGGAATAAATCCAAAAGCATAAAGCGACTAAAACCGCCAGCGATACCACTTGGTACTTCTGTAAGAATTTAAGTGGTTGCACAGAAAACTGAAATTAGCTTTAACAAGTTGCTTGCACCGAGGTCCCCGGCGTGTGACAACCTCTCCGTGCTTCCCCGCAGTAGGATGAGCGCGGTAATATCTCCTGTGCCCAGAGAACGTTACGAACCGCGACTAATGGCTGCTCGCGGAGGTAAAAGGTGGGGGGCAGCACGCAGGAGGGCTGTTGCCTGTTCATGCAGGTGGAGAAGGAAGGTCGAGACTCCCAGCATCGCCCCGCTGTTTCGGCTGCTGCCGCGCTGCCGGGCCCCGCGGTGGGTCCCGGTGTTACTGCAGCCCCTCCCCTGTCACCCCTCGCCCGGTAGCGGGTAAGAGCCGGCAGCCAGGGGGTCTGCCCGCGCCGCAGGCCTGGCCCCCACCCGCGGAGTGGCACCTCTGCGCCCCGGGCCGCTGTGCAGCGCCCAACGGCCACCCGGGACGCGGACCCCCGAAGCGGGGGGGATCTCCCCCTCGCCTGGCCCCGGGAGGGGGAGCGCGGCACTGGCGGCCCGGGCGCGGGTGGGCGCGGCTCGCCCCGCTCCGGCCCCGCCCCTCCTCCCGGCCCCGCCCCTCCATCCCAGCCCCGCCCCTCCCGGCCCGGGCTGCCACGTCTGCCCGCCGACGTCACCCCCAGCCGGCTCCTCCCCAGCCAATCCGCGGCGCCGCCCGCCGCGACGAGCCGCCGGGGCCCGGGGACGAAAGGCCGCGCAGTGCGCATGCGCCGTAGCCGCAGC
>JAVJGJ010000059.1:88815500-88828185 GCA_035590215.1 Microhierax caerulescens
GGAGCAGCACTGGGGTGCAGCCGTGGGGGCTGCAGTGGTGCTCTGGGCTGCGGGATATGCAGGGCCCTGGGATGTGACCGCAGCAAATCCTGGTGTTTCTTCTGGCGATACACTGACATCTCCATCTCTACACAGCTTGTCTCACCAACGACCTTCTCTGTGGAGGAAATCCTGCTCCGTGCAGCCTCAGCCAGGCCAAATTTGTGCCAGAAAAGGACATTTTCCAGGGGAGAAATTGGCATTTCCCAGCTGGCAGCCAACGGCAGCCCAAGCCCATCCTCTCCCGGTGGCAAAGCTCTGGCACAGCGATCGCTGCTCCCTGCAGTGGAGCAGCTCTCCAGCCACGATGCTGTATTCAAACCCCTGTCCCCCGCAGCCTCGCTGACAGACCAGATGTGGGGCTGACTGCTCATTAGGCCGGCTCTCATTAGCACAGTGCTGGAGGGGGGCAGGCTGCTTCCACATCTGCTGCACACACTGCAGGGGAATCACGGGGCAGCTCTGGCAGAGGCTTTGCAGGGCTCAGCCTGGCGAGGAGGGGACCACCGGGGGTTTGAAGTTCCACTGGGACATCAGGAACTCCTGCTTGGCTGTTGGCAAACGCTGGGAGTGAGGGGTGATGGTGCTCCAGTCCCACTGGCTCCCTGCAGCTGGAGGTACCATCCGTGCAGCATGTCCCTGCTCTGCCCATGACGCTGGGAAATGGTGGCTTTGGCTGCTTTACAGTCGGTCCAGCGTGTCCCACAGGTGCTGGCACTGCAGGGGTCTTCTGCAAGCAGTGCCGCATGGGGACAGCCCTCCTGACCTCCCCAGGGTGGGATAAAACCCACCAGAATTGCCTGTCCACCCCCATCCCCATCCCTTGGGGCAGGAGGCCGAAGGAGCAGCAGCTCCCCCTGCACCCCCATTCCTCCTGCTGGCCTCGAGCCCCTTTGGCTAATGCCACTCACAAGGTGGGCAGGGATCAGTGTCCTTGTCCCCGTGGTGCTGGCAGCGTGAGCCTGCACACCAGGCAGGCGGCAGTGACATCCAGTGGCAAGCACACCCATCACTGTGCTTGGCCAAAGCTGCCCTCACACTGGTGGGACAAGGGGTCTGCAGGGGCCCCGGGGTGATGGACCCCGCAAGGCTCCTGCAGCGAAGCCCATCTCCTGCCCCTTCCCGGCCCCGAGGGAGCACCCAGCTTTGGGCACGCGTGGTCCCATGCGGTGCAGGCAGCCCTGGGAGAGGGCCCGGGGAGTGAGGGGCAGGTGAGAAGGGCGGGTATGAAAACTGAATTATGTCGCCGCTGTGAACCGGCGCGACGGGCCCGGTGACCCGCGTGGCTCCGGCTCTCTCCCCGCGGCGGCTGCGGGCACCCCGCAAACACGGGCGCGCTCGATGTTTGTTTTTTTGTTTTTTTGGTTTTGTTTTTTTTTCCCGGGCCTCGCAAATACGTGTGGGGCTCCAACAAGTGCCGGGGAAAGCCAGCTCTTTGTGAAAGCCGATCTTCCCGGCCGGTTGCTGCTGGCAGCTTAGTAGTCAGAGGTCCACCCTTCACTTTAGCTGCAAGTCATGTGTGTGTCACATGGCTCTTGCAAAACACTTCTTGCCTATGTAGATTTTGCAACGCTGTGACTTGATAATGAAATGCTCTTGGGGCTGTCTTGAGCTGAAATAGTACATGCCTAGAAAACCTGGTGATGGCATAGTTTTTTAGTGTTTTGGGGTTTTTTTTCTGGGGGTCGTTGTCCCTCGTGGTGTGACTGTGGCCTTTTTCTCTATTTGGGCTGCTCGGTGGTAAGGGTGGCTGAGCCCTCTGGTCAATAGTTGTCTGTATCCTGGCAACTGTAGCAGTGGCTGACCCACCAGGATGTCGGGACAACAAGCCTTGTTTTGCTCGTGGCCTTTTTGAGTGAATAAGAGGAGAGACTTGGGATTAGTTTAAAAAGCACTGTGAAAACCAGCTGCTGCACTCTCAACAGTTTAGTGTTGAAGAGTGTTCTTAGGATTCTGCCATGGACGCTGGCTTTGCTGGCACTCCAGTGGGGGCTGATGAAAGCCACTGTGCCCTCTAATGGAAGCAGTTACGGTGTTGAAACGCACGTGTGGTGTGACACTGCTGCTCTAGATACCCATTGTCTCTGTTCATGGATGATACTTTAACAACCTCTGTCCTCAGAGCATGCCTTTCCACACAGCTGAGGCTACTGATTTGCATGGTCATGGCTTTTGTGCTGCCTGCTTATGGCAGCATGGTTGCAAGTGCTCTGGGCCCATTAAAATCACCTGAAGAGCAAATGGGAGTAGAAGGCAAAGTAGTCATCAGCTAGTGCAAGGGAATTGGTGAAAGCGAAAAGGTACAGCCAGGAACTCAAGTTACATCTTGGCAAGATGACATAACAAGCTTGCTCGTGTGGTTTTGGGAAATGGCAAATCAGTAGCTGGAGGTAGCCTGTGGGTGAAGCACCAACAAATTGTTGGTGCTTCTGTGGTTGTGAGGACTCTCAGTGTTAAACTTGAGTTTACCTTGCAGACTGGTGGGTTTTGTAGTGTCAAACTGCCAGAAAAGTGTTAGGCTACTAGCACTGTGCAGAAACAAATCAAAGGGGGGCTTTTTTCATACATTGTGGGTTTTTTTCCTTTCCTGAAGCCTCTCTGCTTTCTAAGCTCATGCAGAGTATAGTTGCCTGCAATGAGATACTGAAACCTGCTATGAAGATGGGGAAAATGTTTTGAGGGAAACTCATTCTCTGTGAAGAGTGTTCATTCCTGGTGGTGAGGACAGCTGAGTTCTTGAAGAAAAAAAAAAAAGCCACAACAAAACCAAAACAAAAACCAACCAGAGGAAAAGCTGCAGTTTAAGATTAATTTGCAGTATTAAATTGCTACTTCCTGCCAGTGTTGTCTGCAGGCTGAGGCTAGGTGGTGGGAAGGGTGTGGCGAGATGGACAAAAAATATCTGTCACAGTAGTATGTGTACTTGGATCAATGTTAAACCAGGAATAAGACTTACGGGATTATTCCTTCTAGTTACCTGTAACAGATACAGATGTCTGTTTATCCTTTTAGAAGTGCCTTGCTTATTATGTGACACATTCTGGCTTCCTTATCGCAGCTGCAAGTCAGGCTGTAGCCCCAAATCATCCTGGGCATGCCAGAACTCTCTATCAGAGGTCAGTGGGATAGCTAGTTAAAAATTTCTTAACAAAAAGTCCTGCCTCCTTCAGTTTGCCTGTTAAAGTTACAGGATTAGCAGCTGCTGGTGCAAGGGTTTGAAAGGGAGTGTGTGTGCTTCTGAGAGCTTCCATGAAGCTTGAGGGCTGTGGGACAGCCTAGTGAACTAGTTAGTGTGCTTTTTCATTTGAGTGAAGGGGTTGAAGAGGGATGGATGAGATCAGTGCTAGCATTTGGAAGCTAAATTCTTAGAACACCTGCCCATCTAGTGCTGGGATGTGTTCCACCCTGCCTTATGGTGTTTAAATGAGCGAAATGTCAATATTGACTGTTGTGACTAGATCGTGTCAAGTTCGGCATTTCCTGCCCCTTCTGCAACTTGCCTGTAGTAGTAGGCTGAATAGCATAAACACGCTGGTGGGTGAGCTAACAGCTGAGTGGTATGAGGAATTAATCTTGATCAATGTTCTGTAGTGTCTGGATCTTGTTATCGATGCCCTCTTCAAGGAGAGATGAAGTGGCTTTTGGAGTAAATCTGGGATTTTTTTGCGTTCATCAGAAGTATTAGGGAATACCAGGGTTTGGGGGGGTGTTCAGCCTTCTATGATGGTGTTCAGTAGGTGATGATGGAGTGACAGCTTCTGGGCTGCTGGAATAATCTGAAATTGTTTGTGTTCTAACTTCCTTAAACAGCAGTCTGCAATGCGAAGTGGCATTATGTCTTCTGGATTCTGTTTACCTACACAGCCAGTGTGTAATCAGAGTGACTAGTAGTGCTCCTTGCTCCTCTTCAAAATTTCTTGGGTGGTAGAACAGGCTGGGGGGGGGGAGTTGAGGCAGCTGTGAGTACTTGTTTACAGTAAACTCATGGCTGACATCAATGATTAAGGCAGATTCCAGCAGTTCCTTGTTGGGGATGGATGACTACCTAGTCTTGTCTGGTTTGGCAAAATTTCCTGACACTTAAAAAAATCCTCACGTTACCTACCTGTACAAACAACAGTAACTTAGAGGCCCACAGGTCCCTTGTTCTACACAGCTTTGGCCAGGTTTGTCCTAAACTTGACTTCCTGGTCTTCTGCTGAACTTGCTGACTGCTGCGTGGAAAATGCATGGAACAGGAGGATGCTGCCTCACTGCTCAAAAATTTGACAGGGCTGTTTCAGAGGTGTGGTTGCTTTTTTTTTTTTTTTTTTTTTTTTTTTTTTTTTTGTTTTGGCAAGAGGAAACTAAACTTGAGGTTCATCTATCCATTATCTCTTTGGCAAGAGAAAGTGACCATATCCTCTTTCTGATGGGGAGGATTAGAAGGCTTCACTCTTACTGACAGTACCTGCCTACCCTGCTGCACATATTCTTCTGGTGTGCTCTTGTAGGTGCTCTGTATGACTTTATATTAATAATTGGTGAGATAAATCTAAATTCACGCTCTCTCTAAGTAACATGGAGAAGGCTATGCTGCATAGCTCACCCTGCTTTATGAAGGCTCCCTGAACTGGAAGATTTGATGAGTTCAAGTCTTCAGGTTTGAAGAGCAAAATTCAATGGTTTCAGAAATGGTTTTGTGACTTTTCACAGGCAAAATTAACTTGCATGGCTTGTTGGACACACTGCTACAGCTGAACCCATTAACACAAATATTCTAGCAGTGTAGTTTTAGTCTAGAAATAGATTTCTGAAATTTTGTAGGTGGTTTTTGGTTTTGTTTTAAACTGTTGCTGTACCCTGAGAGCTGTCTCTAGCATCCCACCGTGTGTAACAGACTGCTCATTTGGTTCTCAGGGGCCCTATATAGGCACCTGCTGTATCTGAAAAGGTTCTAAAGCAGCTGGACCTAGAAAGGAAAGCACTATGTTATTGGAATGTAAAATTATTTTAATTTTTTTAAACCTAAATAGCAAAGTCCTATTTAAACTATCTCTGGATTGATGCAGATCTAAGCCTCAGTCTTGCTTATGTGCCAGGACTAGTTTTTTGTGACACAATACCCATTTCTAGGGTCAAGAGACAGCTAACTCAGTAGAGGCTGTTCCCTGACTGGCAGTGGCCTGGACTTTGGTGCGGGGGAGGCAGGATGCTTAAGTCACCATATGAGCTTGGGGTTGTCACTTGCTCCTAGAAATACTGAAGCCCAAAGTGAGGGAGGGTCTTAATAACAAGGATGTCAGACCCAGTGTTTAAGGCTTCTGGGCTCTTGTTGCATTAACAATAGGGCTGTGTGTAAACTATTACTGGTTTTGTTTGCTTCTGAACAGGAAAAGGTTTAATGGCAAGAGTAGATTTGGCTGGGAGCTGTTCTTAGCACTAGGAGTAACAGAGGAAGACAAGGTACTGGAAGTTTGGGAACTGGGGGGACCTGAATTCCCTTTGGAAGCAAGGGGAGGCTCTGAAGTGAATCGTTAAGACTCATAGCTGAAGCCTTACCTACATCTGGAAGGAATTAATTTTTGTGAAGACAATGTAGTGGCAGTATTCCTGTGTTACCATTCTTAAGGGATTATAACATGCTGCAAGCTCTAGTACTTTCAAGTGCATTAGTGCTTAGTGTAAGTGATAATTTAAGTTCAGGGTTGCTGAAAATTCTGATTTTGCAGAGAACTGAAAAATCAAAATTCCCTGCTGAAGTAGGAAGGAGCTGTTTGAAGGCTGAGGCAATTGTGACTTCAGATGATGCATGATCCTGGGGAAGAAGGTGTAGGTTTAACAGTGGACCAGGTCTCAGAGCTGTTGTAACCTGGAGACCAGTGTAAGGTACATACAGTATCACTACTAGTCTTGGGAAATTAAATTATTGGCGGGGGTAAGAAGGTTAAATGCCTCTTGCTACAGCTGTTGTGTTGGGTAGCCCCTTGCAGCAGTACCTGGGTGATGTTGGTGTTAGAGAGGCAGCAGAGCTGCCTAGCTGAGGGTAACAGTCAAACTGGTCAATACAGTCCTCTGAGTGATCCTTACGCTTAAAACATGGGGGGGATGTGTGGGGTGTGTGTGTGAGGTGGTGGTGGTTTGTGATAAACCACAACTGTGCATGCTCAAGCACTAGCTCATCTAGTGGCTCTTCTGCAAGTGGAGCTACAGGAAATGTAACCCTCTTCTGAAGCACGCAGGGAGGCGGTGCTCTGGGCTGTGAGGAGCGATTTTGGTGTCACCTTATGGGTAGGCCCAAGTGTCAGGAACCATCTGTCTTGTCTGTGATCACCAGTGTTAGACTGTGGGCAGTGGTAATGCTTCTGGTCAGTAAAAATGCTTCAGCTATCTTGAAGCTGTTATGTGGGTTGTGATGTAACTTATCTCACCTAACAGTTTGGGTAGGTAACCATCTTGCCTTGTGTTATTAGTATGTGACTTGACAGGTGGAATAGTAATTCTGTGACTGTAAACTGCTAGACATCCTTTGACCTTGATTTTCTTTTTTAATACCTTGAGTGCTTTTAGCTTTATGCTGGGGGGGGGAAGATTGCATTTTTAAGGATCAGCTTATTAGTTGCTCTGACTTCTGACTTCTTTCTAGCCTTGAGAGAAGTGCTGCAGGTACTGATGAAGGTTTCAGTTGAGCGTGTTCTTGCAGCCTGGGACTAGGCAAAATGGCAGGTGTTTGGGCAGGGAGCAGTGGAAAGCAGAGCAGTTGACCATCTGCTTGGCTGTTAGAGCTAGGGATGGATGCAGTTTCCTGGCTGGATTCCTGTCACCCGGAGTCTATGGCGATGGTGGGGAAGGCTGACTTCAGGTATTTGCATACACATTACCTTCTTAGTTTGGTTAAGTGGGAATAGAAATAAATCTGTGGTAAACTCTTGTGGTTAGTAAGAACTGGACTTAATCCTGAGCACTGTGGGGCTGAGGAATTGCGAACCTAGAATGGGTTAATCTAGTACTTACAAAGCAAAATAACTTGTGTAAGTGGTGGTTGTTGCTTGTTCTTTGCTATTTGGCCTCTAGTATTAAACTGTCCTATTAGTCTTACAACTAACACAAAATTTGATGTTTAGTCAACAGTGAAGTCTTTGCTACTCTTTGAAGTGTGTCAGTTGGTTGTTGATGATGCTGCGTTTGGTCCCTCAATGTCGGGAGGACTCAACATTAAGCAGAAAAAAAATTGTCACCTTTTCTGATCTGACTTGAGAATTACTAATATTGCACCTGGTGTCCTGTAGAGGATGAATGAATCCTCCTCTGGCAGTGACTTTAGCTGTAATTCCTGAAAGGCAAGTGGAGTGTGTGGTTGATGTCAGCTATTAATAGTCTGTCATGGGGTGGATGTTTTTGCTTTAGCAGGCCACTGAACTTAGTGTTCACAGGCTGTATACTCAAATTGTGTTATTGTGCTGTTGGATTCTGCTGGGACTTAGATTTGGCTAACTTAAACTGAGGAAGGAATTGGTTGCTTTTGGCCAGTTACATGGTACTTGTGAAGCTGGGCAGTAGAATCAAGCTTTTGACTTCAAAGAAGATGCAAAGATAATGGCTCTGGTGGACAGCAGGCTGTTACTGCACTGTGTTACTGAAGTCACTCAACCAAACAATGAGGTTTGTGCTTAATTGCAAAGCATGATTTTAATCTTAGCTAGACCCCAAAGGGCTGGAGTAGGACTGTTACTCTTGCTGATAGTCACACTAATATCCCCAGGGTAACTTCCTAGGAAAGCACTGTTCTACCCCAAAATGCTGTGTTCAGAGCATCTGCCTTACTTCCCTTACTGAGTAAACTGTGAGAGTGTCTAGACCGGATAGAGAAGCTTGGAGTTGTAGGTAATTTCCCTAGTAAATTAATTTACCCTTGTCAAACATCATAATGTAATAGCTATAAGGAGCTTGGTTCTCAAGAAGTGTTTTTCATTAAGTGACTTAATTTTTTTTTTTTCCTTCTGCAGTGACTATTTATTCAAGCTACTTCTGATTGGAGACTCCGGTGTTGGGAAATCTTGCCTTCTACTTAGGTTTGCAGTAAGTGATCATGCTTGAAAACTTTACATAAAAAAAAAAAGCTCCCTGGTACTTAGCTAGAACATCTCTGCTACAAGAACTACTTGGAAGGACTGATGTCTGTTGGGTCTGGTATACCAAGGAATGATCGAAGTACTGCAAAACCTTCCTGTCTTCTGCATGTGTTTCTAGCTAATGTATTTGAGTAATACAGAAACAATATAAAGAACATGTCCAGTTAAGTTTCTCATTTTACTGTTACTTGAGAACAAGATATCTTAATTTAACTTCCATCGTTGCACTAGCGATGGAACACTGAAGATGGAGGAATGTACTTGAATTCCGGGGTGTGTGCCTTCAGGCATGAAGAATACAAATGTGTGTCTGTTACTACTTGATCTGAATATTTTCAGCTGGATGAAGTTTGATATCTCCATTCAAAATGCCTACCGATTGCTTAGCCAGAGGGAGAAGTAATTTAAATGATACTCTAGGAATAAGAAGGCCTTATGCTTTCTGTAGTGAATGAGTATATAATGAACGTTAAAATTGCTGGTGGGCCACTGTGGCTGAAGTCTGATGCAAGAAGCTGTAGTTTTTCTGTCAACAGGAAAAGTTAAAATGGATTTGACAGTTCTAAGTGGAAAAAGCTGGAGTTGAGTGAATTCTTTGTCTACGTCTGCCAAAATGTAGCTTTACGTTAACATGGGAGGAGAGGAAGGAAGGGAGAATATGGGGCATTAGTTCAGAAACTAGAGTTGGATGCTGCTGCAGGATGGTGGCAGAAGTTTTACAGCCTAAACAGTTGCTCTAGGCACCTCTGGAAGGAGCCTCCTCCATGTTATTAATGTGGAATGATGGTCTGGTGTGTACAAATAGCATCACCCAAGTTAAAGCTATTACAGCTGTTGTTTGTGCAGTGTTAGGACAGGGAGACACTAAAGCCACCATGAACACTAGAAAAATTTAACCTGCTTTGCTCCCAGGACTGGGGGCAGTGGTTTGGAAGTGACACCAGGGCTGGAGCAGCACTCCCACATCAGTCTAGCCTGCTTCTCTTGCAGATACCTTGGAACTAATTTTGGCTTCCTGTGCATAATGGAGCTTTTATTTTTTTGACAGCCACCTTAAGTTTGTGCTCAGTTATCTCGTGTTTCTTCAGCTAAGTAGCTTTTTCTTTAGAAATTTGACTTTCTGAGCTATGTTACCCTGACATAAGGTACTACCACAGCATTCGCTTACCTGTGTTCTTCCTTTTGTAGGTTAAACACCATCAGGCTTTTCAAACATACCCTTTTGAGTATTGAAATGTTAAGGAAATAAAATGTCACGTCATTCTGAAAGGCTCAAAGCTTCATTCTTGCTTGCACATGTTCCCTCAGGCAGATGTATTATCTAAGGTGTCTTCCATTCACAACCAAAAAGAAATCCCTTGCTTTTGTGGTAGCTGTTGGTTTCATAAAGCCTTTTGCGGTGTATTTTACATGAAGTTCTATCCTACTGGTCCTTTGGGAATAGAAACTTCCTTCATGCCGGCAAGCTAACAGTCGCTGAAGGTAGCAAGGACTGATGCAGCCTTCCTGTGTGCCTTCAGGCTCGCTGGAGACAGCAGCCAGGGCTGTGCAAGCTGCGTTCCCCTTCCAGTGTTTGCACAGGCTGCAGAGCAGGGACTCCACACAAGTACCTGAGCGGTAACTCTGAACTGCCTTAGCCAGCAGCAGGTCTGAAATTCAGGTGTGGAGTGTGACCGAGGCAAAGCCTCTGACCTGTTGTAGGAAACAGCTGTGTAACAGATGAAAAACCATCAAAGGAAAATAAAAATTGAGGCGTTTTAAGACTGTTGTGGCTATTCTAAGTAGCTCTTCAATCTGCCAACCTGAGGAAAGACTTTTTGAAACTGTACTACAAAAGGACTTAATGCTATGGGATTTCCAGAAAAGAGGTTTTTTGACTAGGTTTTGGGAAAGTAAATTTTGTTGTTTGAGCTGTTTTTAAAAAACTTTGTGGATTTTGGGGGGAAGTAAGCACTCTGTGAAAGTCTGTAGCTACCTAGTGAACTTCGCCGTGCATCGTCAGGTGGTTTTTGCTAGGGAGCCAGCTACCTCTGCCTGCCTGGGGCCTGCCTGTCGCATGACGCAGTAGGTGACTGCAGGAGAGGTGCAGCTGGCCTGACTTCACGTTCATTCTTTCTCCTAGGATGACACGTACACAGAAAGTTACATCAGCACGATTGGTGTGGACTTCAAAATCAGAACTATAGAACTAGATGGGAAAACAATCAAGCTTCAGATAGTAAGTAGTATTTCTCAACTCCTGGGTACTTTAATCTGTTGAAGCATGGGATTACATTCATAACTATTGGTATTATCTTTGTACTTTAATCATTAAAATACTATCTTCTCTGTTACAAGAGGCTAGGCAGTTTTCACAAGATTACAAAACTTCCCGTGACCTGGTTTGTAAAGACGGGTGCTCGTCAAGGCTATCTGCCTGAACAAGGAAATGACCTGTTAGAACCTTCTTTTCCTGGGAAGAGAAGAAAGCTGAAGTAGTTAAAAGGTGGTGATGGGCTGGGAGCTGAAGAAGGGTAGAATCCTGTGCTGGACTGCTGTCATATCAAAACTGGTGTAGTTCTGCAGTATTTAGCAAGGATTTGTGTAAATGCAAGAATATCCCACAGTTGACAGAGATGCCCGATTTCTGCAGCAGCTGTTTGTGGCAGACTGCGCTGTCTAGTGCTGCTTTTGTTGACCTGAATGGAAAAACTGACACAAACACTTGTAAGCAGCAGGCCTGCCTCAGCACTGGGCAGTGTTTCCCAGTTATGCTTTTGGCCTTTCACTTGGAGTAAGCAGGGGAGCAAGCTTGGCAGTTCTTTCCTCTAATCTTGAAGCACTCTAAAAGGGTGACTGGTGTAATGAAATCTAGTATCTATGCAAGGTCACACAATCCTTGTCAGCCACTGCTTCCAGCTCGAGCCAAGGCTCTCAGGACTGGGAGGCAGTGACTCAGGGATTCCAGGCTGTGTTGTGGAGCAGGAGTCCAGTTTACAGCCAGAAGTCTGAGCCTGCAGACTCTAATGTAGCTGTCCTGAGTCCAGGGCAGCACACTAGGAATGCAGTTGCTACTGAAAACTGTCTGCAAGTGACTTTTTTTAATGTGTGGCTGGCCCTATTCTTGATGTGGTTCCAGGGAGAGGAATGTTTGGGTGACTGCTGTTCCTGCCCTGATGGGAGGAGAGGTCAAGCATGTAATGTCCTTCCTTAGCTCTCCCAGCAGGAGGAGGGAACCAGGTTTGGTTTGAGTTGTTGCACTTCATCCTCTGAAGAGGAATGTTGCCTTTAAATAGCTCTGCTGCCGCTCCTGTAGCAAGGAGGTTGAGGGGAGTGGTCACGTTAGAGACCCGTGTTTCTCTGACCTTATTATTCCTAGCAGGTTTTCTTTTCAGTCCCTGGCTGGTGTTTGTTCTTCTGACCACTGAACCATGGCTTCTTTGTGGGTCAAAACTGCTTAATGTTTTCCTCTGAGATCTCTTGACTACACTTGCCCGAAACCAAATGAATGAGCGCTTCTTGAAAAGCACCTACTGAAGTGTCATTCTTCTCAGTTGAAATACCTTGAAGAGACACTTCTGTAGCTGAACTTGGATGTGCTTGTGGCTGGATGGCTGATCAGCTGAGCTGTATTTCTGGAAGCTAATGTGTAACACTGGTGCAGCTAACAGTTGCAGTAACTGATCCTGTTGCTTTTCTTGTAGTGGGACACGGCAGGACAGGAGAGGTTTCGAACCATCACTTCCAGTTACTATAGAGGCGCTCATGGCATCATAGTTGTGTATGATGTTACAGATCAGGTAAGTGTTGAACCTGTGCCTGGAGAGTTTCTCCAGGTGGCATATGTTAGGCTGATAAAGTAAATAAAACCAGGAATTTAACCACTTGGCATTTCTTAAGTTGACAGGGATCATGTTCTTCAGGCTGCGTTAAGGTTTATCAAGCCAAGTGTATGTGTTCAGTCTCTGGTTTGAGCCTAAACAGAAATAAAAGGAGCTGTGGGATTGCTGGCTCTAAAGCAGTTGTACCTTAGGCTTAGCCTAAAGCTTGCTGGGCATGTAGTTGCTTGTTCTGTGTGAATACTTTTCACCCTGCCTTTGGTAGCTGAAGCTTGAGTTGCTGGTGGAAGTTGTTGAAAGATTTCTGAATGTACTTGAACTTTGGTCTACGATAAAACTGGCTTTTGAAACGGAGAATTGCCAGCATGTGTGCAGGATACAACTGAGCCAGTGTTTTCTGTGAAAGAATCTCTGAAGATTACTGGTACAGTTGTCATGTTTGAGGGACTCTTAGGAAGTGTAGAGTTTCCTGAATTAATAGGAGAACAACAATTGGGTTCAGTTGTGAACTTGAGTATCAGTTCTGCATTTCTGCAGTCAAAGGTTATTCCAGCATCTCTGCAACGACGTGGTTTGCACTTGATACCTGGTGCTTTGTAAGTGCCTGGGATTCTTCTAGTTTCAGCTGTGTGCTGTGCCTTATCTCTGCTGCAGGAGGAGGAGAGAGAGTCCCAGGTGGTAGAAGTTCTTGACTATTCAAGATGTGGAGCAGGGAAA
>JAVJGJ010000059.1:88828285-88840444 GCA_035590215.1 Microhierax caerulescens
CCCCCCCCCCCCCCCCCCCCCCCCCCCCCCCCCCCCCCCCCCCCCCCCCCCCCCCCCCCCCCCGCGTGGCACAGGGCTGATTGTGTGGGGCTTGGAGCACGGGCGAAGGAGCTGCACAGGCTGTGTTGACTCAACAACTGAGAGTCCTGTTGAGTGAGTTCTCTCTTGTGGCTGTGAATGGCACTGATAAGTACGCTGCTTCGTATTCTTGTTGTTACTGAATAGAGCGGAGCTTTCCCCTTGGTTAAGGGTCTTGCTTACAGCTCTCTTATCTCCTAGGAGTCTTTCAATAATGTAAAACAATGGCTGCAGGAGATAGACCGTTATGCCAGTGAAAACGTCAACAAGTTGTTGGTGGGGAACAAATGTGATCTGACCACAAAGAAAGTAGTAGACTATACAACAGCAAAGGTATGTTGATATCGATGTGGTTGGTTGGTTGAGTGCCTGGTCTGGATTGTAATGCACTTGATCAAGTTCTGATGCAGGGAAGTGTCCTGGTTCACGGATGCCGAGGCAGGTGTGAGCAGTTCCATGACACCCTGCAGCACCAGTCGCCGTCGGGCTGCGGTTTGGCAGTAGGGGGTGGTCTAGGAAGGCACAGCTGATGTAGCAGGTGAGGCATGAACCGGTGTATGAGCTCACTGTTCACTGTTTCTCGGTTTGCAGGAATTTGCAGATTCTCTTGGAATACCGTTTTTGGAAACCAGTGCAAAGAATGCCACAAATGTAGAACAGTCTTTCATGACCATGGCTGCCGAGATTAAAAAACGAATGGGTCCGGGAGCGACAGCTGGTGGTGCAGAGAAGTCCAATGTTAAAATTCAGAGCACTCCAGTCAAGCAGTCTAGTGGAGGTTGCTGCTAAAACTTGCCTCCCCCCTTTTGTCTCACAACAATGAATTTGCAATCTGAACCCAAGTGAAAAAAAAAAAATTGCCTGAATTGTACTGTATGTAGCTGCACTACAACAGATTCTTACCGTCTCCACAAAGGTCAGAGATTGTAAATGGTCAATACTGACTTTTTTTATTCCCTTGACTCAAGACAGCTAACTTCATTTTCAGAACTGTTTTAAACCTTTGTGTGCTGGTTTATAAACGTGCTATCCTTGTTGCTTTTCCTGATACCAGACTGTTTCCTGTGGTTGGTTAGGATGTATTTTTGTTTTGATGTTTCTATTGGCATGTTTAGATGTCAGGTTTAGTCTTCTGAAGATGAAGTTTAGCCATTTTGTATCAAACAGCACAACAGTGTCTGTCACTTTCCATGCATAAAATTTAGTAAGATATATGTAAGATCTGATTTGCTAGTTCCTTTCTTGTAGAATTATAAATGGAAAGATCACACTATCTGATTAATAGTTTCTTCATACTCTGCATATAATTTGTGGCTGCAGAATATTGTAATTTGTTGCACAATATGTAACAAAACTGAAGAAATGTTTAATAAATATTGTACTTATTGGAAGTAATATCAAACTGTATGGTGATAAATATTGTCTTACTTTGTATGGCTAAGGGGGAAATCAGGCTCGCATTGTGCACAAACATCCCTGTGTGCAGCCGTGGCGCTCAGCCCTAGTAACCAGAGACCTTCCCCGCAACTAAAACTAGTGACTATGGCTTAAGAGACCGCGGTGTCGTGGTGCTTGAGGCATGTAGGCTGTACCAGGCGGGCCCAGCCACTGCTGGGGGAGCATAATGCACTCTGAATGTACAACAGTTCCCTCACTTAGCCTCGGAACTTAATTTATTGCTCAAGGACTCTACGTAGGGAATTCCTGTCAGCTTTGCGTAGTGGGGGAGAGAACAGTATTTCCCCAGCAGGAATGAATTCGGTGTAGCCTTGAGGTGGTACAACTTTCTACCAGTATATTATGTCTCTTCTATATACTGTTAATTCCATCCTCTTTTAACCAGTACTCTTCTGACTTAGTGCAACAGCTTAGCTTCTATTCTGTTACACAGAGGCATCGGAAGGATGACACGGGGACAGCAAGGCCCCACAACAGACTGTCGCTCAAAGTAGGCGCTATCTTGAACAATTTGGAACTAACCAGCAGCCAAGAGGTTTTGGACAGTGTGATTCTTTGTACAGAGCTAATCAAATCATTAGTGCCTGATGTCTAGCTAAAAGCCACAGGAAAGCTAGCCTATAACACTTCCTATACATGTAAAATTGTTCAGCTTTATCTAAACTCAAATGTTCAGCCTATTCTGTAAATAGTCTCATGTTTGAAAGACCATGTAACATTCCCCTAGTAGCAAATACACCCTGTGATAGTAAAAATATAGCCTAGGTATGTTGTGAGGTATAAACTAAAACTGGTGCAAATATCCTCTGATTTTTTTTTTTTTTTTGGGGGGGGTGACTTTGGCTAACAGCTTTCTTCAACATAGTTGCATAAATCAACAGGCAATTGTAATACATAAAGTATTGTCATGGTTAAGTTGAACTCTTCCACTTGAGACCTTCACAATAAAGTGATGTGCTTTCTATTAGAGATGTGCTTGTTGGTATAATTCATTATATAATGTGACTTGCTCCTCCTCGAGAGCGGGAGCAGTAGGAGTAGCGAGTGCTGCTAAGATCAGGAAGTGAACCAGGAGGTGTATCGAGGGTAAAACATCTTCCCTTCAGAGAAGTGCACAAATGAACTTAAATGTCAAGATGCCTGCTACATACTATCCAAAAAAATTTTAATATATACATTAATAAAAGCATTTCAAAACCAACTTGGGCTAAACCATTTTTTTTGTTTTGGTTTTTTTTGTTTTTTTTTTTTTTTTTTTATTCCCCCCCCCCCCCCAAGTCATTCCTGTGTTACCATGCTGGTGCTGTTACACGCTCAAGCCTGTGGCTGCCGGGCTGGAGGTGTGTGGCAGAGGACAAGGCAGGCCTGAAACTCCTGTAGCCTCTTACCTGTGAGCTGAAACGTTAAACACCTCTGCCACCACGGGTCAGGCTGATGAGCAGTAGCAGAGGGGCTGCAGTGCCTCCCCTCACCGTAGCGCCCATCCTGCCCTGATGCAGCCTTTGCTCAGGTGTCACCCCGAGTGCCCCGAGGTGGGGACCTGGTGGCAGCGGAGCCAGTGAGACCTGTCTCGCTGTAACCAGCTGCTCAAGCCTTTTTGTTGAACTTGGGCTGATGTATGAATTGCCACCTGCAACTTGGCAATAAAAAAAATGTGCCCTTGAAGCTGAGAAGAGGGGAGAGTATCACAACCCCCCACAACCCCCAACTAATTATTTTCTGTTGGTAACAGCTTAACTATGC
This sequence comes from Microhierax caerulescens, assembly GCA_035590215.1. Lineage (NCBI taxonomy): Eukaryota > Metazoa > Chordata > Aves > Falconiformes > Falconidae > Microhierax > Microhierax caerulescens. The sequence goes on from JAVJGJ010000059.1 coordinate 88,831,565, forward strand.
TTTCACCTTGTGCAATACAGGTGCCTTGTCCTGTTCACCGGAACAGGAGGAACTGATGTACTCTGCACAAGAACACGGTGATCGCTGTTTAGCTTAAAGGTTAATTAAAGCCAAGTACCAATTTTCTGTGGTTGGCTGTAACTTTTTGGCTACTTACCTCATTAACGTTGCTTCAGAGATGCCCTTTTCTATTGCAGAAGGGGCCTGGAAACCCTCTGTAAATGTTTTTGTGAGCAGTGCTCAGCTGCGGTGGCTGCAGGAGGGGCAAGGCATGGCTCTTCACCCAGGGAAACCAGCACAGCACTAGCAACGACCGCAGGTAACAGAGTAACAGGTAACACAGCTTGTACGGGACCTGCATCCTCCCCACGTACTCACCTCTCTGTTACTTTACTGACATTCGTACAGCACACCAGCTCTTGTGTTTATGCATAAGAAAACCGAAAGTTAAACAGGCCGTGCTTCAGCAGGGAACGGTAATTATAAACAAGTTCAGTTTGCTCCCAAGAACCAGAAGGAGTTTCTATTTCTTGGCTTCTAGCACCTATTTTTGAAGAGCATAAACAAAACATGAGAACACAGCTATTAAAATCACACGGCTTTACTTAGAAGCGAGTTGCACGGCACACTATGGATTACTCAGTTAAAAAAACACAGTGTGTTCCCGACATTTTGCTAACACATGGAACAGGCCACTTCAATAAAAAAAAAAGGAAAGCTACACTGAAAAACAAACCAAAAAAAAAAAAAAAAAAAAAGGCCAGCTGTACTGTCCTTGCTCAGGGAACTTCCCGATGGAGCCAGCACTAGTAACTTGGGCATCCCAGCAGCCAAAAACCGCAGTACAGCTCGTCTTTCTCAAGCCACGGTTCAAAAAAAAAACAACAAACCAAGGTGAACTCAGCCCAGGCTGGCTGAGGCTGAACACACAGTGATCATACGGGTTTTGGCATCGATGCAAGAGGAGGGAGAGGTGCTTTGGTGCTGGCTGCAATTCTCAGCTGTCCCGAGGCTGGCTGGCGCAGCCCAGGTCTGACAGAGGCGGCACCTGAAATCAAACAGATTAAGTGAGGTGTAAGTCTGGCTGCCGTCCAGCAAAGGAAGAAACAACCCCCACCCCCCCCCATGCTTAAACCTCCTCCACATATGCTTAATAAGCTATAGAACGTAGCTATGTATGTTTAGCAATTAAAAAACCCCAACAACCTACTTTTAAGATACTGTTATTCTCTAAAGTGCTGAGAAGAGTATTTCCCCTTTGCAACCCCAAATGTGAAGGCGTGCGGTGGAGTGGGCGGTGGGGAAATCAACAGGCTGAGCTCATGGGGGTAGGAGGGGACTGGGATGGGGCCAAGGGGATCCTGCAGTTCCTAAATCCCTACGCTTCCTGCTCGGGAGCCGTTAAGAGCCTTCCTGCCTCTCCGGACTCTGCACCTTCCCAAACACCCGTGACCGTGATTTTACAGTGATTCCCATCACGGCACGAGGGGCTGAGGGATGCAGCCGCTGCCCCCCCACACACACACACCACTGCTGCCCCCTCCAGCCCTTCACCTCCCACCCCTGCCATGCCCTCCCGAAACTTTTGTCTCTGCAGTTTTATTTGAAGGAAAATGGTCAAGAAATGATGAGCAAACACACTCCCTAGCCTCCCTCTTAACCCTGAATCCACTTGCTTCCCTTTCCCACCATTATGTGGCAAGCAGAATGTTTCTGAGAGAATAAAAAGCCAAAAAACTTCCTCATGTTCCTTCTGCTGTCCCGAGTGATTCGGGTGCAGCAGCTGCCTGTGCCGCCGGCCCCCTCCCAGGAGCTGCCATCGCTCTCCTCACGCTCTTGGGTTTCGTCAGCTGCTTCACCGACACACTGCGCTGCCCCTGACACATTCAAAGGCGATGGGGCATCCATTTTGAGGTTGCCCTTGCTTTCTTCTCCTTGTAGGCTTTCCAAAAACCAGATTAAAATAATAATAAAGCCTTATGTATAGCATTTGCTAATTTATCTTCCTATGCTTCCCTCCCTCTCCCCCTGTCAGGGAAAGGCTGGTTTGCCCCCACCACTTACCCACGGAGCAGCCGTCTGCTGCACCCCCTTGTCCCCCAGCCCATCCTCGCCCCGCACGGGACCCACGGCAGCGAGGACGGACTCGTACAAGCGCTCGGCGTGGGTTTCTAGCTCTTCTGACTGTTTCACAATCAATCCCAGCGTGTCTTTCAGAGCTGGAAAACAGACACGCGTGAGCGGAGGTGGTAGTAACGAGTCAATTCAACGTTCGTAAGAGCAGTAAGAGTCCCACTCACCTGGGCGGACTTTTGAAGGAAATCAAGTGTTAGAAATCAATAAGCTGATCTTCAGCCCATCACCAAGTGGTGACACACGGTTTGGAGGGGGTGAGAAGCCGCCTAGGAGGCTCCAGGTTAAGAGTGAGGGTACAGAAATAGGGGCTTCTAAAGGAAACCGCTGCGACTGCGTAAGGAAGCCCATCTGCGACGCGGCACTCGCCCACTAAAGCTGCTCTGGTGACCGCAGACGCAGCCTGCCCTTTAGAAATCCCCTGTGCAGGATGCACCAAGTCACCGGAGCGGCTGCTCCCCGTGTGCCGTGCCACCACCCAGGTGGGGCTGTCCCCCCAAACTGGCTCCTGACGCCTGCCTGGGATGCACCGAGCACAAACGAGGGGCAAAAATCACCCTGCTGCTGCCCTGGACGAGAGCAGCTCCTTCCAGCTGCAGCCCAACAGCGTCCCACAGCCCAGTGGGAGGTGGCCACGCTGCGGTTAAGGTGAAAACCTGAGGGACCCACAGGAGGCAGAACACATCCACCACCACGATGGATGGCTCACGGCACGGCACAAGCGTGGTGCAGCTGAAGCCGCTCGGGAGTTATTGCTTCAAACCTCCAGGTCCCCGGGCAGCAACACGGGTGTAAAACCCCTTCACGTTCCCAGGCAGCTGCAGAACGGCAGACTGTGCCCACCGCCTCCCCACCCTCCCACACACGGGGCCAGGGATTTCAGGGGGCAGATGCTACAGCCAGCACCGCCGGCTGTGTCTGCAATCAGCCCCGCTCAAGTGCTCCTTCTCACCTGGTGAATTCGACGCCATGCAGCTGAGGAGAGCTTCTCCCCTCTCCAGCACGCTCTCTGTCAGGCTCTGGTGGTCGGCCACATCTTTCCTGAACTCCTGGGAAGGAAAGGAGAAGAGGAGCGCTGCTTAGGAGGGTTTTTGGAAGAGACGCACCTGCGGCAGGTTGCCTGGGGAGCAGTTTCCCCCAGGCAGGTTCCCGGTGCTCCCAAATTCAGCTTTACACACCCGATGCACCCGCCAGGACTGTGCCAGGGGTGCCTTGCTGTGCACTGCTTGCTGCCCCAGGGGGGAGAAAAGCCAGCGGTGGGACCTACCAAGTAGCGGTGCAGCGATGCCTTCACGCTCTCCGCATCCGGCGAGGGTGGTACCCAGCTGTCGGTGATGTCTGCCACGTTGTACAGCCAGTGAATGAGCTCTTCCAGCTGACAGCAAAACATCTACTCAACGAAGCATAACAAAAGGGGTTACTGATCCATTTCTGCAACAAAGACAAGGCAGGACCAGGAAGAGGTGATGGGTTTTGGAAAGCACCTGCTCCCAGCCCCTCTCCTGCACACCCACCCCAACACAAACATCCCTAAGCTTGGGAAACTAAGAGTTAACAGAAAAAGAAAAAAGGCAAAAAACAACTTAAGCCCCTAAATGACCCCCAGACCCACTGAGGGTCACCATGAAACGCCTGCTGCGGGGAGGTGTTGGAGACCAGCAGCAGCCAGGCTGAAGGGAGGGCTTTGCCTCCACCACCTCCCACCAGCTGAAGAGACACCCCTCTCCTCCTGGAGCCGGGCAGTTAATTAGCAGCTGCTTTTCCCCAAGGGTTTGTCTCGTTCAATTAAGCGCTTTCATTTATTTTTAAAGCATCTTGGATTATTTTTGTAAGATGCTGCACGAAACCCAGGGGCCTCCGCTCTCACCAAGCCCAGGCTCCAGCCCTGCGCCTGCTCCTCACAGTCAGGGCTTTGCTCCAAAGCTGAGCTGCTTCTCCCGGGCACCGCGATTTGGGGCGACAGATACACTCCGATGCTGACAGTCGAAAAGACCCTTTTAAATCAGCAGCGTTATTCCCACTCAAGAGGAGGGGACGAGCTGCCCTGGTGTTTGCAGCTCTGTGCACGGTCAGAATTGCTCCCTTGCAAACTGCAGCATTCCTTCCGAATTCAGCCCAGGGCTGGGGCGGGGAAGAAGACAGAGGCGAAGGCAGGGAGAGCAGCACCAGTGGCAGGATGGCCATGAGGCATCACTTGGCCAAAAAATAAAAATTCACAAAATAATCAGGAGTTTCTTCAGAGAAGCCCCACCCGTTCTACCTGCCCTTATTACCCCGAAGCAGGACCCAGTCTGGGGAAGACAAGTGAGCCCGGGCTGAAGGGCAAGTCCAGCCCCACCACGTTACGCAGTCGGAGCGGCGGGGCAGGCAGCAAACCCTGGGTATCACACGTGTCCAGCCCCAGCTGCAGCTCCTGCCTCTTCCCTGGGGCAGCAGGATGGGTGGGCTGGGGGAAGCTGAGCGCCACGTTTCCACCGAGCCCCAGCCCTGCGATGCTGAGCCCCGAGAAAAGCAAGATGGGCTCTTGCTCCATCAGAAAAAATATCTTTTTTTCACACAGGTGAGCCCCGCTGTGTAAACTACTACCAGCCGCCAGGCACCAAACACCATGCAGAAGGGGAAGCCTTAATTCATTGTGCCGTAAATACAGGCACATTTTAGGTGAGGTCTTCCCATAATAAACTTTCTTTCTGGTCTCAGCCTACCTTAACGCACTGGGCAAGGGACTCGCTCTGCTGGCTCTTCTTGGGATGCCCCTTGACCCGCGGTTCATCTAGGTACGTCCCATCCAACGCGTCCCTGAGGCCAGTCGACAGGTGAAGCCCCGGCAGAGGATCCCTATGGATCCAGCCACATGATTCAGCGTTTTCCCAGCTGGGCTTTTGAGAGCTGCAGGGGTGCCACAGCCCAGCATAACCCTCAATATTCCCTCTTTCGTCCTTGCCACCCGCCTCTCTGAAAGGAGCCAACTTGGGCGAAAGGGGCTGCCTGCCATCGCCGTGACGTGGAAGGTTACGGCGGTCGTGCCCGGGCGTCCTTAGAGTTAAGGAAAGATTGGACAAGAACTGAGCCAGCCCTTCCAGCTCCCGCAGTCTCGGAGGCAGGGAGAGAAATTCTTCATCGCCCTCCCACTCCTTCCTCAGGGGGAGTACTCCTGTTGTAGGTAAAAACCTGCTAGTGCTTTTCGCCTGCCCTTTGTAGCTCGGGAGGGGACTCCCTGCGGCACACCAGCTTCTCCCGTCGGCAGCAGGGCGGGCAGACGAGCCTGGCCCAGCTGACTCTGCCATGACATCCTCAGCAACCCCCCCGGCCGGGTGAGAGGAAGCGCTCTTTGCGAAGGATGCTTCTGCAACAGGGAAACGTTCATAGCACGATCCAGCTCCCGAGTGGCCTCTTTTTCCAGGCCTCAGGGTGGAGAACCTCTCTGCAGAGGCCAGGAGCCCCCAACATCCATCTTCTCCACTTCCCCCAGCCCGTCCACCTCGGCTGTAGATGCTGGTGGATCTCGATGTGCCCTCAGGGGAAACAGAAAAGCTGTCCAAACCTATTCCCGAGTCATGGAAGAAAGGCTCTGGCATCTTTCCCAGCTTGTACCTTGGCTTCAGTGGATAAGCATAATCCAGCAAGTCCTCGTACTCTTTATTGGGGTTCCAGTGGGGCGAGCGGCGGTCCGGAGACGGGGGTAACGAATCCGGTATGGCACATGCCCAGTAATCGGCTTGGTAAGGTGACACCTCCCTGATGGGCTCCGCAGTGCCGGGGTCACCGAGCAGAAGGCTGAAGGGCCTGGGCACCCGCGGTGCCCTGCCTCCTGCCGCAACCCCCCGCCAGCACAGGTCCCGGGTGGCCACGGCCACAGGAGAAGGCAGGTCCGTGGTGGCCAGCAAGCGGCGGGACGGCCCTTCGGGGAGGCTGTTTCCTTCTGAAGACAGAGCGGAGAAACTCGACGCGGAGCGGCTGCGCAGGGCGCTCTCAGGGCTGGGGGGGGTCTGGGGCCGCAGGAGCTCCAGGGTGGAGGAAAAGGGGGATTGAGCTCCCAGCCTGCGGCTCTGCCGGCTGGCAAGGGCGTCGTGGCAGCTGCCGGCGAGGATGCTCTCCTCGGCAGAGCTGCGCCGGCGGGGAGGGCCAGGCGCCGGCTCCCAACGGCTCGGTGCCTTCACCTGCTCAAGGACAGCGGGAACAAGGAAAGGGAGAGCGCGACGCGTGAAAGGCAGCACAGCATCCAGACCAAAGGCTCCTTTGTACTGGACATGGAGAGAAAACCCCCAGCCCGAGCCCCACCGTGAGGAGAGGCTGGAAGGGGAACTTTGTTCTGCCTGCGGGGCGGCACGCGCTGCCCGGAGCCCAGAGTGGGGTTGGGTTTAGGGAAAGGCATCCTGGGGGGCTTGGGAAGCTGCACGAGTCACTTGGTGGCAAAGGGAACTTATTTAAGCAGCAGCCCCATCCTGAGTGACTTCCCAGTTCCGCAGTGGCAATATGGGAACGGAGACCAGCCCTTCCCCACGGCACCCCCTCGGGATGGGAAGCCTCTGCCAGGACAGCCCAGACACACAAGTCCCCACCTCACCTGCCCCCCTGGTGATGCTGCAACACCTGCACGTACAGCCCTCTCACCTGCTGCTCTTCTGAGGAGAGGCACTGGTGACTAACACCATGAGGCACATCACCGCCATCAGCAGCTCTACACACCAACGTCCCCGCCTCCGAGAGGCTCGCTCTCGCTCTGGGAAATCTGGATGCGGATGCTGAAGACGCTTCTTGGCAGCAGCTTGAGCCTTCCTGGGTAACACCAGCACCCAAGTGACTGCGTCTGCTCATTGCCACGTTCTCCGTCCCTTGCGGGCAGGGCTTGGCTTCCTCTGTCCCTGAAAGCCAGCGCAGGCTGTCCGCTAGCTCCGGGCAGTCCGTCTCCCCCGCCGCGCAGTCCCACCTGCCATCACCCTCGGCCTTCCCGCTCAGGGAGGCTTCAGAAAGCGATTTTCCCATATCCACGGCCATCGGGGCAGAACTTCTTCCGCAAGACGACGACAAGCCTCGGGCTCTCTGAAATACACAGCACACGGTAGTGGCAACTCGCCAGCCCCCCTCGCCTCCACACCAAGGAAAGAAACTGGGTATGTCTCGTAACAGGGAGCTTAAGCATGTTCTGGGCCAGACCCCACAAACCATAAAGTCGCATCTCGGTGCGTCAAGTGGGACAAGAGGAAAGAGAAAACTCCCTCATCCCCAGCAGCATTTGCTCGTTTTGAGGACATGACACAAAGGGAAAATCTAATTAAAGCTCTGACCGGACTGAGACCAAACCTGTGCTTTACACCTTGCTGGCACAGTGCAACTGTCTCCTGAATTAACGCCCAATCTCACAAACAGTTTGTGCACCATGAGGCTACTGGGCCCAAATGAGCCATCACTAACTGGGACATAAAGCACCTATTAGCGTGGCTGAGCCCTGAGGGCCGCTGGGGTGGAGACTTGAGGCTTTGTAAGAGACAAACTCAAAACCCTGAAATGGAAGCCACCCAGAAGTGAGAATTACATATAAAAAATCAGAGGGGAGGTAGGAGGCTTGCACTTAGCTCTGCAGCTTCCACCTTAATTAATGAAATTAACTCTTTGAGCAAGTATTTCCACTAATTAATTTCACAACCAAGGACACATTTTCAAGCGCGCTGTACAGCCAAGCTCACTGCATCTTGCTGCAAAACCTTCTAACATGAGATACTGTTCTCGAAGCCTGAGCCCCAAGTGCTCCACGCATGGAGATGCTCCACCACCCCGGTCCTGCTGCCCACGCTGGACCCGAGTGAGGAGCTGCACAGGACAACCGGTGAGCCAAACCAAGGAGAGCCGATACAGCAGACAGAGGACCTTGTTTTTTTGCACACCGGGCAGAGTCAAGCACCTTTGCCTGCGTTCACCAAGCTGGCAGGGCTCAGAAATACTCTCAACATAAATGACATCTTGAGGGCTCCCCACAGAGCATCAAAAATGGTGCTGCCACCCCTCAGCCACAGGTGGACATCCTCGGAGCCCCAGCGATACCAAAGCCTCTTCCAGCAACTCCAGCCTGAAACAGAGCGGAGAACACCGGCAGAGTGGTTCTGCCAGTGGTCGGCCAGTTAGTGCCGGGCTAGCGACGGGGAGGCCAGCCAAGGGAGCGGCAACAGCAAATGCAAAAAGAAATTACAAAAAAAAAAAAAAAAAAGAAAAAAAGAGGAAAGAAAAGTATTCCCAAACAATACTTGGAAGTGGGAAGCAAGCTGATACTCACAGCCTCCGTCAGCTCTTTTGTGGTGATCTGGTTTTATGACCCACCCCTCCGGAGAGCGGCGTTTTCCCACGGCAGAGCCTGTGCAGGCGAACAAAGCGCGGTGGGCGCCGCAGGGGCTCCAGGGGAGCCCAAGGGCCAGCACAAGCCATGGCAGGCACCGCAGCTGCCTCCCCCTCCCCAAGGGCTGGCAGCCCCGGCCACTGCTGGGCAGCTATATTCAGCGCAGCAGCAGCTGCTGAGGGGGCGGGTGAAGCCTGAGCCCCCCCCAGCCCTCCGGCCAGCCCCGTCCCTCTGCCCACACCTGGACTCACCCACCCAACTGCTTAAGTCGCTCCCAAATACAACCCCCCCACACACATCATGTTATCCTAAAATCGATGGCATTGCTTTTTCCCCCCAAAAAAGTTTCTATATCCAAACAAAAAGTTTCTATATCCAAACAAAAAGGCATGGTAACTGCAATGAAGGTAATTGAT
>JAVJGJ010000059.1:88844734-88883633 GCA_035590215.1 Microhierax caerulescens
GCCCTCCCGCGGGGCCCCCCGTGCCCGCCAGCGGGGCCCTCCGGCCATGCCCTCCCGCTGGGCCCTTCAGCTGTGCCCACCATGCCCTCCAGCTGTGCCCTCCGGCCATGCCCTCCAGCTGTGCCCTCCAGCTGTGCCCACCGTGCCCTCCAGCTGTGCCCTCCGGCCATGCCCTCCAGCTGTGCCCTCCAGCTGTGCCTGCCGTGCCCGCTGTGCCCTCCGGCCGTGCCCTCCAGCTGCTTTCGGGGCGGATTCACCTGCCGTGTCCTCAGGCAGGCAGCTCTGGGCTTTGTACCTGGCCAGGCGCTGCTTCTTCAGTGGACGGGGCAGCCGCATCGACGTGTGCCCTTGTCCCGTGGAACATCCACGCCTTTCTCCTTGCTTCTCTCCATAGGCTGATACTGGGTTTTATCTGCTCCTGGAGTTTATTTCTCCCATGATTTCCTAGAGGTCAGTCACCTGATAAAGCACTCGATGAAGGACATCGCTGCCAGCGTTAGGCCGTGAAGGACCAAAGAGACACCTCGGATTTGCTCAGCAGTCTGGCGGCAGCTGAGGGCAACAACATGGGTATCCCAAGCCCCTGGCTAGTGCTTCAGTCTGCTGGCCACACTAGCCCTGCAGCGCGCTCCAGCTCTGCCACCCTGTGCGTCACGGTCCAGATTCCCAGCTGCCATCACCTGGGTTTGTTCTGCTGACCTCGATGGAACCAGCCCCGTTTACCGTGCTGGATGATCGTGGTTTTTTTTTTTTTTTTTTTTCTCCAAGAGAAACAGTGGGAATATTTTTTTCAGGCCTGCTGCAAGAAGCAGAGCTGTAATGCCCCAGTATAACGCGGTGCAGCACTGTCAGAACTCAGCCAAGACAAAACCCACATCAGCTCTGTTCCTGCATAATATTTCTATATTTGGGGTATCTTTGATGAATGTTACAGCAGGTCTTCTGGAGGGCTGCACATCCCCTGCCTTGGATGCACGCTTTTGAGAGCCGGCTCTGTGTTGGAATTCACACAGGCAAAGCTCTTGTGAAAGAAAAGTCCTTTAAAATGTTGTTTATTGCTTATTCTCCAGGGAGCCGGTTGCCTGCCAGTGGAGGCCGAGCTGATTCCAGGAGAGTCAAAAGGCTGAAGCAAACACGGACGGGTCATGATTCATATCCAGGCTCGGCTGTTTTTAGCTGGTTTAAATTACTTGCCAGCTGCCAGGCATTGTTCTCGGAGCTGAATAGTGCTGGGCTGTGGCCTCAGCCCCGGCAGGAAAGGTTCCCGTCCTGTTCCGCCTCCGATCAAACGAGAGCCTGGATGTCTACCAGAACAGCCAGAGCGCCACAGAATCTTTTTCCTTAGGCGCATGCTGAGAGGATGTCTATATATTGTCTATATTGTCTATATTCTATATATTCTATATACAAAGGGGGCGGAATAAACTGGTGATCTAAAGGAGAGATTATTGTAAAAATTCAGGGAAACGGTACCAATTTTCTTCCACTGGCATCTGGCCCTCTTTGTTAGGAACTTTGCTGAAAAGAAACTAGCTTATTTGATCTATAATACAGGGTCAAACCCAACCAAAGTCACTCCCAAAGTCACTCAAGGCTGGCAAAAGCTAACATGGACATTTTCTTGCTGATTTGAGACCTTGGGATTCTTTGAGACTTGTGTTTTTCAGCAAGAAAGTTCTCCAGCAAAGACAAATGATTTCACTGCATCTGTGGATGCAATAATTCAGCAGTTAATCTCCTTATCTATGAGGTGAAGTAGAGCTTGCTTATGATGATCAGATTTGAAAGTGGTACATTTCTAGTATATGAGAAGATGGGATAGGAAGACTCCATTTTCTTCAAAAACTTCTACCTTCTTGGTGGGAATATCCATGTTTCTGTGCAGAGCTGTATCTGTTGGGAGCAGCAGCTGTATGTAATCCAGGGTTATAAGCCCATAACTGATAATGTGCTGTAATTCAGAGTTTTCAGCACATATATTTGTAATTTCTTTCTACCTTGAATGATCTCACACTACAAGCCAGACAGTTAACGCTCTGCGATGAAACCCAAGGCCTAGACGTGTACCATATGCTCTTGTGAGAGCGTTTGCACCATCTTCAGCATCAAATTTCAGTCTCACAGTGCAAACGTTTGGGATGGATGAGCTGTAGGCAAATGCAGGGCTTGGACCTGACCTATTTATTCCCAGAGCATTGCTAGCAATGTTCATAGAGTACTGCAGTGACAGGGAAAACCGGGTGTAATCATTTTACCATCTTTTGGCCAGCACTACAGCATTATCTGTGGAAGGATTTGCCTGCATTTGGAAAATTATTCCATTTTTGATGCAGTGCCTCAGACAGACAGAGAGGTAATATTACATGTAACCCATTAGTACACCTGCCTGTCTTGCAGTGCTACCGTCGAGGTGGGAAGGAGCTGCCACAAGCCTTCTTTGCTTCTGTTGGCTACGTCGAAGCAATTGGCATTATTCCTCTCCCGTGCTAAAGTTGCTCAGGCACTGATTTATAAAAATACCTATGTTGTAACCCGACAGCGCTGCGTTCCTCGCTCCTTAAGGATGGGCGGGCTGGCACTCTCACTGTGGTTCTGGGCAAGAGCTATCTTCGTACAAACTGCTCAGGACTGTTCGCTGTGCACTTGCTCTGCCTAACTCCTCTCTGAAAGGTGCTTGCAGGGAGAGGTCCTTCTCTTCTTGAGGCTAACAACCCTTTTCTTTTCCCTGGAGGTCAGGATTTCCACGTCTTGGACTGTTCCCCTTGTTCTCCTCTTGCTTCTCACTCTTTGGGACACCTTTCTTTGAAGCTCAGCACCTAAGCCTGGTCCAAAACTCCAGCATGGACTGGGCTGTGATTAGGCAAAACCAGTATGGTAGTCCAGGCTGCGTTCCTGCTTACACACCCTGGTATAGTATCTGCCCTATTCACAGCATGGGGCATTGACTCATGCTTCTGACCGCCCATAACTTCCTGCTCCTGCTCCTTAATCGACTGTTTCCCGCCAGTATTAGTGCAGTTAATTACTCTCATCTAGATTAGTTCTTTGCAGCCTCTTTTTCCCAGACCCCATCTCAAGTTTTCCCGTGTTGCTATGAACTTCAGCCCTGCATTTTCCCACGTTCCCAGACCTTCTCCTCCAGGTAGGACCTGCAGATTTTATCTATTCCAACATTTGTGTCATTAACCCACTAATGGTCCCAGAGGTACAGTCGGCCCCTGAGGAATCCACTCATTCAGCTGAACAGTTGCTCTAGTCACGTCTAAATCAGCAGGTGCAAACGCAGCCAGGCTGCTTTAGCTTCTTTATAAAAAGTCATGAGAAGACTCATCGAAAGCCTGCAAACTTCCCCGCTTTAGGTCATCACAGCTACTGCTGTACCATTAGTAAATATTTCCTAAAACAGGTAGCTACTTCTTTTTCTTTCTGATTTCGGAGAAGCACTTAAAGAAAGTGTTGAGGAATACCACACTGAAACTGTCTGGAATTAACTGCTTAGACTTAGTAGCTAAATTTGCTGAAGGCTTAGGCCACCAGCTGTGAACTTTCACCCAGATGTGTTAACTTTCACCTAATTCTGCGAAAGAGGGCCTGGAGAGCTGCTTCAAGCTGGAAGCTAAGAAAACAAGGAGGGCTGCTACGCTCAAAGGAGAGCGGCTCACCCCAGGGCAGCGAGGGGACCTAGGAGCAACAGGAAGACCCCAGACCCTGATATGAGCTGTCACAGGAGGGGTGGGGAATTTAGATTGTAAAGGTGTAATTGCCCAGGAATTTCTCTGTTGGGGGTCCCTCCGCGGAGGCACCCAGCTTGAGCTGTTTCTACTGCGGTTCCACTCCAATAAATTCCTTTGTTGGACTTAAAGCCCGAGGTCGTGCTACGGGACACCCCGGGTGGGGAAGCTGCTTTAACGAAAGCGCACCCAAGGCAGCTGCCACATGAAACTGGTAAGGCAGGATTAGTGAAGAACAGAGGGAAGACTAGAGTGGCGTCTGTTTTGGTGTCAGCGTTGAAGCACGAGCAGTGACCCCGGTGGCCCGGGCAGCCTCGCTCCTCACCGCCCGGGGGCTCAGCCGCAGCGAGCCGCTGCGCTTCTCCGTTCTGCCACACGATGTACCCAGCACACCGTCAGCCACGGCACCCAGCCACGGGGCAGGTGTTCCAGGTTTTCACATTCCCCCCCAAAAAGCATCTCCTTACCTCTATCCAGCCCCCTAAAGCAGCCACAGCCGCAGGTCAGGGCCAGGAGCCCTGGTGCAGGGGGAGGATGGATGGGATGGAGCTGGTGCGGTCCAGACGCTTCGCCTTTCCTCTTGCTGGGAGAAGGTGACACACTGCTGTGGAATAAATAGGAGCCAGGTGGTCAAGAGGTGGTGGCAGCTTTTGATCAATGTGAATTATAATGGACAATGAATATTTGGAATTCATTTTACTTCTGAAATGTGAGATTTTGCTTCTGCTTTCAGTGGGGAGTATGAGGGACTGTTTCATTCCAGTTACCGGGATGTCACGGCCCTTTGTCATTTGTATGTTGTCCTGAGAGGAACTGAGAGGCTCTTCAAAACCAGAGCTGGGATCTGCAGGAACGAGTCATCAGTGCAGAGACTTGGAAAAGAAATGTTGGGATTGGTATGAATGAAAATCCATTTGTGCAAGCATCAGAAGAAACAGCAGAGCAGAGGAGTTAAAGACGGCTGTATTCGTAACAAATGACACCATTGCCAGCAAAAAATGTGAGACTATGTTGGTTTTGTCAAGCCCAGAAGGTGTGCACACCAGTAAGACCATAGTATGCACACCTCATTTGTGAAAGACCCTCCTCCCTGACAACAGGAGAGTGGCAGCACATCACATCTCCCATTCCTTCTCCTGGCAGCCTGGCAGGAAGAGAGACTGCAGCGAAGGATCACCACAAAACAACTATCGATTCCTAAAGATTATTAAAGAAGTGTCCCCAGACTGGGGGGCTTAGTGACGCTTTGACAGCCGTCATCCCTTGTGTACGTTGCATGCGGGTGATGTGGGCCAGACCACTTGAACAGCCACGTCTCGTTGCTTGTGAGTGTGAGTGAATGAAATCTGTAAGAGAATGAGTGCAGGTGGGTAAAGCCAGCTTAAAATGAAAGTAAAAACCATATTCCCCCTCTGCAAGGCCTCACGCTGGGTTTGGCCATACTGGTTTCCTACCTCAGCAAGAATGGTACTGCTAAAAGGACAAAGCCTGGTGCCTTCAGGATGCTCAGCAAGTCAAATTACTCGAGTCAATTATTGATGCAGTACCAGGGAAGCTTAATCTTAACGATGTGGATGTGGGTTGGAATCTACTTGGTTTGCGAGATTTGAGTTGCAGATGTTTGTAGGCCCCCCTCAAACTCTAGTAGCTGTAGGCATTGCAATTTAATTACACTCTAGCACAACACGATGAAGAGAATCCCGATCTGCCTGATTGTGTACGTGTTTTGGTGACACAGTAATTACAGTAATTTACATCGTGCTGCTGATCACTGCTATCCTGAGACGGCGGCGAACCATCGTTCCCCAAGCCTGTGGAGTGGCTTTGTGTTGCGTCTCTGGTCCTAGGTTTCACAGCCAGTTTGTAATTTCTTCGGCCCTTGGCATGTATTTTGACAAACCCAGCCCTTATTATCACAAGGATAACTTTCAAAATGTGGAACTAAGATCTACCCTGCCTGCCCAGTTAAAAACCACAGGTACCCTCCGTAGCATGATGGCTCGACTCTAACATCCAAGATGTAAGAACCTGCAAGAACCAGCAAACGAGCTGGAAGCTCGCCAAGCTATTTTCATGCACACGACTGCTCAGCAGACTCCTGAGGGGTACAACACACGTGTACATTCACTGGAATGCTCATAATGGGGTGATTGTGGGGATTTTTCAACAAGCTAGCATCAGCCTACGTATTTTAAAGATGACCTGTTAGTGCAGCTGTACCACACAACCTGTTCGACTCAAACCATTCATCTCACAGCGGAACAAAATGGTGTTGTCTTCTGTTTAACTCACAAAGCACTTCCCTATAATTATATCTATCTTAATCAGACAAACTGGGAATTAAAAAAAAAAAAAAAAGGACTAATCTGCTTCTTGGCCATAATTGGATTTCCTCTGCAAATATTAGTTACAACAATAGCAGCAGCTTTTGTTATAAATTTATTTTAAAATGCTTTTTCTTCATCTGAGCTAGACAAATCTGTGTCACTTGCCTAGAGCTTTTTAGAAGGGAGAAGTGAGGAGCACTTTCCCAAAACTCTCTTCCTCTCAAAAGAAGATGAAATTATTAAGAAGTTGGAAAGCATTTGGTAGCCAGATTGGTAGGTGGTGGTAGAAAAAGAGAATAAAGACATTGAACTTTAATTAGAACTTCTTCCAACTTTTATGTCTTTCTTTAAATATCGTAAGAAACTGTATCTATTTATCTGTAATCGCGCCTCGCAAGCTCTAATAATGTCTGGCTTGAGCCAGCTGGGACTCAAAGGCTTGACCCAGTTCTCGGTAAAGACAACCAACCATTCCACGGTTCTCCACGGCTCTTGTAATGGGGTTTTCTCTTCATGGGTTTCAAAGGGCGAGGGCTTACAGCTCCGACAAGCGCCGCTTACCTCCGATTTCAGGAAAGCTGCTTGTTTTAGGCAGCAGCCATGCCTGCAGCCAAAGCTGATTGGGATGGCTGGAGGCTGGACTTCAGGAGGACATCCCCGTTAGCTCGCTGCTCTGGCGTTCCGTTCCTCCAGGCGCCTCCAAAGACACAGCCGTAGAGTCAGATAGGGTTTTTGGAAACCACCACATCTATGGCTTCATAAAATTTACATGCCAAGACACAATACCAGTCGCAGTTGTAAGCCATACATGGGCAGGTCCTTCAAATTCTACTCTTGGTACTTGCAATTCTTGCAAATTTTGCACCCTTGTTTATTAGCTGTGGCACCAGAATGCAATGCTTGAAACTAATCAAACTACACTTATCCAGTAGATTTTTTTCAGAATTTGTGATGTTCTGCATCGTGCATCTCTGGATAAAATCTACCCTATGGAGACGTTTGAGCTTTTAATGGAAAAGCCATACCAAAACCACTTTGAGAGCAAACCCAGGCCCTCAATTCTGGAACCAGCACGCTGCTGGAACCAGTCTGACTGCAAAATCACCCTGAATTTACCAGTCCAGCCACCTACTACAAAGGATTTGCTAGATGATTTCTCCCACTCCTCAGTCCTCCTCCAGGGAGCAAAGTCCATTTGCTTGGCAGAAGAGGCAGCAGGTCTGTCTGTCAGCCCTCGTACCCCACTGTGACACACAAGGATAGAAAGCAGCGACTAACCCAGGCTCTCCCGAAGCCCTTGTAGCGCTGAGCACCCGTTCGGAGGAATACTGCCCTGCACGGGCTTGCCTGGGGCTCCAGGGGAAGGGCTGGAATGCAGTGGCAATGCTGATCATCAGTGACACAGGCATGCCGGCAAAGGGCACGGGCTGGGAAAGCGGACCCAAATCCTAAGTGAGACAGTTCTCGTTCAGGGGTATTTCCAAAGGAGTCGAAGAGAGTTTGCTTGGGTGACAGAGCCCAAGAGCCCAGAGCCCAAGACATCCAGCTGCTCATGTGACACAGATCCAGTTAAAAGGCTAGGTCTTCTCCAAACAAAGATGGAAACACGAATTCTATTTGGAGTTATTTTTATTTCAGATTGAGAAGCTACACAAAAAGAGAACAAACATACATTTCCATGAGAGAAGGGGAAAAGAGAGAGAACATCCTATTGTGTCACCCTCCTCCAACAAACCATCTCAGCCTGAGCCACAGGGCTGTTTTCTTCCCCGGGGAAGGCAGGGAGAGTTCTTACACTGAAGGGTACATGACACAGTAAACATCTGTAATACCTACCCCAGGGTCACACCCCCAGACACAGCAATATGGTCTTTTTTTGCATATGTGCACGTACATCTGTTCTTTGTAGATAATAAAAAGGCTGATACAGAGTCACATGGATCAAACCCGTAGC
Organism: Microhierax caerulescens; assembly: GCA_035590215.1. Lineage (NCBI taxonomy): Eukaryota > Metazoa > Chordata > Aves > Falconiformes > Falconidae > Microhierax > Microhierax caerulescens. The sequence goes on from JAVJGJ010000059.1 coordinate 88,852,747, forward strand.
TGTGAAAGAGGAACAGTTACAGATGTTCACAAGGATCGACACACCCACATGGCACAAGTACTTACTCAACAGAGTGGTTACTCTAAGCACTAGGTTTTATCTAAAGACAAATACCTTTGTATCAGTGATACGGGATTGTACTGGAGCAGATGGCAGTGAGTTCCAGAGTTCATCTGTCTGTCATTTTATTAAAGTAATTAATCAAATGGCTTAGCATATAAAAATACAAGAATCCTCCCTCCTAATCAGGGCAATTTTTGTTCATGTAGAAATAAAAGCACACACACACACATACATACATCAAAGGCAGGATTGCTGACAGAGAGCTTACAGGATAAAGAAAAGAAACTCACTTTCCCTGTCCCACACCAGGACTTCATGTTCTCCCTCCTGTCTCCAGGGATAACGGAGTCTCTCACCTTTGGTGCATAGTTATATTCAAAAGCCAAACAGCAACTTGGAATTTGTCCTGAAGGGAACCAGGACAAGGCACCTTTAAGGATAATAAGGCAGATTGTATACCTCTGCTGCAGGAGACTCCTCGTGTCTTAGGTGTGGTCCCGCTGTCCCCGAAATCTAGAGGAATTAATCAAAATCTTTTCAAACTCTTCACCTTCACACAGCATGAGTGAGTCAGTCTCAGCTTGCTCTAACCAAGAAGCAATTCAGAGGGGCTCATCTCCCATCAGCAGAGGTGCGCTCAGCTGTTTGTAGTGCTATGCTTGGTCTCCATCCCGTAGAGCACGTGCTTTGTGGGTGACCTGACACAAGTGTAGCCAGGGTAGTAACAGAGAAAGTCTAAGACTATGTTCTTAAAAGATTGGAATATTCAGGGATAGCACACACATTACCTCCACACTGGTTACTTCAGGGAAGCGGTATCAACAGAGCCTCGCTGCGGGACGGAGCAGGGAGGCAGTCAGGGCTGGGCTAGCTTGGTCACAATCATTTGCCTTATAAAGTGTAAAAGATGTCATTAAGGTATTGCCTTAATGAAGCAGGGTTTTCTTCAGCCCAGCCCCATCTCCAAACAACATCCCCTCCTAACAGGATGTGAGATAGTCTATGTCCTCGCATAGGACTAGAATATCTTTAAGTTTAATCCATGTAATACAAGACCCTGGTCCTGCTGGGGTTTGGGCAGACTGCAAGGACCACCGCAGACTCCGCAAGAGGGATATAGAGAAGGAAAACTGATCAAAAAATGAGGAAGTTTTGCTTCTGCATAAACACTGACCATCTAGAAAACATTTTTCTTGTGGGAGGCGCCATGTCATAAGAATACTGTGAGCATGCAAAATGCCTCTAGTTACAAACAAGTTTTAAAAATGCTCCTTTACTGCTGCTTTACTGAACATGATCATCTTAAGAGGACCAGACCAAACCTCTATGCTGCTAAGGAGCTATCTCCATCAGAAGCCCACAGGCCACTGAAAGCTCAGGAAATCACATTAATGCACACCCGCAAAAGCCCTGGCCCGTCTACATTATGGCATTCCTTCTGGTTCTTAAAAAAGCTACAATCCAAACCAGTTAATATTTGGAGTATTTTTTTATGGTTAAGTACAATTCTTCCTGTGGGAATGTAATCCAGGGGGATTCAGGCATGTGCAAACAGTTTCCTTCAGGAAAGATTTCCCTTGGTAATTTGTTTCTGCAACATGTAACTGCAATTAACTTAAGTTGCACCAACATGCCATAAGCAGTTTAGCATCAGTTGCTAAATAGACACTTGCAAAAGAAGGGTATTACTTTCCCAGTGCTGCTTTCAGAAGGAGCATGCAAAAGCTATCCTGAGGAACATCTAATACCAAATTTCTTGGTTTCTGTGGCTTAAAACCACGTTAACTTTGCATTACAACAGGGTTGGCTCAGAATTCATTTCCGCGGGCTGGTTCCTGTCGGCAGGCCTGCCTGGCACAGAGCATCCCTGGCCTTGGGAAGGACGAGTATAAATGGTTCTTGAGCAGGACGTCAAACAAGAGCAGTTGGCCTGCTGAAATGTCCTCAGTCCTCACCTCCTGCTGGCGCCAAGATCAGTGGTTAAATCCAAGTGAGATTTCACGGCTGTTGAGGATGATATATCTGCCGACACTGAGACAGAGTTTGATAAGTAACTGTACCGTGACCTCTTCAATAAGAGATGTGCTTTTTCCTTTCCTATTAGAAAATCCATTCTACAGGGAAGATAACTCTCCTATGTCTACACTTCTCCCCTTCCATCCCTCCAAAAAAGAGAAGTGATCATCCTGCACTAACACACTATTATTACCGTGGTATCAATACTCAAATACACTTTGAAACCCCCAGACATTAATTTTTTTAGGGAGGTGATAGTTGTTAGCTGGCAGTGAACTTGGCTTCAGGATTGAAGATCTGCTCCTAGCCTGCTTGGTGACTCTTTGCATGATTCAAGAAAACATTCTTTCACTTTTTTCTATGTGCATTCTCTTCTACAGCTGTGAAAGGGTGCCTGCTGGTCACAAATGTCTGTAAAGACCCCATGTGGAGAATGAATATCATGTTAACATGAACTTCCCGAGCCAGTGCTCAGATGTGAAGACAGCGCGCTACAGGAGCCAAATCAAGCTCTCGATCACTCCTCACCAGACTTAAAACACTCAGTGGCAACTATCTCAACGTGTTGCCCAACATCTTGAAAAAGTTTCATTTTCATACTCATTTTCCTCTTCCCCGAGCCTGAAGCAGCCAGTGAACAAGGCTTTAATCAACGTGCTTGCACAGATAACAAGGCCGCCTTTGTCCTCAGAGAAGAATGGCTACCACACATTTATCTGAGGAGCATTTGTCCTAGCTATCCTGCAAGGAGGAATGTGGGTCAATCCCTGATCCAGAGCCGTACCGTTATTTCTGTGGTCATGGCCAGCGGCCAGAAGCAGCTTATCAGAGCTCAACCGCACACGCTGCATGCTGTGCTGTTGCTCAGTGACAATGCGCTTCAGAAGCATCAGCACTTGGTGTCCACCTCCCCCTGCAAATCCCGGCCAGTCAGCGGGCAGGGATTTGCATCATTTCTGCTACATGCCAGTCTTTTTGATGCTATCTGTATCAAAGCGCTAAGGAAAAGATGCTTTCTTCAGGTCCTAGCTTCTTTATCCACTCGCTTACCCCGTCTTCTGTGATACTCTTCCCAACCTCCAGCTCTTCCTTCTTTTTCTCCACCTTTTTCACCCAGCCTGCCAACAAGACAACTTGTTCTTTTAGTTGAAAAACTCTTCCTTGCATCGAACCTAGACAAAACCCAAGCTGTCAAGACTCCTAATTTAGATGTTGAATCCATGGTGAGGTCCGTTAATTTACCTGAACCTAAGCTTTCATGACATGAAAGAAGGCAAATATAGCAGGGCACTGTGCCCCCCTCGACTAAATCACATCTGCTTTTTAAAATGCAACTCACACTGACGCTAGCTCCCCTGCTTCCCCCGAGTTAGCCCAGCAAACGCATATACTGGATCTCCTTTCCATCACACAGTCATTCATACTCGAGCACAATGGAACCCTGACTTTGTGACACATAATTCTTTGATTCCTTTCAGATTTTTGAAAAGTTCATTATTATTGAAGATTTGATGCTCTGTGTCTTAAAGAGAGCGCTTTCCAAACACTGCGAGTCACTACCCTCCACACTATTGCCTGTGAGGGCAAGTAAGTATCTGTAAACTTAATTTACAGAAAAGGAAGCACAGGCAGAGAATTTGTGTGACCTGCCTAATTCCGTACTGTTCATCATGGTCAGTTATTACGGGCAGGTCTGCAAGTGATTACGAACTGCCATGGCCCAGTTAAAATCACTGAAGATGTGACATTATTAGGAAGAAACTCTTTACCATGAGGTGGTGAGACACTGGCCCAGGCTGCCCAGGGCAGCGGTGGGTGCCCCATCCCTGGCAGTGCCCAAGGCCAGGCTGGACGGGGCTGGGGGCAGCCTGGGCTGCTGGGAGGGGTCCCTGCCCGTGGCTGGGGGCTGGGTGATCTTTGGGGTCCCTTCCAATGCAAAGCATTCTGTGATTCTATGATTTTTCCTTTGGTGAGAGTTTGTCTTTTGGTCCTTTTCCTAGAGGAGGCCCATAGCCCACTGCCCATGGGAGGGTCAGGATTAACAACGGTGATTTTCAACAGGAGGGTGCTTTCCAGCGGCCACAGAAACATGCTGTGCTAGCAGAGGAGCAGAGTGAAGATTCAGCCGGGATTGCTGCAGATTTGCAGAAAGAGATGGTGGTTTTGTACCTTTTGCAAGCTCTCAAGGACATAAGCCACAACACATGACAGGGTGGTCAGGCACAAAGACACCAGGGCCGTTGACTTGACTGAAAGAGGAACTGCCTAAACATCTCAGTTTTCATTATTCTTGCTGTAAAATATGGAGGAACCACAGCAGAATGAGTCTAAAAATGGTGATGCTGGCTCACGTGCATCTCTGGTGCTGGCCACAGCAAACACCCAGGGAAGAGCATAGGAACACAGCAAGCACATATATAACCTTCCTGCCCCTCATACCATCGCCAAAACCTCTCACCACCTCCAGCTCAGGGCATTGCCCCTTCAGGAAGTAACAGGGCTGCCCAGAAAAGACAAAGCAGAGGTGGTTTCACCAGCTGATTTGGTATTTTGGCTGGTTCCACATTTCTGTTATGTCCAAAGGACACAGTCCTGCCCATCACATCCCTGGAAGGGGAGCCCTGGGTTTGACTCTAGTCTGGTCTCAACACAAAAGCCACCCTGACTGCAGAAGACAACCCCAGAAGGGTTTAAAGTCCTTGGCAATTACTGAATCTTGTAGGGCAATTACCAACACCACATCCAAGACTCAGCTAAAGCTCAGTTCCTAGGAATAACAGGTTTTTACCGAAAATTTACTAATAGCAACCAAGTGCTGGCACCCTCCATCACTCACTACGGCTTTTCAGGCATCCATAGCCACATCTGACGGCACAGAACAAGCACCTTTCTCAGGACGAGAGACAGATACTGCCCCACACTCTCAGAGCAACTCTTTAAATCAGTAAGTCTTACAAACCTCTGGTGAGTTAAGGACAGAATGCAAACTATTTCCTCAAGGACCAGCTGGAGCCGTCAAAACTTTGTCCACTCTCCCATTTATACCTGAGCCACTGATGCATAAAACCAGCACAGGGCATTCCATGAAATGGGATGAAATCAGGCAGTGATGGATAAAGCATGGAGTGGAAAGCCAATAGTAATTGGAGAAGTAAGTAATAAAAGATGGTTCAAAACAGTCAGAGAAACTTCACTGAAAAAGTTAAAAGTGGAAGAATGAATGGCATCAGAGACAAAATGGGATTGACATGCCAAAGGCTTGCAGAGCCCTCTCTTCCATACTCCCGCATCTTTCTCCCAAAACGCAATCGCTGTACTAGAGGGTGGGATGTGAGCTGGTTTTGTAGCCTTCTTTCCTACGGAGAGAACTTGTACCTTCCAAAAAAAAAAAAAAAAGACTAAAACCAAAAAGAAAAATAGCATTTTCTAGATGGAATTTATTTCCTTTTGAAAGAAAAAACAACTGACTAAAGGTCTCCAGTTTACAGTCACGCTGGGACAACAGAAACAAGTCCAGTCAAGAGACATTGGAGTAAAGTACCACATCAGCACCGGATTTGCGGAGTGCCTGGGTGAGAGCAGAGCAGGTACTACTGGCTGTACCTCCACCACTGCTGAGTACCTGCTCAGCTCAGAGCCTCTTGGAGTGAGGCTGCACCGGACGTGAAATAGGGAGCTCCCAATGGAACACATTGCACTGCAGGTCAAGGACAGCATCTAAAATGCGCATCCTTCAACAGCCCTTTCATTTTTCTCCCAGTGGCCTTACCTGAAGACCTTAACCACTTGAAGCAAATGGTAAGTCTTCCATCTCATCTGGCTTTCAATCAGGATTCGCATTACAAGGGCAGTCCTTGGAATGCATCAAAATTTTTACAGTCTGAGAGTGTAACATTAGATCTTTCACATTTGTACCTTAAGGAAGAAAGTACCTGAAGCCAAGTTGAGAGCCCTAGAAGATGCAGCATGGCTATCATGAGGAATCAGAACATCACAGAAAAATCAGAAATGTGATTTCTGGCATGGATGATCCAGAAAAAAATAAGATGTTCTGCCAAGCAGTTACCCAGGATTTCTGCTTCCATGGATCCCTCTTGCTGTAAACGAACAACAAAAGAACTGGCACCTTTGTAACTCTAAAGTAGGGCTTCTGTAAGATTACAGCTATCTAGCAGGTTAAGACTGGAATACTCATGGTTCATATAAATCCTATGGCACCTGTTTCCAGGAGGAGGAGCGTTAGATTTCCTTGGTTAAATTCCTGCTATGAGAACGATCTGATCTCCTTAAATCTGACTGCTCTAACAAGCTTTACATGGGACTAGACATCCACCTTGATGCAAAACGTGGCAATCGACTAGTGGGGAGTGAGAGAGACTTTATTCAGCAAAGACTTTTGCTGAAGTATTGCTTCTGCATTGCTACTGGAAAATACTAAGACAGCTCTGAGGTATTGGCTTTGACTTACCAACTCCTGGGATCTACTGTCAGGAAGAACGTGCCACAGCCTATGGCGTGCTGCTACAAGGATGAGGCACAGTCAAGCTGCAGCACCACAGGGAAGAAAGATCAAGACAGCAGTGGCAAGGTGCTGCCTGCGAGGAAGCCCAGCCTTTGGACTCACCTAGGCTAGTACTTTTACCTGTGGGCAACACCAGCTTTGAGCTGAAAAAAAAAAAAAATTGATAAATGTTCTAGTTCTAAATGGTGCTGTGATGTTTCACAGGAATTGTCATTTGAGCGCTGCCTGTTCCCATGTCCTGATCCCAGCTGCATGTGTCACGGTGAGGGAGAGCATCAGAGGAGCCAAATGTTTGAAGAGCGATAAAATGCAACTACAGAACCCAGCCCGCAGGGAACAGTCATGATTTTCAGCTTGAGGCATCCAAATACTACTTTAAAATCAAAGTATTTGGGTTCTGGTGCATTCAGGTTTTTCAAAGAAATACCTAGACTTGTTTAAAAAAGAAAAAAAGGTTTTGTTGAGAACTATTTTTTCAAACCTCCAACATTGTTCAAAACACCTCTTATTTGTTGACTTTCACCATCAGCTACAAAGTGCGCTTTTGGTTTCCTGAGTTGAAAGGAGTTGGGATGATTCTAATGGGAGGAAATACAAAGTTTCAGTGGGTCTTGACCTGCTAAAAATGAAATAATAAATAGTGGGCGAAGGATGTCCCTGGAGAATTGTGTTTGCCTCCTTCCATTTTGCAGACGAATCAAGGAATGACTGAATTTTGTGGACAACGTTATAAATAAACTGGTTAAAAAGAAACTCCACCTGCAGTTTCTCAGTGGACTGACTAATCTTTTCCTGCTTCGAATGTTTGCATAGCCCTGCTGCACGTGGTTAAACAGCCAGTAATGACGCACTCACTGTGTTTTCCCTCAGAGGTAGCCACATCTTATTCTGAGTCTTTCTGCAAAATTCATTGTGTCCCTTTACCAGGAAGGATGCTTTGCAAATGAAGGCTGCTGCTGCTGCTATGCAGTTGGAGCTGCCTCTTCCTAGTGCCGTGACCATAAACATCAGCAACTGGGTGTCTTTCCAAGATAGCTTCCTCTGAAGCAAGAGAGGAGAAAGAAAAAGGGAGACTTAGCATTACTTTGTATCAAAGCTAAGTGTAAATATGTATTTTCTGAGTTAACAGTGTGGAGACTGAACACGCGCAATCACCTTGCTAAGGTAGCCAAGGGAAAGTGTCGCAAGTCCAGGCAAACCTTGGCATACGCACAGCTGTAATTTTATAACTATTTGCTGTCCAAAAAGCCAAGATAAATCAACAGGATCTTTGCAATGAGTTTGCCAGACTTTGTTTAGGTTTAGGGTGCAAATCCAGGAAGTATGTTGTAAAGGAAAAAAGGTGGAGTCGGAATCCAGGAGCATGTGGCTCAGCCTCAAGCACAGGTTGCCACCTGCCACTAAGCATCACCGTGGCCCAGCACCACCCACCATCACTAAGCTGCTGCTGGAAGAGCATTTACAGCGGGACCAAACGCCTACGGGAAGAGGTTTGCGGCTGTCCCAGCGCACGGAGATCACTGCACTACACGGGGTTACCACCTCACCTCTTCCCCATCCGAGCCAACACTCAGACTTGCCTGTTGTCAGTTCCCATGTGATGTGGGTTCAGGTTTTCCCCCGTTCAATTTTGATGGAGGAGGCATATGACTTAAATCTGTTTGGACTGACCCATTAAATAAACATGAGCAGGACACGGCATGCTAGCAAAGGAGCACGCGTTTTCATGAAAGGAACTGACTTCTTGATTTCTTGATGTTGTCACAGGCAAGCCTCTTTCAGATGCATTTAAGCTGGAACAGACTGTATTTTTTTCAGCCCCATAGGGATTGCTTTAAAAAAATCTGTGTTTTCTCTGGATTTTTTCCTTAACAGCTCAGTTAGAGGAAAGGAGAAAAAACAGTCCTTGATCTACATGAAGAGCTACGTTTGGTCCCAAAGTTTGGGAGTTACTCGTCAAAAGGCAGGGAAGCTGCTATGAGCTGCAATGCAGTGGGGGAATGGAACAAGGATTAGACCTCTATAAGCTATTAATTCAGATATGAAACAATTTAAAAAAAAAAAAAAAAAGAAAAAGCTAGTTTTCAGGATATATTTGCCGGTTTTAAGGTATTGGAGAACAGGAGAAGAAGGGGAGCGGGAGAAAAACGTTGCTTCGTATCATGTCTGTAATGGTCATAAGTGTTTCTAGGCCAGAAAATAAATTTAAGTCATGCTTTCACTCAATCTGGAGTTTCTAGACTGCATCTCCATTCAAACAGCAGCACAATAAGCTTACTAAATTTTCCTCACAATAAGAACATACCGGGTATGTCTGCTTCCCCATCTCCAACCCACGTGAGCCTTGTCAAACCAGAAGTCTCAATGGCGTTCTTTCCACATACATGTATATGTGTGTGCACGTGCAACACATATACATGTATACACATGAATTATCAAAATAGTGTTATAAAGTGAGCGTTCTTTCTCAACAGCCCTTCACTGCCCACCCCTCCCTCCCCCTCCCCAGGCCAACATATTTCATAACAGACTGGAACTGAAAGTTTCAAGAACTATCCAGCCCTTGTTAGCACTGCAAACGTCTAGATGTGTTAACAAGTCCCAGTCCACCTCTAGCACGCGTGGAGACGAACGGCCTCTAGTTCACAACACTGATTCCTTGGATTCGGGGTCTGCTGTACTGGTTGTGTTGGAGACTTGATTTTTGTGGGTTACCAAAGGCGATGTTTCCCCTTCAGACTTGCTGTTAGCAACTGCTTCTACGTTGACTTCCTTTAGCTCCTGCTCTTTGTCTTTCTTTTCTTTCTCATTCAGGTAATTAAGGATGCCTGCTCCTAGGGCATCCCCTTCCACATTCACAACTGTGGTGGTTCGGTCCCTGGTTAAGATCACAAACAAAAAAACAAAGGGGCAGGCTTTTAGCTTAAGAGAGTTACAACACAATAAGGGGAGCTGACTCACCCCTGCTGATCCAACTAACGTCGGTGGAGCTAGACAAGGGAGATGTTGTTACCATAGGTATCTTCCACAGAAGTATCGTCACCATTTCAGAACTAAAAGCATGCACCAGAGCTGGTTTAAGGTCGGCCCAAGCATTACTGTGCACTGGTTCTGGTTTCTCAGCAGGTTGGCGCCATGGGACTATTCTTTCTCAGACATGCTGCTTTTCCCAGCCCACCTCCTTCCCCTTCCCCTTCCCCAGGCCAGCATTTTTCAAATGCAAGTTCAGAGCAGGAACTTAATTGGGGTTATCCAGAAGGTGACACAGAGTACCCAGCTCTCCTTTTTAACTACAAAAACTTGTACCTTAACCCAAACACCTACTCAAGGTGTCCACCTGAAAGCAGGCAGAATGGCTGCGTTCTCTCGCTTTCTGCTAGTAGCACCTGTCTTAATCTTTGGTCCTACGTGTCCCAGGGTCTAATGGAGATTTATGGGTCATAAAGATGAACAATTACTTCACTGCCTTCCGTTAGTCATTCCGCAGCCTAACTTCAACACGTGCTCAGCTTCTAACTGTGGTTCTCTCTGGTAATTAAATGGCTGGTATTAAAACAAGACACAGAATTTTCACTCCCCCCTTTCCCCTTCTGTTACCACAAGGCTGAGCTCCCTGACTAGAACAACAGTGTTGACCACCGTGGGACACTACGTATCGTGGGATGAAGGCAGCCGGCACCACACAGGCTGAGGGCAGCCCGGAGTGAAAGGAAGGGCAAGCTTTCCACTCTTGCCTCCAAGCACTTGCAAGGGCAGCTTGTGGAACACACAGCTACTGCTGTAATCCCTTAGGAAGATGGGATACAAAAGGCTGGCCACCGCTTCACCTGTCTCTCCTGTCCTTTGGAGGTGGCTGATCCCCAAGAGGTGACAGCAAGACAGAGTTCGATGGCCCTGATGAATCTGTGGGAATATGATTACGCTCCACAGGCACGTGTGGTGTGGGAAGGGAAGGAGGCAATACAGCTGCTGCCGTCCCCAGCCTCTGGAATTCAAGAGTGTCCTTAGGCATCCTAATTACATCTGCTATGGAAGTACATCATCTGCACATGGAGGCTGGTGTTTCCAAAAAGCTATGCAGAGGGATTATATACAGTCTAAACCAGGAACTGCCCAGAAGTCTACCAACTGGAAAAAAATCCCAATGGGACTCAGATCGCTTGATCCATACTGCCCAGTCATTTCAGCCCACTACCCAACTTCAACAAGATGGCTTGAAAGCAGACTATGCTTTTCAATTCTCAGACCATGCTTACTTCACTATTATTTAAATGCTAAGCATGCTGTAATTCTTGAGTGCTCAGAGAAGTCCTTCCAGTTTGATTTTCTAGTATTTGAAGAACAGCACTCAGCCAGGTTTGTTCAAGGAAAAGCAGAGACACCGTTTTTCCACAGGGCTTACCTAAGCTCTAAGCAATCACCTGCCTGTGGCATTTACACTTATCACTCACTTGTGGCTGGCCCCCCAATACTTAAAGCAAAACAAATTTTCTATGCTTTCCTTAATCTACTTAAAGTGGTACAGAAGGTAAATTTACGCCTTGATAAGGACATAACTACACCAGGGGTGAGATAAGCTCTTCCAAACAGAGCTGGGCAAGGAGATAAGCTCTCACATTTCAAGGAGGGCAACAACTCTTGGAAAGAAGAGGAGGAGCTGCCTGACTTCTCACCTCTTTCCTAGAAGATGAAAAGGAAAGCTGGTAACACTATACTAAGTTTGTGACCCCCAGCAGCGTGTTCCAGCTGTGACACTGCCCGCAGCTGTGATGAGTGCCCCAAACCCTCTGTGTCCCTGCCCTGCCAATGGATTGGCACCTCTCTGTGATACTTGTTTGTGTGGGTGCCCAGACCAGTCTTGAACTGTAAAAATAGTTCAAACCATGGCTGACAACAGCTTCTGATGGAGCCTGCTTCCCATATGTGACCAAGAAAGCTTTCCATCACTTGTTAGACTCGATTTCCTTTTTCCTCCTTACCTCCTAGCATCCAACTAATTCCCAGCAATATCAACACCTGCTGAACAAACTTTCAACAATCCTTCTAAAAGGAACTGAAACCAAGAAGAAATGTTTCAATAAAGGCTGAGTAAAAAAGCTGAAGAGGGATTTTAGCACACTAACTGCTTTAATTGAGAAAAGGACCGTGTTTTCTGTTATCTCTCAAGAGTTACCTGTCCTACAGGCAGTCATATCTCTTAGGGTTTTATTTTATACTGCGCTACTTTGACCACCCTGCCTCATGTTTCCAGCCGAGCATGCTACATGTCATACAACAGCAGGTAAGTGTGTTCTAAAGTACTTACACAATCCAGTCCACCGCTAATATTAAGGAGAGATCGTTGGTTGGAAGTCCAATGGCCTCCAAAATGATGGCGATGGTGAGGACTCCTCCGGCTGGGACCCCGGCTGCACCTACGCTGGATGCGGTAGCTGTCACACTGCAAATCAGTTTGGTACGCGGTTAGCAGGAGCTCTGCAGCACTCCTCTTCCACACTTCGCTCACACATTTCCCCGCCATGGGAATTGTAAACAAACTCTACAGCATGTGACACACAGATCATTCGCTTCCCAGGCAAACCCTTTCCTGCCTGCTGATGCAAAGTAACAGGTACAGAGCACAGTTGCTCAGCAGGCACCCACAGCAGCTACCAAGGCAAGGGCTGTGTGTTTAATGCCATTATTGTCTTTAAAAAAAAAAAACAAATCCAACTAACACAACTATATTGCAGCCTTACTAATATATCCATTTCCAAGGCATTTATCAGTTCAGGTATGTTGAGTGCATCACATCTCCTGGCCCCAAACGTACAAAGATAAACCTTGCCATGCAGGGTACTGTTGCTTCTCTGTGTCTCGTTTACATTCAAGCACAGACCCTAAATCAGGAGCTGGAAACCTGCGCTGCACGTGCTACAGACATGGACCACGCACCTTTTCATGTGCAGATGCCTACAACTGAGTGTTCTTTGGGCCATCACTGCACCATCCTCAGGCCTGTGCTAACATCTGATTCACTACAGCAGGGGTCCTCAAACTACAGCCCACAGGCCAGATACAGCCCCCACCAGGGTCCTCAATCCAGCCCCCCGGTATTTACAGACACACACACACCCCCGCCAGGAGTTGGGGGGGAAACCAAGCAGCCGCAGATGACTGCCTGCCACTTAATCCGTGCACCAGCCCCCTGTTTAAAAAGTTTGAGGACCCCTGCACGAAAGGGTACCTGAAAGGCTAACTGGGTCATCTGCAAAGAAAACAGACAAACAATATACTGGGAAATGCAATAAGAAGGAAAATAAAACCTGGCCAGGGAGGGTAAAAAAATGCCAGGAACCGGCACTAGGAGGCACCTGATACAGCTACAGCTTTTCGGCACAGGCAGAGGCCAGAAATTCTTGTAGGATTGCAGGATTCACTTAAGGAATTCTGAGGGGCATGAAGAGGATGACACTTCGCAGGATATGGGACATGGAAGGAGATTCCAGGCATGGAGGGGAGAGAGAGTCCTAGAGAAGGATGCAGGACCGAGGTGGTGGTGGGGATGATGGAACAAAGTGGTCAGGAGGGGAATGATAGCAGGTCTGACCTAGTAAGCTGGTGATGTGACGGTAGGAAGGGCAGAGATAAGCAGGAGCAGAGTTTTTAGTATAAAATTTATACATAAGGAACTAAGGAGGTTGCAGGAGGATCTTCTAAGCCATCCAGAGGGGGAATGAAGGGCAGCTTTCTGGGTAGAGCAGCATGCCTCAATTACCCAGCTTAACGGTGAGTTGAAGGTGGGGGAGTGAGATGCTTAAGGAAGGAGAAATTCCATGTCAGAAACAATTTTAAACAGCTCAAAGTCTGTTTCAGAATTCAATTACCCCTCCCAGGTTCCACCTTTTATTAAATCGAGATTCTGGCAAATCTTATAAAGCTTGAAAGACTCCATCCTTTAATTACCCTATAATTATGTTTCATAGCAGTTTGCAAGCTTTAGGTCAGAGATGTGGAATGCAAACTGCTAGCTATTAACAGAAAGACCACAGGCCTGAATGTGTCTAGGGGCCAGAAAGATGTGGTTGCAATAGCAAGCAACTTACAGAATTGTGAAGATTTGCCCAGGGTTGAGGTCGACATTGTTCAGCTGAGCAATAAACACAGCTGCCATGCACTGAAAAATAGCAGCTCCATCCATGTTTACAGTCGCCCCAATGGGAAGGATAAACCTGCTGATCCTCTTGTCAACTCCATTGTTCTCTTCAATACACTTGATCATCGATGGGAGAGTGGCTGAGCTAGAAACAAAGAACAGAAAAAATCAAAGCATCAGGGTGCACTGAATGGAAAGGCACTCTCTCATGTCTCTGACATGCTGCAGAGGGGACCGTCAAGACATTTTATAGTCCCTCTCTTGTCATGACAGTAATGAGGGACACCCCTTGTCGGTCTTGAGCAGTGGTATTTAATAATCTGCTTCCATCCAGAAATAGCTGATAAGGATTCTAATCTCCCAGAAGCAAGAACTCATGACTTAACGCAGTATGCAGCCTAACAGGGCTGTGGAATGACCAAGTCTCAAACCACAAAAATACACCAATAGATACCAATATAAACAACACAGATACAACAGCAATCTCTGATAATGTCGTACTAGCACCTTCTCAAATGAACAGACAAATAATAAAGTTTTTAAAACATTCACTGTTGGATTTATTTCTTGTATTATAAATGACACTGTTTTATTCGTAAACCCTCTCCTACTTCAAGTACTTCAGCTCCTGTGACAGACATCCATCTGCTTTTGAAGATGACCTGAAATGATTTTATATAGTCGTGATATTTGATCAGGTGTTTGCCCTTTGAGAAAAGTGTAAACGACATGTTTGGTAGCTTGGTTATGACAAATAAAAGCTGATCAGGCCAGATCTTTGAAATCAGAAGTGTTAAAGTCCCTTTACACTATCTAATAAACCTGTTTTGCTCCTGCAAAATTAGTCTAAAACTTGTTCCAGATCCTTCTGAACTTGGAGAACTAAACTTGTGAGGACAAAGTCCCTCACTACGGACACTCAGTTTACTTAAAATTGAAAGAACAGCTGGCAGAATCTTTTTAACTTTCACTTTTTCCCCATAAAATTTCCAATTCAGCATCATGCTGCAGTCCCACTATTTTGAGGAATTGTCTTCCACAGCTAGTTATGAATATGTGCTGCGTGGCAGGCTGCTGACAGCAGTGAGACTCTCCACTCAGAAGTCTCTTTTTGCAATCTCAGGAACAACATTCACACCTAAAACTCAACACAATTTGGTGCTGGGATATAACCAGTTTACAGTGAGAAATATAACCAGGCTATAATTCCAAAAGAAGCACAGAAACTCACCTGGAGCAAGTGGCAAAAGCAGTGGTAAGTGGTGTGATAAGTCCTAAGAGGAAACGATATGGATTTTGACGCGTGGATGCAAAATAAATAAGCGGCAGAATGATTCCTCCGTGGATGAAGTGGCCCAGAATAGAGGCGAAGATGTATTTTCCCAGACTGGTCACCAGAAGCACAATATCTTCCATTTCCACAATCTTGCTCCCAACAAGGAACATAATGCCAATAGGTACATACCTGCATAAATATTGTCTGTCATTAAGTACGAACAAAAAGCCATAAAACCCCACGCCATTTCCCACCCTGGAAATGAAATTCTCCTAACGAGTATGCTGCTGCTGCTGAAGGGCATCCCACCTTATTCACCACACACTCAGGTTAAGCGAAGTTGGAAGGCCTCTTTGAACAGTCTTGCTTGCTGGAAGGCAAGCAGTCAAACTGCAGCAGCTCTGTTCCCCTAGACCCTCAGGGGCACAGCCAGGAGAGTGGCGAAGGGAAGCCGAGTGCGAAGCAGAAACGCTGGCAGAAGATATCAGGACAAGACACCGGTGTGGAGTTGTAAGTCCATCGGGGAGGCAAGCAAAGACCTAAAGCTGAAGTCACTGTGGGAAGGACAGGAGATGGCAGGAAGGAAAAAGGAGCAGTATCGTGTCACTAGAGCACAGAAAGGGGTGGAAGAGTCGGAGCCTACACATGCGGTGCCTACCAGCACAAGTACAAAGCTCGGTCGTTACAACGGCAGACGTGCTGGGAGCCAACATATTCAGTGTAGGAAAGAAAAAGCTATGCCCATACCAGCGAGCTCAGCTAAAGGCACATGCCAGAGACAGCAATTAACTGCTATTTGCCTACAAAAGACTAAGTTAAATGATCAGATTTCCAGAGCTTCCCTCAAGCCAGCAGCCACGTACACTCGTATGCCTCCTATCTAGAAACATGCCACGTCTTATGCCACGAGCGTTTGAGGTTTCCTTTGTCAGGAACGCCTGGAGCTGCGCCAGGGGAAGGGCCACAGCCACACCTTCGGTCCCAGAACAGCCCTGAAGAGGCACAATTGCCCTTGTACCTACAGCACAGCAGCTACTAAGTGAACTGCAGGAATCACTTCAGGCCCTGGATCCATTCCTCCAAAGCTCTGCTTGGGATGTCTGTGTCCGAGTACCTCTGCTGATACTGCCAATACTCCATCCATTTCTGCTTCTAAGATTAAGAAACGCTAAAAGATCACCCAGCTCTCAAAAACCCTGCCCCAAGCACACACAGGGTTACAAAAGATCTGCCCGTACACCTCAGGAACAGAGCACACTTTTTGCCCACTCTCCCCTCCAACCCAATGCCCATGTTGAGCAAAGCTGATCTGTGAAGTCAGGACAACCTCCAGGGCTGGTTAAGCACGCAAAGGTTTGGAAAGCCAGGCAAGCCTTAAGGTCACCCAGATCACTCCTTCCTAGCCTGCCTCTCCCTCAGCGGTTCTGCAGGTCCTCTGTTCTGTGCAGAGCACCTCCGTGTCCCAGATCCATGCCAGCATCCTCTCTCTGTCCTCCCCTGGCCAAATCTCTAGCAGAGGATGATGAACCTTCTCCACTCAGCCTGCCAATTCTGCAACATTATTGCCTTCAATTGCATATATTATATATAATATATGCATATATATTATATATAATACAATATATTGGCATATATAATATAATAACATATTATATTGCTTCAAACGACGTTTCTGAGCACCCCGATGAGCCAGATCGCCGTGAGCCCTGGTCCTCGCTGGATTCAGGGCTGAGCCTGGATCCCTCCCCTTGAAGAGAGAGGCTGGAAAGGAAGGAACTGAAAGTTGAGACCAAAGTGCTGCTAAACAAGGGAGCTGCCATTGAATGGGACTAGCTATGAGCTCAAGGTGCCTTTTCTCTTGGTAGTACAAGTTCACCCATTCCAAAGTATCCTTTGGGAAGTACATGCAGCTTGACAGATTTTGAATAAACACCAGGACGACACAAGAGCCTTAAGGAAGGAAAGAAAACAAGTAAGGGCAATGGTACACTGCGGTGTTAAGAGTCAGCTGTGGTCCTGATAATCCACAAAGTAAAGGATTATACACCAACTGATTGGCTTGAAGTGTTAGCACCGTAATCAGCTGAATACAAGAACTGCCTCTTATCAGTATTCAGTGTCCAAGGAATTACACTCAAGAGTAAAAGACTTAAGCTGCTTGGAGACTGAATTTTTCAATCCCTCATGACAGCAACTAACAGAGATCTGCCTGTGTAAAATCAGGTGTTTTGTTAAAGCCTTTCTACTTCTTAAAAGGAGAAAAACAGTAGGAATGAAAAATGCAGAACAAAGGGAGGAAAAATACCTCTGTGAAGGTAAGCTTATAGCTTTTCCAACAGCTTTGGAAAGGGAGTGATAAATGTCCCACTGTTAATTTGTGGGACTAGCTGTCCTCATGAGTATTTTTATTTTTGCATGTGACATATTAGTACTGTTGATTTCACAGCAGCAGTCTCAACCCATCCAGCTGCACAAGAACAGCCATGACACTGCTCTGAGGCCCACGTTCATCCTACCTGACAGAAAAATCAGTCAGGAGGCTGGTTCTACCCCAGCTGAGGCGGGGTAGAACTGGTCTCTAGACATGCCTGCCTCCTCCAGCACTGATTTCTTGCCTAGTGAGGAAGTTCAGTGTGCTCCAGTTCCTAACATACAGACATTTTGGTGTCAAAAGCTTTGTGAAATCAGTCAGAGTCACATTCACCCCATATACATGTGAAGGGAAGTAAAATAATGGATTTGCTCATTAATAAGCAGGAGATAAATAATCAACCTTAGGAAATACCTACTCTCAGGGATGTGAAATGAAAAAGAAAAGAATCTCTAGAGAAGCAAACATGAACAAGAAGCAAGCAGCTGACTGATGACTCTGCTAGTTACATTGGTTCTTGCTTCACCCTAGAAAATGCAGATTTCAGAAGAGGAACAAAGATTTAAAGATCCACTGTATAACTCGGGCTCTGATGATGGTAATGACGACAAAATGCTCAACAGGCAGCACCACTAATTCTGTAGGATGGAGAGCATAGCCCTGGAGACTGCTCCTCCCTCTTATACAAAGGGACGCAGGTTCTCCATCGCCCTTTGGTACACGTGGACAGGTGGGGCTCTGCATTCATGCACTCAACAGGGTTTCTCTCAAACCAACACCAGTGAGCGGGCTGTCTTCTGATCTTCTCAGCTATTTTCCAGGTCAGTACAGGAAACCTTTTGACCAACAGAAAAATCAAGGCATGAAGCTGCGAGTCTGATTTTAGATACACGCCGCATTTGCAAGCGCTCCCCAGGCGCAAACATCCCCGGCCTTCACGTGGCCATACTCCTCGCTTGCTCACATCTCCTTTATTCATTCAGGGCCAGTGCCTTTAGGCACAGGACGGCAGCTAGACACAGCCTTATGCTGCTTTGAAATGAAAAGTCTTCTTTCCTCTAATTCATCAAAAAGAAGTCCCGGAGAGGATTTTTAAGCGACTCTCTGAAGTGTTCCAGACTGATACCTTAAGCTATGCGTGACTGTCTAATTACAAGGCACAAGGAAGAAGAAAAGACCCCATCATGTGACACTGTGACATTCACTTTTGCTGTGATGAGGGATCTGATAGGAAAAAGCTGGAGAGGCGGATAAATGGTGAGATTCCTGAACTGAGCACAATATTGTACTACAGATGTATCTGCAGCCACACACTTACCACATAATCCAGGAAACCAAGACCATAGTTGCCTCATTGAAGGAATTAAAGAAGCGAATCAAATCTTCCCCTTCCTGGCCAAGCTTTTTCAGAGCCACTCCTAAAACCAGAGCAAACAGCACCAGTCCCAGGATATTCATCCCTTCAATTTGAGTACCCACAGGGACCTGTAGAGGCAGAAAAAGGCAGCCTGTTAGTTGCAAGACCCGCACAAAACCCAACAACAGGGTCACCTCGTTTTCTTGGCTGCATGACTGATCTGAAATCAACAAGCAGAACTAGTTTTGGGAAGGAAGAACCTATTTTGTCCAAGGGAACCAAACAAGATCTGGACATAGTACAGATACAAACCTCCCCAGTGATGAGCTGGCAGGGATGAAGGAAAGGGCCTGCCACCACCTTCCTTCGTGCCCTTCAGTACGATACCGGTACCCTCAGCGACCTGAGCAGACACCTCCCCAGTTTACTCAGGACAAGCACCGCTGCAGATGTGAAACAGCATGGGCACCAACCGCACATCTGCAGTTAAAAGACAAACTTTCCTCCCTGTTTTCCCATGAGGGAAGATGGGTGTGGGAGAGAGCGCAGGTATAAATGGCAGATACTGATAATACTGACTCGCTAGCTCTGCTGATTCCACCGAGCATCGTGCGCTGTTGGCACTATGACATTCTACTGCCTAAACAAATCATACTTGCAAGACGCTGGCGGTGGTCTGGCCCCAAACATGCTCTTATTTCCTGACACCTCTAATGGGAATCTGCTCTTTCCAAAATGCCAGCTCCATCACTTTAGCACAATATTTATACCAAGGTGAAAACCAGAAGAAAACAATCAATGTTATGAAGCAGAAAATGGGGAGAGGGACAGAACAAGGCAGCAAACTGTGGAAATATACTCATCCATCTGTCCACGTCAGCCACGGGAGATACAGAGAGAACCAAAGAAATACCTGTTCTGCTTCTCAGAAATCATGTGGCTGCATGGTAAAAGGATAAAACCAGGATCCACCTATTGACAAAAACTAGTCTGCTCACAAGTCTGCTCTGCTGGTCCTTCAGTCTGTTTCTCAAAGAGAGCTGCAGCTTGTTTGGCAAGGTAGTATCATACGAACTGAATGAGCGCTCTTGTGGCTTTGTAAAAATATAATTGTTTTGACAAACTGGTTCTTTTTCCTCCCAACTTGGCTGTACAAGCTCAACATGTCAAATTGTTGTTTTATTTGGAAGAACTTCTAAAACAGATTAGGTTTGTGTACAAGTTTTGGCCTTCTGGCTAGTTTAAGTAGACACTAGGTCAATACTAGGAAAGAAAAATATATTCTGAGCTCAAAGCTTAAATGAACATTGACTGAAGAACTTGGGATGCTGATCTGCTAAATCTGAGAAAACCAGCCTGCTTGAGAGGATATTTTTGCTGGAAGTATACCATTGAACTGGACTGTCTCTTAATGGCAGGTGGAAACAAAGTACTGCAGGGAAGGGGATAAAACAAATCATACACAAAAGCACGAAGGCTAAACTGCTGTTAACAAAAGTGTTTACAAACAATGAAGGTTTTGGCTTTTTTCATTTGTTAGCTACAAAGTAATTAGATGTGGGACCTTCAATTTTTTACGTTAGTTACTCGTTCAGGGCTAGGTTGTCAGTGCTTATTTGATTTCCAATTGGAAGAACTGAAAACACGGGCAGATTATTAAGAATGGGGCACAGCGTATCTCCAGAGATACCTGAAGAAATGTGCTGTTTTCTCCACACACAGCAACACTTTTCTGTCTGGACAGTTTTGTCCATATTCTGTTTTGTGTGCCTGAAAGCCCTAAAACTCTTCTGTGGTTAGAAGAGAAAAAAAAATGACACCCTCCCATTAATTGCATAAACTGTCTGTGCACATGGCATGCACACATTTTTCCAATTTTCACTTCTGTTGGCAAAACACAACTCTAGGGTAGGAGATAAAATTTACCATAAGGTTGAAGAGAATCTTCACATTTCAGTGACAATTTGCTGAATTTCAGCAACTTGTTTACTGAAATTTTATTTCAGTGACAGTGTACCAACTGATGTATGAGTCTCAAATTTTATTACTTTTTAAATTATTTTATTATAGCAGGAACAAAGCCAATGTGAAGTAAAATAATGCTGCCATGTCATTTCATCAAAACCAAAGCTTTCTCTGGGAAATATCAGTTTAGACAAAATGTGAACATTTTTAGAACAGAAAAGAAAGACTTGTTTCATTCACATGGAGTGAATGCAACACTTTTTCAGTTTGACACAACTTTTCACCTTGTTGTTTTTGGGTGTTTTTTTTCCAATTTATCGTTTTATAATATAACATCTTACATCGGGTTCATTTGATGCAAGGCTAATATGAAAAGTTCAGCTTGGAACAGAATTTTACCATAACGGGCTCAAAATTTTTCCATAAAAAGTATCTTGAAAACACTGAATGCTCTTTTGTTCTGGTTCTCATTCAGAAAAAAAATATTATGAAACTTTGCTATGAAACAGGAATTCAGTGTTTCAAGCTGCTGAAAAGTACGCAGCATCCTGCCCTGGATGTTACTGGGACAGAATCTCATTATACTACTTAATACTGATGTTTTGCAAAACATCTCCACCCTTTAAACTCCTTCTTCCAGAAATTTGCTTCTCAACTCATTAAATGCAGCACTGTGAGCCTGAAGCTCAGAAACCTGTTACTGTCTGGGCTTCTCAGAGATCTAGGCTCAGGAATGAGACGGAAACGTACTGAATCTGCAAGAGGATTGCTCAGCTTCCCACCAGCCGTGCAGGTGGTGGGTCACAGAGCAGGACAGAGCTTGGGAGGCACGCAGGAGAACCAGGGCCAGAGCTCCCGGTGCTTAATTTGGAAGGTCACTTCCCTGACTAGAGAAGTCCAGGGCTCTTCTAGGTCATTCAAACCCCATAAGCACCAGCTCTACCTTCTTCAGAGCCACGGGTGCCAAAGGCTTGCCAAATTTTGTTCTTGGGAAGCTAGAGGACAGTAGGAGAGAGTAGTGTCTCCAGTTAACTACAGCCACGACTCAGGTGGCTTCTCACCTTTTGTCTTAACCTTCACAGTGGCCTACTGTGCATAAACTGGCCAATTCTCCTCCAGCTACCCTGTACCTCTCCAGAATGACCACACTTGGAGTTTAGCCTTCTCTCACCTTCACAGATGCCTCTTGCTGCCTTGCTCCTGGCACTGTGATCACTGCTGCTGCTGTTCTCCAGGTGCTCGCACTTACTAGTCCTTCAAGCCTAGGTCTTGTGATCTGGGCACCCCTAAATTCTTGGTGACCGGAGGGAGGACTCTGTGCACAGCCACCAAAAACTTCTTAGCTGTTTCCCTCTATTCACTGTCATCCTATCCCCTCTTTCAGGTCTTGCTCTCCCCTCCTTGTCCCTCTTCAGCCAATTTCTTTACAACACACATTTACCATCGTCTCCCATCACCTCAGATGTGTGCAGAAGGTGCATCATTTGCACAGAGTAGTAACTTACTGCAGGAAGTTGCTCCCTGCAAATCAAGGAGGACAATCTACAGCGTTCAGGGAATTTCACCTCCTTGCAGCACAAAATGGAAAGAGTCCAGCAGTAAATCCTCAGCGGAAGATCCTCTCAATCCCAGCTTCTAAAACTGGCAGATGCTGAACAGCCTTTTTGTACTCTTAACAGAAGAGTGCATCACCCCAACAGAGCTGCCAAACCAAGCAACATTGTAGACACCAAACAAAAACAGCTTTAATGAGAGCTTTGTTCCTGGATAAACTATGGAACACGTTATCGTTTGCTGGAAATTATGTGTTCTGGTAGGAAGATTCATGGAGCTTTTCTGGGCCTTGAATCTCTCTGAAGATCCTATTGTTTTTAGCTCTTGAAACAAAATGCTTATCAAGGAAACAACTGCTGATGTCGAGCTGTCCCAGTAGTAGGTGGCTGAAAAGAAAATGCAGCCGTGTGATGTGAGGAAGAAGAGCAATCACCAGTTTGTGTATTTTTACTGCTGCCACAAGAGGAACAGAGTCCCCCTGTGCTACAGATGGGGAACTGAGATACTCCATGCCCCAGGAAGCCTTGCTGCCAAAGGGAGAGAGAGGATGCAGCATAAAAGCTAGGTAAACACAAGGGGAGCACGTGAAACAACAAAAATGACATGCCTACGCAGACATCTACGTGCTCCACTATTCATATCATCAGCGAGAGATGACAGGGCCTATTAACCAGCGGGGGGTGGAGGGGAAATATAATCAATGGAAAATTTTGCTCTACACTGTTCATATGGAAAGAAGAAAAACATTTCTCCTCTTCAATCAAATACTCTGCTGATGAAAGAAAACATTAGATAGGAATATCACCTTGTTTCCCTGGAACCCAAACCTATTGCTAAGATATTTATACTATGTGTTATCCAAAAATCATACTCCTCCGTTCCAAACTTAACCCTCATCTGTCCATAAATACTGTGGTCAGACCAGGACCGAAACTGAGTTAACAAAACTGAGATGATGTTTTCTTTCTCATCAGTCCACTCTTCCCCAGACACAGTAGGGCGTCTTCTGGAATTAAAGCAGATCAGCTCTGGTTTTGCTCCAACAACTGAAGAAAAGTTTTGGAAAAATAATAGCGGAAATAACTTTTACGTCATAACTGCTGGCAAAAACAGGCACCAGTGACAAATTCAGAATATTTTTTCTGATATTGCATCAAATAGGAGCCTGATAAGTGGGAAAAGGGAAGAAGAAAACTAAAAAAGAATCCCATATTTTAAATTGTCAAAAGATGCATTCTTACCTCTTGAGGAAGAATGGTGGTTTTGAACAAGCATTAAAAAAAAAAAAAAGTACTTGACAGCCAAGCCTGTGTCCAATGGATATGGTTGGCCCTTATCTGTGCTGGACTGCCAAGAAGCCCCTATCAAACTTGACATTGAAGATGAATAATGAGAGTTTTACTCAACTTTTGCTTAAATAGCCCTGCTTAAATGAAGAGTAACTCTACACTCTGTAAGCAAACACACACGTCTAAACGCACAGCTTTTCATATTGTACCTGGTTTTTAGCAGCACGCGGCTGCGCTGGCACGTATTGCCTAAGGATACAACGGCATGAGAAGAGAAAGTGCTCTTTTGGGGTGACATGGCCCTTCTGCTGTCATTGCCGTGCACCCGTGTCAGACAGGGTGAGTGCAGATCTGGGCAATGCAATCTTACAGGCACGGGCAGAGCCTGGGCAGGTGGAGCTGCCTTCTTCCCCAGCGAAACTGCCCCCAGTGTCACAGCAGGCGTCTCGGCGAGGGCTTTTTCCCCTGCTCAGTTCTCGTGCCATCCAAGTCACCTGCCACCCTGCCTCCAGGGCTGGGGCAAGTGCAGCCTGTCAACCGAAAGCAGGGTTTGGAAACACACCATTCTGCATCGCCTGCTCACACACCGTACACAGCGAGAAGTTAATGAGGCCAGTGCTTCCTGCACCCGGCGATATGCGTCAGAGCCCCTCTGGATGAGCATAAGCTATTTTTTCCTCGATGGTTTTACAAACTGCTGGGCAAGCCCCGGCTGAGCCCTTCCACAACAAGTACAAACATCACAAGTCTTGCCCCAGGGGCATGCAAATCATATTAAAAAAATACAGTAACACAACATCTGATAATACTCTCAGATAGTCAGAATGAACCTGAGAAACAAAAAATAACCCCAAAAGTAATTTTCAGTCTCAGACCCCTCTCCCCAAAATGCCATGAAAGCACGAGATACTTCATTTGGAGTGAGGTGACGCGCTGCAGGCTGGGACACCAGATTGTTTCATAGCATGCTGCCTGTAAGGCCACAGTAATTATTGCTGGACCTGCAATACGTTGGCCCTGGCTAATAATAAAGATGTTTGATAGCCCCGTGCTGCTAGAGAGATGCCACTCAGTGGGATATAGAGCTTCTCTGAAAGTCCTATGAGCTACATATGGAACATAACACCCTACCTTAGCAACACCTGCAAGTTTCCTTTTTGACACCACTGCAACAGCAGCCTATTTGTAATGCACTGTCTCTAATTTTCACTCCTTCAGACCACTTGTTCCTGCTTCAAGCAAAATTTCAACAGCATGGCAACAAGAAAAAATTCTCAACTAACCTTTTTTTTTTAAAGAGCCTTGGGTAGTGGGAAAAGGCTTATTCTCGCCAAACTGTTAATGAAGAGTAAGGTTTAAGGGACTGCTTTCAGCCAGTCTGATTGCTAATTAATTCCAAGTCTACAGAAAGCTATTTGGAAACATTAGGCAGAGCAACTAATGAAAATTTAGATCAAGTGAGACCAGGTCTAAGGAAACACAGCCTAAAAAAAAAAGTCTCAAGGCTCAAATCAGTTGAATTCAACTCTCCTATCTATCACTGCTTTCTGGTGTGGCTGTGA
This sequence comes from Microhierax caerulescens, assembly GCA_035590215.1. Classification (NCBI taxonomy): domain Eukaryota; kingdom Metazoa; phylum Chordata; class Aves; order Falconiformes; family Falconidae; genus Microhierax; species Microhierax caerulescens. The sequence continues at coordinate 88,877,857 of JAVJGJ010000059.1, forward strand.
TTAACTCATCTGGCTCACATGTGCCTCAGTCCCAGGCAAGGAAAAGTATTTTTCTCTTTCTAATGACTGCTGGAAAGGATTAAAGACTATGTAGTCAAATACTACAGTTGACAAGGGTTTGCATAAAAATCTAAGAAGTGACCTTACCTTTTCCTCTGTGACGTTTCCAGAGGTAGTGTTTCTGAGCAGCATCTTATATTCTGTTGCATACTGCAGGTAAGAAAAAAAAAACCAAACAATAAACAAACCCTCAATGTTTGCTGATCAGATCATCAATATGACTGCACCATCTAGCATTTCACAAGGAGGAGATTACTGGTAGGAAGACCTATTCTGGGGGCCAACTAGCCTGTCCTGTGCAAGAAAAGGGAGTGACAGCATATGCAGCCCCTTCCCCCATGTGGCAATGGAAAACTGCTGTGTCCCCCTGAGTTCCCAGGTTTGGGAAGCAGCCAAGGCATTCCCCTTTCCTGCACCCTGCTGTTCCTCACACACCATGCTGTCACACTGGCTCCTGCAGAAGGCAAGTGGCACTGTTAGAAATGGTGAGGCAGGCATTTAAATTGTCAGTAAAATATCGAAAATCTAGGGCAACAGTTTACTTTGATAAATGAGCTAGGCACCTTGCAAAAGTAGGGCACCTCTTTGGGCTTGTTTTCTTTAGGTATAAAATAGGGGAAAGAAAAACTTATGTACTTGCCAATTACCTGTGACAACAGCAGCACAGAGGAAAGGATGACTTCTTTATCTCATCCTTGAACACACAGAACCCTGACAACCTGAGGTATCACAGAATACCTTTTTCTTAATGGTATTTTTGTACTGCTCTTATTTTTATTTATGGTACATCGACTTGTACTGCATCATATATACATGTTTCACCTTGGTTTTGATACAAAAGCAAACCCACAGAATAGCACCAAGGCAAAAACTATTATTCTGCTCCTGTATCATAAAGGATTACTTTAGCCCCACAGCAATATCCTCAACAGCGTTTATCCCAGCATCTAAAATTAGCAATAAGAACTAAATCAAAATCTTCTTGGTGCCCCACAGCTCCTGTCCATCAGTTTAAGCCACACTACATTCTGGTGCCAGTTATCATCCCACCACACTCAGTCCTCTGTTGGAAGAGAAGCCAAGCAGAGCACCTAATTCAGCGAGGGATACCATGGAAGATAACGAAAGCATCAGGTAATGCTTACACACATGGGAGCCTAAAAATCTTTAGCCTTGTCTGTTCTAAGCCCAGCTCCAAATCATGTACCCAAAGGTTTCCCAGCCAGCTCCAACAATGTGACAAGCAGCCTGGCACAAAGCAGAGCTGCCACTGCTGTCCAACACGGCACCCAAAGTGTCAAAGTTCAAGGAACATTTTTGGTGGAGGCACAAAATATAGGCTACAACTATGCTTTTGTTTGAAGAGTATTTTTCAAAATCAAACCATTTGCCATGGAAGTTGTATGTCTGATTACACCAGAGTGCTTTTAAAACTCCTACTTACTGTAAATAAATTAACTTCTGGTATTTTCTACATCATCTTTCTAGTCCTTTTCTCAAAAAAAGAAAGCAGTCGCTTGGTGCGCTGTCAACTCATGTCCAAAGTGCACACATATCTTACCGTTTGGAAAGCTGCAGCAACAAGATTTGAAGGAAACAGGTTTCTGTAAAATACAAAGAAGAAAATGAAGTATTTCTTGTAGGTCTTCCAAAATAAACGCACCAAGGTATTTTACTCTCAGAAACAGAATTCCATTTGCAAAGGCAAGCACATTGGCATTAGTGAGGTACACACTACAGAAGACACTCTGGCAGCACGGAGCAGATGTCTTGCTATACCTCCAGAGGCGTGAATGCCACCTTCTCTGGCTCACATAAAAAGGTCCCTGCTTGTCTGCCACACCAAACCAGTTGGGTAGGGACAGCAACACCAGAGACAACCAGACATGATGCTAGTTACACACACCCATCAGGCAGTGGCTACAGAAATTGGCTTAGCCACAGCAGCTGCAGCAACAGCTTATGGTCTCCAGGGTCAGGCAGATTTTTAACGTTACTCATGTGATTACACTTTGCTGCTGCATCAAGGTGAGGGACAATCCAATCAGCAAAATCCACTTAAGAGAATGGTTTAACCCTTCAACACAACAAGGGCAGCTCCGTGAACACCGAGGTAAAGCAGAACAATGTCACGGGCCAGAGTTGTCTGCAAGGGCTTAGGTGCTTAAACAGCACAGACGAAAGTGGGGGCAGCTCATAGGGAAAGTGGCACCATCTGAATTCGGCGATGCCTTCATACAGAAATACAAATCGAGCATCGGCTTTGTACAGAGAGGGTAGCGTGCCCAGCGATGTACGCTTCTACTGCACATCCAGTGTATATGTGCATCTACGAAGCAACACGGACAGGAAAAAACATTAACTGGCCCACGGGAGGAAGAAGCTGCTCCTCGTTGCATTTTATAGTTGATTAATGCTGCACTTCCTTTCTCTCTTACAGCGGGCAAAGAGCATGTGTCCCCCTAGCCAAATGGCAGGGGTTTTGCTGTGTCAGAAAGCAAAACAGGAATAATTCCTGACCTCTGGGGCCACGGCAGGAGCCTAGCAGACAACAGCACGAAGGTCAGGGGTATGAACTAAAAATACCACCAGGCAATGCATCCAGGAGGCACGAGAACTCTTACGGGAAGGAAACCGAAGACCTTACCCAGCCAGTTAACTGTGGAAAAAGCACTTAGTAGCTGCTCTCATCCTTTGCTCCTCGCACTGCTCCGAGGGGGCTGCAGCTACCTCCAGGCTGTGCCCTGCTAACCTCCCCACAGCTTTTGCCAGTTATACCAGCAAACATGACTGTTTTTTTCCATTGCATAGCTCCGCTACTCTGCCACGCAGTGAGGGCTCTCCCACAGCCTTGACAGCAACGTAAAGTACACGGACCTTCGTCAAGCAAGCGGCTGCTGTGAACTACTTCAGCCTCTCTGATGCAAGTGTACCAGGAGGCAGCTGCAAATGCCAAATTGCTCTAAGAATAATTTGACTTCTGGAAGCTATGGTCCACTGACCACAAAAGAAACAGCTACTTTTTCTCCTTAAAATTTGTCAATACAGCTGTCTGCCTGAATGTAGGAGGGCAGGCTCTAACTCTGCAAAGATGCTTAAGAATTGGTCAAATAAGATCAATGGAACAGCAAACATGAATCAATTCTCGCACAGCTGGAACACTGGTGGATAAAAGCCTCACGTAAAGTAAAAGCTAACTTGCTTTTATCAGGAGTAAAACATCACGCATACAAATGGGCCAGCTCAGTGCACAGCTTTAACAAAAAAAAAAACAACAAAACATGCTGTTGAGAAAATAAGGATATTTCTTTTCAGCTTTTCATAGCAGGACAATTACATTTATTTAAAAAATAATTGTCTGGATTTTGAAGAAGCAGAAAGATGAAAAAAGACTGAAAACCAACCAGAAACCGAGTCACTTTTTTTTGGTTATAATCAGCTTTTCCATCCTGACAAAACAAAGCCAAAGGAAGTAATTCTAAAGCCTAAACATTATGGTTCTCCAATGTTTAAATGTGGCCAAGAAACCAAACCCTCCATAATTTACACAGTATGTCAGGCATGGGCCTCAGTAATTAAACACTAACTTAACTCAAAGCATATACTTAAAGCACATACTTGAGTGACCCCAGCAGCCCCGCTACAGCAAGGCAAGGGGTATGTTCTTGCTTCAAGTGTGAACAGCACTAAAGCTATTCAAATACAAACATATAGCAGACACTCTTCTTTCTCCCTGGAGCACCAGTCGCAGGACTTGCAAAGGACAGGGAAGAGCATTTTTGACAATCCACCAAGTAAAAAAATTTGAATCTTAATCCAGCAGCTTAGAAGGAGCTGTGCGATTTGTTCAGTCCAACTCCTACGTATACCTGGCTGCAAAGTCCCAGCAACATGTAAAATGATGTTTTGTTCCTCTTTGTTTCAAATCCTGAAGTTTAAGAACAAAACATGTTGGGTCATAAAAAGCAATCAACAAATAAATGGCTTCTCTTAAAGGCATGAGTTCTGCACATACTACACTCATTGCTCACCTAAGATCAGTCAGTGTGTGAATTAAATTAAACTTCAATTATGGGCGGGCCAGACCGCAGGTTTTTACCTTAAGATGGATTTGTGCAAGAACACCACAGCAGCAACTAAAAAACCAGAACTGGTCAGGATGCTGCATGCTCCAGGGAGAGCCAAAAGCTGGCTGGTGATGTGCCTGGGCTCATCCTGTGCTCGTGCCTGCAGGCTCTGCTCACCGTGCGCGGCGAGGCAAAGTTCACCCACCACAGAAACCCAGATCCAGCTCTGTCCCTGGAGCTGGTATTCACCCTGTCCCCAAGTCCAAGCAGAGGAGTCGCACGGGGAAGTGCAAACATCCCTCCTGTCCGAGTGAACCGGCAAACAGGAAAGCTGATGAGCTGGGTAATTGGGCATGCAAATTAAACATGGGTGTCTGCCAGCTGGTTTTTCCGTACAGACCAAATGTTGAGAAGGTTTTTTTTTGCTTTAAAAGCTTGTACCAGATGTGAATGTGGAATTTAAGGAAATCAACGTGGTTGTATCACTAGATTGCGGACTGTTGCTGCTGTTTCTAGGGGCCCCGTCCCTGCTGCTGCCATGCCCTGCGCCGCTGCCATGCCCCGCGCTCCTGATTGCCTGTGGCACTCAAGTGTTGCAGAAAAACAGCAGCTGTAAGGAGAGCACCTCTCCAGGGCTTCCTGCGGGCCCGGAGAGCTGCAATTAGCGATTGCGGTGCTGGCAGGAGGTGGAGGGTTGGAGGTGAGCCTGCCCTGACCTGTGGGGCTGGGGGCTTGCTCGGGGGTGGCTCTTGGTGTGGGCCACGGGGCTGTGTGACCCCATCAGGGAGGAGGTGGGAGCATCCTGGGGTTCTCAGGCTGAGGACTGAGGGTTCTGGGCTTGTGTTTTTGGAGGAGGGGGGCATTAGGAAGGAGAGCTTTCCTGGTGTCGTCCCCCCCCCACGGGGTGTTGCTGCTTCTTGGTGCTGAGCAGGACAAGCGCCAGCACCCTGTGGCTGCATGAGTGGCGATGGGGAGATAAGGAGGGGGTGGCTGCCCACCTCGGGGGGGATCTCCTGTGGTGTTGGGGCTGCCCGGCACGGGGGCAGCTCTGCCCCTTGCCCTGACAGGCGCTGCCTCTCTTCTGCTGCCAGACGGAGATCGCGAAGCGGCTCAACGTGATCTGTGCCCAGCTCATCCCGTTCCTGTCTCAGGAGGTGGGTGAGACCCTCGGGCCCCGGCCGGGCATGCAGAGCTCCTTGGGGGCTCAGGGACCCTGCGCTTTGGGCTGGGTGGGGGGCTGGCTTTGCCCCAGCCCCTGAAGAAGTGAGTCTACAGTGGGGGCATCGCCCGGTGCTGACACCTCTCCTCTCCCTGCAGCACCAGCAGCAGGTGGTCCAGGCCGTGGAGCGTGCGAAGCAGGTGACTATGACCGACCTGAACGCGGCGATCGGGGTACGTCAACCCTCTGCCTGCCCCCTCCCACCACCCCCGGCCGGGGGTGCTGGGCTCACGCAGGCGATGGTGCCTCCTGTGCTCCCACTGTCCCCGGAGCTGGAGACCTATCCTGCCCTGAGCACACGGGGGGGTCGGCTGCAGCCCCCAGCCCCTAGTGCCTTCTTCTGCCCATGGCTGAGTCGGGGGAGGAGGGGGGCAAGCCGCACTGGTTTTGGGGGCCACCAGCAGCACTTGCAGGGGAGGAGATGCTGCTGG
>JAVJGJ010000059.1:88902715-88915477 GCA_035590215.1 Microhierax caerulescens
TCTTCATTTGCCTTTGGATTTGGAGCCCTTGGGTCATATTTTTGAGCTTTGCCCCCCTAAACCACGGTATTTATTCTTCCCTTTGGTTAGGGAACACAGAGCATCTTCCTTGTCTGCTCACTCACACATATTCATGAGACTTTTCAGAACCTGAAGTCTCTGAGCACGTTAACTCTCTGTCCACCTTCATTGCATTTGGCTAATGGGTTCAAATTATGAGGGAATCAACTGGTAGATATATACTTACCCATGGACAGCACCATTAAATACGCCTTTCTGTCCATAGAAAACGGGCCAGGAGTAGAGGTGTAAAAGGTTACTGCCACTTTTTTAAAGGATAAAACTAAATCTTCTCAGAGCAGAGGAGATGAAAGACATGGAAACAACGTGTTGGAAAAACAGGCCAGGGGCTGGACCAGGAGTCTCTCTGGAAAGAAGAAAGCACATTCAATAACCAAGCTCAGCTGAAGCAAAACCATAGAAAGCAAACGGCTTGCGCTAGGAATTCGGGGAAAGAGCCAATACTGGGGAAGGGGGAGAAAAGAGCACAGAGAATGTTTCGTTCAAGTGAAAACAGGGCAGTACATCTGAGGAACATAACAGGGAGGTGCATGTTACAGCAGGCTGGGATAAAAAGAACCAAAAAAGAAAGAGAGGCAAAGGCAGCTTTAGAGGTAATGACAGGGAAATCAGATTTTCAGGCAGAGCTCAGACATGTCAGCTAAGTGGAGCCTTGTGAGTGCCGCATGATGCTTAATCCGAAAGGCATCCCAAATTCCACTAACAATATCCACTTGAAACCAGCAGATGCACTGTCTCACCTACACCCTTGGGGCTCAGAAAAATACCAGGGTTTGGAGGTTTGCCCTTCGCTCCATCCATCCCGAATCCTGACTTACCGGTGCAGGGGCCACAGCTGCTAACGAGGCAGGAAAGGAGACGTCCCCTGGGCCCAGCTGGCAAAGGGGCCGGGGGGCTGCCTGCAAAAGCCTCGTGGCGTTTGCACCCCAGGAGATGCGTGGCTGAGATGGGGTTGCAGGCCACCTTGATCTCCCTGGCTTCCCTTCCCAAAATGATGTGGCTGGGTTCTTATCAACTCTCCTCCAGGGGACCATGCACACTGCCGGGAAGACACCTCCAGTACTGCAGTGGCTGGGTGGTACTCGGTCCCTTAGTGAGCTGGTGCTGAGCAGGAAGAAAGGGGAGCAGCCAGGGAACCCCAGGACCTGCACAAGGATGAATTACCACCATGAGTCCCCGTGGCTGGAGACTGGCAGCCCCTTGCTCCCAGCTGGAAACAGCCAGAGAAAGCGTTCAGGGCAAATTGCGAGATCCAGCCCGAGTTGCAAAGACAGAGCTGGTGGGATCAGGAGGTCAGTACAGCGGGGTCTTGCGAAGAAGGAAATTCCTCCGAGGTAAAACACCGCTGCCTCCTGCTCAATCCAAAGTGCAGCACGAGCGGCGGGGCACGGCCATGTCCCACCTCAGCAGCACGCTCGCCCGCCTGGTTATTCAGTTCATTCCCAGTGGGGCACGATGGGGCAGAAGTTGGCCCTTTGCCTCTCAGTGTCCACACAATCTGAGGGCTCGCAAGCAGTGAACCATAAAAAATGAAGAGTTGACAATTAAATGCTCAAAATCTGCTAGGACTTTGTCCGGAGTGGGCTAAGCAAACAAGTACAGATGGAGTGACCTATGATCTGCACAGTACTGCTTCATTTAATTGTATTAATTTATGATCCAGGCTTCTTGCTTAATTATTCCAATTAAGAATGAAAAGCGAATGCATAGAAGTAAGCCTCGACTTGTTCAGCTGGCTGATAACCTCCACCACTGAGCTGGGAGAGCTGTATGATTTGGTGCCTGAAGGTTTTACGTGCCTGTTCATATGGTGCAGAAAATGGTGAAAAACTGGCAAACAAAGGGAGTGATGCTCAGCAGCCCTCAGCCCCAGAGCCTCTCAGCGAAGACCAAGGCAGGCATCGTATGATGGTCTTGGAAGGACTATTCTGAGGTGCTGCTGTGTACAACATCGCATTTGTCCGGAGACCTGGAGCAATGTTCCCACTTCATCCCCAAATGATTCCCCCAGGAACACAAGGAGATCAGCAGGGCTTAGCATCACTCACGGGGGAGCATCACCAACCAGCTCCAGCAGGTTCTGGACGCATTTTTCTTCATGGCACATTGACCACTGTTGATCCTGCTCATGTGGAACAAGGCGACACCATTTCTCATGTGCCTCCAGGCGACTAAAGAGGACTGCTGGAAAGATGGCAAAAAATCTTCCCTGGGTCAGCATTTTCAGACAAAAAACTGTTTCCAAGGAATCAGTTCTGATGATAGGGCAGGGCTGTTTTTTTTCCACTTTGAAACCAATCTTTTTCTAGCTTCACAGGGTTGTTCCCTCCGTACTGTCAAATAGGAAAAGTAATTAAAAAAAAAATCAGATGTAAATGCCTCTGTTTTCTTTTATTCCTCCCCTCTTTTTCTTTTTGCTGCTTTTAATTTTTGGAATTATTGGATAATTGCATTGGCTGATCGCATTTAAACAGTTTTAGCAAGATTGGGTAATTACATTCAGAGCAGTCGGGCTGAAAATGCACAGAATCTGGTGGAAGGGTTTCACAAGAGGCTGAGCCAGATGAACAAGAAGGGATGTGTGAGCTCGTGTGAGGGCACATGCACGTACTTAGGGTACACAGGTCCGGCCCTGAAACAGGGAAATATTTCATTCAGGACCCCGAGCCCTTCCCCAGGACGTGGGGCTCTATGGAAAGCAATTCCTACTGGCAGTGGGGGAATGTCTAAATGTATGCCTAGATTTTCATTAATGCCAGATAAAGCAATTCCAAGAGTGAAGAACCCACAAATATCTTAGGAGCTTCTCTAGTCATTGTATCAGAAGCCTCACTGGCAAATACAGCTTTTATTTCTAAATTCAGTTGGTGAAATTCAGGTTTCTAATAATTAACCGCTGCAATCAGGTGTGTACCTGGACTCTCAGCGTTCTTGCAGCCAGCAGGAACACAGCAATTCCCCTTTAGCCTTGGGCATATTCAGAAATAATTTACTGGGAGCTTATCGCCCACCACGTGCGAAGAAGGTGTCCAGCATGAAGGGGACATGGGACAGTTTTACCCAACTGCTTGTGGCTGGCTCCTTCCTTAGTCCTCCCTGCAGCTGGTTACCGTACACAGTTTCTTCCACCAGATCTCAGGCACACGGGAATGCTGGTGGGAAATGTTACGGGTTTTGGTGAGGGCTTCCTGGTCCCCAGCCACATGGAGAGCCATGATGGAGCCCCGTGCCCATCACACGGTCACTGCTTGTGAGGTCCCCACGGCACACAGGCAGGAGGGGTCATTTCACCTTCCTAAGATTGTGTTTTGTTCCTGGTGAGGGAATGAAATCCCCTCATTTTCTGCTCCCAGGGAAGAGTTAACTGAGGAGCAGGCAGGAATTGCATGTCCAAAGCCCACTCGCCACATCTCTGATTTAGCTAAAGCAATTTGCAGAGCCTGGGATGAAACCTGCACCACTCTGCCTATTTACACATCTTTCCTCTATCTGCCCCTCTCATCTGAAAGCAAGACACAAGTCTGTGAGTCACAAGCAGCCTCATTTGAGAGAAGCCAAAGCCACTTCTGAGAGTCTCCAGCTGATGGGCCAGGCTCTGGTCCTGCTGGAGAAAACCTCCCGGCAGTCCCACCAAGGCATCCAACTGAGATAAAACATGGCAAAACACGTCTTGTTAAATGACCTTGGCAGAAATAATTTCATAAAAGTGCATCCTGTTGATGGTAAGTCCTTCAGGCCAGGGCTGTGAATCCTCCACATTAACCGTAATGTCGACACTCAGCATGAGGATGAGGGATGGAGAACGGAGCTCGGTGGACAGGTCTGAGCCAAGGGCTTCAGCCTTGGGGCTTTTTGAGCGCTGCAGCCTGCGTGGGCACTGGATGGGGACAAGCCTGGGCAAAGCTTGACATCTCCCAGCTGCGTAGGCAGAATTTAATTTTGCCACACAAAGGATGAGGAGCGGGGCATGCGCTGTATGGGCAGGGGTAAAGGGGGACAGCCCTCGGGCAATGAACTTCTGCTCCCTTTGAAGGAAGAAAGCTGGGGGACTGGTGGGGCTGGTCTTAGGAGAAACTGGCCCCCCAGGCTCTGGCGTAGGTGGCAGGACCATGGTTGCCTTGCCTGCTTTTCCATAAAACCTCACAGATTTCACTGCAAGGGCACAGTTTGGCTTTTCCAGCAGCATATACAGGAGCCACACCACACTGACAGCACAGTGACAGACGTTGTCACTTGGTGCTCCCCTGCTATTGAGCACCGTCCACCCGAGCAGAGCAGATGCTGTGAAGTAGAGGGTGAAGATCTGGCCCATGGCATCCCTGAGCGCCAAGGCCCCTGCAACAGAGCAGGGAGCCTGACGTTGTGCCAAGGTTTTTGCTGGTCCGGGTACGGAGGTGCACAGCGGCAGCATGCCTCGGGGAAACTGGTGTTTTCTTACACCCTGACATCTCCCCTGGGACGAAAGCCCCTTGTTTTCCCATCTGGTCTCAGTAAGATGAAGCTTGCTGGAGCTACGCTAAAACATATGGCATCATCGTCAGCAAAGAGGCTGAGCCAGCCCCTTGCTAGCGCGGACTAATGTAAATCCACTGTTCCCCAAAGCCAGGCTGATGTACAGACACCAGAGAAGCTGAAGTGCTGGCATAAAGTCCAGGGAGCCATTTGCGTTAAAATAAAGCAGGGTATGAGTGTGACACAGCCACAAAAGGAGACACACACTGTCAGCACAAGGTGGTTGGGGCTGGTCATGGACCTCTGTTGTAGGAGCCATCATCCCTTGAGGTGGACATAGTGGTACCGGGAGATACTGGTCACCTGCCCCAGCCTGCAAAAGTGCTTTGCGGAATGTGCTTTGGAATTGTCAGAGGTCGCCTCTGGAAGAGGAAAAAGCAGTACTTCCCCAAGGAAGGTCATGTCCTTTGCTAGTATAGCTCTTCTGGGGTCTGCAATCAATGTCCACCATGGTGCAAGAACCCTGTGCATGCTTGTCCAGCCTCTCACTGCACTCCAGGGGGATTTGAGGTCCATCACTGTTCTCCCTGCATGGGAGGACTGGTTTTCTGAGTGCCCTGAAAGTCTCTTTTTCTCTGGTCTGGGCATTTAAAAGAAGCATGGTTATTCTCCCCAAAACTTCCTCCAAACATCTAAGAGAATGAAGGATTAGCTCCTGCACAGCTCGAAGGTAAATTATAGCTTTCTGAGGTCCTGGGGATGCTTTTTTCGTGGAGGCAAGCTCCGTCCCACGTCACCACCATAAGCAGGGTCACCCCCGAGCCCTCCCAGTTGCCGGCACAGACCCCATCATGTGACATCGAGCATTTCCAGTTTGCAGGCTTGCTTTGTTTGTATTTTATTTCCCAGTTATGATTTATATCCTTGCTGATGGATGTGTCCACACAGTCAGCATGCCAGGCTGGGCACAGCCTGTCCTCTAAACTGAGCCTGGGGTGCTGTGGGCACAACCAGCCGCTCCCAGGCTCTCACAGCGTTTTTGGCTCTGAAGATGTTTGTGTTCCAGTTTCCTCACTTGGGTCTTCATCCACCTCAGGGAAATTGAATTGGCCATGATGTGACAGGGAGGGGAGGACCCTCGGATAAAATACCCTGCGGGGAGATGATGTACTGTTGTTTTACAAACCTTCCATCACCCTGACTTCAGCAGGGTACCGCATTACGTGGGCTACTTGAGCGTACTGCGAGCAGAATGGTTTGCTCCCAGCATCCTGTTTAGGGGTTGTTTTCATTTAGGGTGAAAGCAGGGCTTGTACGAATGTGGATGTACCCCTGTCCTATTTGAAGGGCCAAACAGAAGGCACAGTTCCCCTACTGACCTCTTTAATCACTGCTGCTCTGCTCCATGGACCATGCTCCACTTGAAAGCTGGTCCCGTTCCTCTGCTTAGAGCCGGAGCAGCTGTCCATTGCATAGATCCCAGCACCAGCGTGAGACCCCACGGCAAACCCTGAGCCCCTACCCCAACCCCCTCGCCAGTGCACAGAGAGGGGGCAGGAGACACTGACACCTCCTGGTATAACACATCGCTTGGAAATGATTCACCAGCCGCCACCTGGGAAATTCTGATTTAGGATATACCCAGCACAACATGCTGGATTCCGCTCTGGTGCATGGGCCACCCTGAAACCACGTCTTCCTTTGAGGTGCCAGGAGATGCTGCATTGCTATAACTAATGCACAGTTGTTTTCTTGCTATTTTTAGCATCCCACTATTTCCCTGCCAAAGGCACAGCTTAAGTAAAAAATAGCCATTCAGCTTTTAAATACAGTTTGCCATACAGCTCAGCGTTTGCTAATATCACAGAAACATTATTAATGTCTTTGAGAACCCTTTTTATGCAGGCTCAAGCGCTCTGTGCTCCTGTCCAGCCCAGCAAACATTTCTGTGTCCTTTCCCCCAGCGATGAACCTGAATGTACCATCGCTCGTGGGCTCATGGGCCGCACCGTCTCGCTGTCATTCGCTGGCGGTTAGTCCAACTCGGCAAGTTGTGCAATGGGAGCTAATTAGAGAGACCCCGCTGATGAGAAAGTCCTAGGGCAGATGGAAGCCAGACCCCAGTATCTCCCTTGCATCTCTGATGGAAGAGAAATGCAAAGAAAAATCATCGCAACAAATGCAAATCTAGTTCCACATCCCTTGTTATCACAAGCAAGTCAGAACGCAGAGCCCCAATATTTTAAAGTTATTTGTAGGAGGGAGTGTCACAGACTAACACCATCCTGGAAAAGTGGACCAGCAATTATTCCCTGTGTTTTACAATAAAAGAGGGCAAAAAAGAAGCGATCATACTCGATTTTTCCTAATATATCTAGATTATTCATAAAATAGATAATTTTGTGTCTAAAATAATAGTGTCTAATAAAAATGGGCACTTCTTGCTCCTTAAATAGAATTTTAAAAGTGACGCAGAGCCCAACTCGAAGCAGGCTCAGCGTTCAGAGCCACACTGCCGTTCCTGATTTTCCCAGGGAAGCATCCTCCAGGCAGCCCTCGGCGTCGGGATGCGGTCACCGTGACACCCCCGGCCCTCCCACACCGCCCGGCTCAGACCCCTCCAGGCTGAAAAATGAAGACAGTGGATAAAAGGGATGCAGAACTATTTTGATTGCATAGTGCCACCCACTGTCGGAGAGACAGAGAGCACCGGGGCTGCTGCTCGGGGACATCACCAAGAGATCTAAGATGTATCGTTTTGATATCTAAGACAGCTAGGAGAGCTGTAAGGCAGCACTGTACAGACAGCGGGATATACATCCACCCCCCCACCCCCACCCCCCGCTACAAACTGCGGGGTCAGGCAGATGCCAATATTTATCCGCGTGACCATCCTGAGTCCGGATGGGGCAGAGCAAGCCGGCGTGAAGTGAGAGGTCCTGCAGGGTGAGGGAGATCAGCAGCGAGCAGACCTCGCTGGAAAAACTTTGGGTGGGTCTGGGGGTCACGAGCCCCCAAGAAAACACGTCAGCTGGGCACCAGCCCCTCTTGGTGGCCCGCAGATGTAGAAGGGATGGGGAAGGAGGCCGGAGGGGCTGGAGATACGGAGGTAGGGGGGAACGTGGGGCCACGTGCCACGTTTCTTTGGTGAAGGTGCGTAGTTTGTTGTTTGGATGGGACATGTGCGTTGCTTATCAGCTGCTTAGGTAGGATGGATGGAATTGTGTGACGAATTTCCTCTGTCCAGACATCAGGTGGGAAAAAATCCACCCGAAGCATCATGCCGCTCTCTGGGTTATGCCGATGTACGCCTACAGAAGGGAAGGTATTTCCACCAGTCTTATGAGGAGCTCAGAGCAGAGCATCCCAGCATAAGCCCAAACCCTCGAAACGATGTATCCTGGGCACACACCAAGCTGTGTTTCTCTGTACATCCACCACCCGTGGCCAGCTGGCGTGCGGGGTGTGCTCCGAGAGCTCGAGCAGGACGGTGTGCTCTTCTGCAGAATGCCCTTGGAGAAGAGATCTTTCATGCAGATTGTCATTTGCTGCCATTTCCCTCCCCGCAGAGGCTGCCTCCTCCGCGGCAGACACTGTCCCCAGGGAGGGAGCGCTTGTGAAATATTCATGTATCAGAAGAAATTACATTTGTAAGCGTGGACTGCGGAGCGACAACTGGCTGGAGGGTTGAGCAGGGAAAAACAATAGGAGAGAGGGAGAGAGGGAAAAAAGGCAGCACACGGGAAATGAAAGGTGAGCTGTGAGTTCTCCCCACCGAGATGCACAGCGAGTCTCCTGGTGGCAAGGAGCCTCCCTGGCTCTGGTGGCCACAGGGATGCTCCAGCACCCATTAGGATCAGGAGTGTGGCTGGCTCTGACCACGGGAAGCGAATTGATTTTCTCCGTGCTCAGTCATGGCTAAACAGCGTTTGCATTCACGCTTCCATGAGGCTGGAGGGTAACATCACCCGAGCACACATAAGAGGCAAAACTGTCCCCTAACCACCGGCAGGTCTGTGTCACTGGCTGGAGTTGTCTGGGCATCTCTGCAGAGGCTATCCTGGCTTTAAAGAACTTTAAAGCCCCCCAAAATCCACATTTTGGGATCTTTGGTCAAATTAGATTGAGCAGCAGGGGAAAATGCAAACCCAAGCCCGTTTAGTCCTGCATGACAGGAGGCTTCAGATGCACAGTCGGCAGGACACAGCTTGGGGCAGCCCTCGGGTATCTCCAGCACAGATCTGAAAATATTTTACATCGTGATGGACCCCTAACACCCCCGGAGCTCAGTGCAGGACCTCCCTGAGAAATGCGTATTCCCCCTTAAACCGCCCTCCCGCTTTCTCTTCCTCTGCTCTCCATGTCTCAAACTGACGACCGGATTCCTGACCAAGGTCCGGAGGCAAAGACCTCTAGCAGTGACAATAATAGTGAACCCAGGAATAATCAGGTTTTTTAATGCTGTGATCATTAGGATCCCCTCCAAGCTGCTGCTGTCTGTTGCCCGCTGCTGCTTACTTTACTCAAATACCTATAGGGAAGGGGTCTGAAAGCATCCTATAGATGTGTTCTCGAGGGGGTTGTTTCCCCCCTGCATAGGCTGGGTCCTTACAGCCCCCCTGCACCCTCCTCGCTCGGTCCTTGCCTCCCTCGCAGCAAGCATATGCACGTTCGCATGATGCAGAAACAAGTTTTGACTATTTTAGGGCCTGAAATTTCCCTGTCGGCATGGCAACTTTCAACTCCTCACCTCTGACGGAAGCTGCTTAAAATAGAAAATCTAGAAAGCGGGCATCAGGCTCCAGGCTCAGCAAGCCCCGCTCCAGCACCGCAGGCAGGGCAGGATCTGGCCTCTCTGGGCTGGAGGAACGCCGGGGCTGTGGGTGACCCATCACCGCACACACGCTACGACTGCCGGTTTTAAAACACCACCCGAAGCTTCATGATCGGTGCAGTCTAAAGCGTCCTCTCCCTGCCAGCCCTACTCTGCTCAGCAAAGCTTCGTCTCTCTGCTCTCGCTCCACCTGCAGCCACCGCACCTCCACCTCCCCATGGATGCCGGCTCCGTGTACTTTCCCGCAGACCTCCAGGGCTGCTCAGTGCCGCGGGATTGCCGTTTTGAGAAAGCCTCAACCCTCTGAGGTTCCTTTTTATTATTACTTTTTATCAGAAAGCCCATTCATTTTTACAAGTATTTTTTTCCCAGACCATTTTTTTCCCCGCTCACACATAAACAATCGGGATTGCACGGGGCCATGAGGGCGTGTGGTGTGTCTCTAATCCCCGCTTAACCTAATTCATTTTCTGTCTAAGAACAAAACTCTGCGAGATTCATTCAAGGAGCCCGGATTATGTCTCTCTCAGCCTACAATGCTCACATAGGATTAGGGAATAAAAAACCCTAGAAGTCATCAGCGAGCCGCTAAAACTGCAACAACCCAAACATGTAGAAAATCCCTTTCCGCACCCAGACTTCAGCGAGGAGCCAGGATGCGCTGAAATGGCATCGCCAACGCAGAACCCTGTCCCCAGAGATATTTTTAGGGTCTTTCGGGATCTGGACCTCGTTGGTGTATTTTGTTTCAGAGTTTTTTTTCTTCTTTTCTCCTCTCTGTTACCCAAAGTCTTCTGGAAAGTCCAACAGGGTCGAGCTGGGGTGTCTGGGGTTTCTGTTTGGCTTTCTGGTGGGAAAGGGAGGTGATCTGAAACCGGAAAAATAACCCCAATCTTCCGCGTAGGGAAGAAGGGCTTGTTTTGTACAAACATAATCACTGCTGCTTGTTGTTGCTTCTAGGAGAGCTTGTTGACGTTTTTCAATCAAAATACTTTCCCCTCTTCCTCCAACTGATGTCTTCTTTTTTTTTCTCCCCCTTCAGTTTTGGCAGGTAAATACTATTTAACACATGTTCGTTTTTTAAACAATTTAGGTGCTTTCAATTCTCCATGGTTTTGGAAGTGCAACAAACGCCTAAGCATTTCCACCCCCCCTTTCTGCAACTGGGCAGGAGTATTAATATAACGAGGGTGTCTCTCCCTTGGCTTTATTTTATTCTTTCCCACCCTTTCCCACTGCTTCCCTCCCTCCCAAACTTGCCAAAGCTGCTCCAGCTGCAGGGCAATCCCCAGTTCTCCTCCGGAGAGACTGAAGCACCCCACTGAGCCAGGCTGAGCCAGTAACCTTTGCTTCCCAGGATAAAAATGGATTCACTTCTTATAGTGTTCCACTTTCCCCTTCTTCCTGGTAATTTTGGACACACGGATGCTCGGCTGAGCCCCCTTTAACAAGGCATCTTTCAGAGGAGCCTGCTGAAGGCTCCTGGCTCCAGGGGGGAGCAGGAGAACAGCTGGAGGGGACACCAGCTCCAAGCACAGGGCTGTGGCCAGGAGCAAGCTGGGGACCCTGCTCCCTGCAGCTGCTTCCAGCCTCTTTAGGGTATACAGGCTCCCTTAAAAGCTGCCAGGGGAAATGGGGATCCCTGTGTTCTACCTGATTTGTGTTTCCCAGTCACTGTTCACAGATCCCCTTAGAGGAAAATCAGGGATGCCCATTCCCCAGACAGAAAACCAGGAGCCTGCATCTCTTCCGCATGACGCCAGCGAGGGTTTATTGCTCCACTGCCACGAGTGTGTGCTCTTGTTCGGCCTAAGAGGCAGCAAATCCCCATTTCCCAGGCAAGGCTCCTCCTGAGCTCGTCTAAGGACAAGGGAGCTGCCACAGCCTCCAAGGAACACCGGGAAGAGGCTGGGATATCAAGAAAAAGCAGCCAAGCTGGGCAAGCAGGTACCAGACGCTCACCTGAAGGACTTGTGGATAAGAGAAAAACAGCAAAAGAAACTCCAGAAGAGGAATAAGGGAGGAAAAGAAAGCACTTACGGTCTCATTTCCAGGCTGTCGTGGTGTGAGCCCTGCCGGGCCAACAGATTTGGGGTTTGGAGGGATCTACCAAGGTGCGCTCACTCCAAACACAAGCTTTCCTTGAGCTACTGAACAGCAAAGCGAAGTTAATATATTCATGTAGTTGCATTTATATATGGATCTGTAGTATCGTTATTAACACAGTCAACCCCAGGAGCTCTATTGCTTGATTCCCCTGGGAGGGACACGAGCCCCAAGGTGCCCTGGGCACGAAGCCCATTAGCCTGGAGCTGCGGGTGGGTTCCCGCAGGGCTGGGAGGGCTACAAAGGGTGTCTGTGCTGGGGCTGACGGAGCAGACAGAGTAATCGCCCTCGTCCCGGCTAGGATAGGAAAGGGTGAGCCCACCAGTCCTGGCTCAGTCCCCAAGAGACACCCAGCAGAGGAGCTCGTGGTCACCCGCATGCCTCCTGCCCCACCGCTCGCCTTTGCTGTGGCTGCAGCTGGCCCCCTCCCAACGGCTGAGCCTCTCCAACCTCTGCTCCCAAGGAGTGTACCCCTCCTTTCCCAAATTCACCCCACTTGCCTCCTGCTCCTCCTCCCGGGCAGCCCCATTTCTCCTTGGGGTGCTCCCTTGTCAGTGGTGGGGACTGGAGGTGATGGAGCTCCCTCCGGGCCAGCCCCAGGTTAAGATTAGCCCATTGCTCCCTACTTGTAGTGTTTATCTTGCTGTGTGAGAGCTGAGGTGGAAAGAACCCATCGGAAACAAATCCAAGTTAACTCTCTAAGCCCCCTCCCCGGTTGAAGCTTCTCCATCAGCCCCACAGCCTTGCCAGCTTATCGAGCAACAGCCACACCGTGGCGTGGGGATGGTCAGGAGGAGGAGGAAGGAGCAGGGAGCAGTGCAACAGAATTGTCCCAACAAAACAAGATTTTCCTCTGAGCCACCTTTGCTCCTGCTCCCCTCCTCCCAGCCCCCCAAACCAGCCCCGAGGCTCTGCCCAAGGGAGCAGCAACCCGCTGCGAGAAGCACAAGTGTTGGGGGAAAGGCTCTCCTGGTTTCAGCTGGGATAGAGCTAATTTTCTTCTTGTAGCTGGTGCAGCCCTGTGCTTTGGGTTTAGTGTGCAAATAACGAATAACAAATAACGTTGGTGGCACAGGGAAGGTTCAGCTGTCGCGGAGCAGCGCGTACTCTGAACCCAGGATCTTCCAGGCTCGGCCAGCGAGCAGGTGCACCAGGAGCCGGGGGGGAGCAGGGCCAGGAGAGCTGGCCCCTACCAGCCAAAGGGATATTCCATACCACGGAGCATCATGCTCAGTGTATAAACTGGGGGGAGCTGGTTGGGGGCTACCGATTGCTGCTGGGGGACCGGC
>JAVJGJ010000059.1:88915825-88929658 GCA_035590215.1 Microhierax caerulescens
GACTACTACAAAGTCCCTTCCATACCGCACAGCCTGACTAATTAAAATCCCCGCTCTCCCCTCCTCAAATACTGCCCCCCCCCCCCCAGCCCCGACTGCCGCTGCTTGCAGGACATCTGCCAGGGAAGGATGATAAGACAAAGAAGCAAACATAAATCACAGCCGCTAATTGCAAAGCCATATGTATCTGTCCTTGCCCTTTTGTGCCTTCACCTTCAATCTGCAGCTTGCCCATCCGATCCATCTCCCTGTCATTACTGCTCTTTCGCATCTCTCTGTGCTGCTCCCCTTTCTGTTTTGAAGCACAGCCTCTTCTTCTCCATAATCAGCTGGACTTCGTGCGCCTCCGTCCTTGAGCACCTCTGGCCTTCCCTTTGCCAGCTCGTTCACTCCTTTTACATTTCTCTCTTCTTCCTCCAGCGTCACCCCCTTCCTTGCCCCCCTGCTTGTCTCACTGAGCAGACAAAGTGAAACATTTCGCTGTTGCTGTGTTTCTTCATACATAAACTAATTATGGTCTACAAGCTAGCAGGTCAGCAGTATGATCCTTATTTTTGCAGCCCTTGATCCCACTATGGCAATGCACACACGTGCATGGAGGAAGGATGAAGATCTTTCGGGGAGACGGTCAAAGCTGGCCACCAAAAAACCAGTAAAAAGGCTGCTTCACACCTTAGAAGCACTCCCTTGTCAGCACAGGCTGCTCTTGGTGCTCAGGAGGAAAGCCACGTCAGCTGCAATTTAACGTCTGGAAATATTCTGGAGGCAAAGCTGCCAACCTTGGGGTCACCTCCTCATCCTTAAAACATGAGCCGGCTCCCAGATTTTGAGATACAGCGTTTTAACTGGCCAGAAGAGTGTTGGGAGACTATAAGAGGCCACAGTTTTACTTTCAAGTGATTAAAAAAAAAAAAATTAAAAAAAAAAAAAAAATATATATATATCAGGGATAGATCGCAGGGAAATAAGGAAACCCCTTAGGGGTGGATGACTAGGGGTTAGTTCAGTGCATCCCTGGGGATGCACTAAATGCACCGGAAATAAATCGCTGGGCAAAGCAAGTCCTGACCGTCTCCGTGGTGGTGTGTGACTACCCGCAGCAAACTGAGCAAAGTTGCTCTGCAGGTTTCAAACACTGAAAAATCAGAGGGAAAACAGGGTTAAAATACTTAGGGGAACAAAGCAAAGCAGGGAAGTCCTTCCCTAAGCCAAATACCACCCTGTTTTGCAGCATTGGTGGGAAACTTCTGGACTGTGGGACCTCAGCATTAGCAAATCTTGTTAACAAGCTGCTCAAGTGTTCATGTGAGGCACCAGAAGAATGGGTTACATGTCTTATTGATTTAATGACAACTATCGCTGCTAGGAATTGATGCTTTCATTAGAAAAAGCAGATTAGCAAAAGGCTTGTGGATGTTTGGCCAGCTCAGGAGATGGCAGGGTACGAATGGTTTCCCCTGTCGAAATATAACTTACAGCAAGATGTAACGGAGGAAGGATGTAACCTGCTAATACCGCGGTGCTGAGGCACAGCCCTGGTTTAGTGGATTAAAAAATCCCATAGCTGCTGATACCCACTGAAGATTAGGATCCCTTCCCTCCGGAGAAGAGCGGCAAAATCCCTGATGGAAGGTAGCGCTTGTTGCTAAATATCTGTCTTTGAAGCCCCGGGAATAGGATTCGGTTTCCCCATACTGGAAATCTTGGCTGATGATGCCTAGAAAAATATAGGCAATGTGAGGCAGAGGCAGCTTCCTCAGTCGGAAAAAAAAAAAATCAGAAAGGGAATCAGAGAGTGACAGAGGGGTTGAAGTGGGACGGGACCTCTGGGGGTCATCTGATCCAGCCCCCCTGCTCAAGCAGGGCCACCTAGAGCCAGTTGCCCAGGACCGTGCCCGGACAGCTTTTAAGCATGCCCAAGGATGGAGACTTCACAACCGCCTTTGGCAACCTGTGCCGGTGCCTGGTCACCCTCGCAGTGAAAAAGCAGTTCCTGATGCTCAGGAGGAACCTCCTGCATTTCAGTTTGGGCTCGTTGCCTCTGGTCCTGTCCCAGGGCACCACTGAGAAGAGCCTGGCTCTGTCCTCTGTCCTCCTCCCTTCAGGAATTCATACACACCGATGAGACCCCCCCCTGAGCCTTCCCTTCTCCAGGGTGCACAGTCCCAGTTCTCTCAGCCCTTCCTCGTGTGAAAGATGCTCCAGACCCTCCCATCATCGGATTGGCCCCTTGCTGGACTCCCTCCAGTATGTCCACGACTCTCGTGTAGCGACAAGCCCTGAACTGGACCCAGCACTCACCAGTGCCGAGCAGAAGGGAAGGATCACCTCCCTCCACCTGCTGGAGGTGGATCATCTCTTCCAGCCCAACCTGTTGGCTCACTTTGGCACAAGGACACGTTGCTGGCTCATGTGCCATTTGGTGTCCACCAGGACCCCCAGGTTCTTCTCTGCAGAGGTGCTTTCCAGCCAGTCAACCCCCAGTATGTACTGGTGCCTGGGGTTATTCCTCCCTGGAGGCAGCACTTTGCGTTTCCCCTTGTTGAACTTCATGACAGCTCAGTTCTCCAGCCTGTTGAGGTCCCTCTGGATGGCAGCACAGCCACCTGGGGTATCAGCCGCACCTCCTAGTTTTGTGTTGCCTGCAAATTCACTGCAGATGCACCCTGTTCCATTCCTGAGGTCATTAACGAAGGTATGGAACAGCGCTGGCCCCAGTGCCAACCCCCCAGCCATTCAGCTGGTTTCCACCCCACCCCACCAACCACTCATCTAACCTGTCTACGAGGATGTCACGGGGTGTCAAAAGCCTTACCAGGGGCAAACGACATCCACTGCTCCCCCCGGCATCCACCCAGCCACCTCACTGCAGAGGGCAACCAGGCTGGTTAAGCACCATCTCCCCTTCCCATTCCCCTTTTCCTGCTGAAATAATAGCAGAGCCCAAGGAGTATTTTAAGAAAACAATGAGATTAAAAGACTGACGCTAAGTGTTCACAGCACTTCTGACAGAGATAAACTGCGGTATCGGTTTCTATCAGATTGAGAGCACGTGGCCGCACTTCAGGGGAGAGGCTTAATGATTTAATAGGGCTTTCCCAACCCTCGCTACGAGCTTCAGCAGCACACACGGGTACGGGAGCATCAAGCAGCGACAATCGCAGGTGTAAATAAATAATTAGAAGCGCTCATTTGGAGACCAAGTGTTGAAGGTGTTGCTTGGGCGTATTTCACGCAAGAAGCAAAGCAGGTTTCCCTGTGCCAGGTTATGTCCCACGTCTCCTGGAGGGGGGATAACAGTTGGCTCTCTTCATCCGTCTACCGGCCCTGCGGCTACAGCCTGTGTTTCGTTTGGTGTTTTGGGCTTTCACTGGCACTTAGCGTTCATGTGAGTGCGCAGTGATCACACACGTGGTGGGAAAAGGGTCAAAGACGAGTTTTCCAGCTCCTGCTTCCTCTCTTCTTTTTCTTGTCTACCTCTCTTCCCACTGTGGCCCCGGTTCCTGTTTGCTACGTAGAGCTACTCTATGTTACCCCGCCGAACAAGGACACCCAGGGTTCAGCTCTGAGTCGCCATCCATCTGTGGCCTCCACTCTAACATTCAATTAGGTGGAAACCTTCGGAAAAGGAAGAAAGAAAACTCCGTGTGGTTGCTTGTGGCGCTGCCTGTAGCATGTTTGCTGGGGGACAGGGATGTAAATCTCTGGGATCCTCACTGACCCCATTGCTGAGGCGGGATGTCCTCTGCAAGCTTCATTTCGCTGTATGATACTGAGGTTTTGGCCACCAAAGGCCAATGTTTAATCATTTACACACGACAACACATGTGGACCCAACAAGACCTACCAAGTTTTATCTGCAAGGAGAAGGGAAGCTCGCAACGGTACCAACTCAGCATCACTGACAGGTATTTACTACAGCAGCTAAAAATCACAGTTTGGATTGATAAAATTAAAGAAGAGAAATGGAGAAGGACACAACTGAAGATCAAGATCAAGTATATAGATTGCCAGAGAAGAAAAGTCCTGAAAATGCCATAAAACTATCAGACTTCCTTATTGCTGCCACTGGGGAAGGTTTTTTTTATGTGCAATAGCAGCAAATAGACCAAAGAAGGAAAAGGAAAGATATGCCTTCAATGACCCCCCAAAGAAATCATCCTCCTTGCAGGAGTCTATGTGAAGCTTCACCTTTCTGATTATTTTTTAACACCCTGCTTAGACCACCATACTGACTATGAACTTGATTAAGTTGCCCCCCCCCAACTTAAAACCAGGAGGTCTATGTTAATTAACACCCCAAAAATGTCTAGTTCCAAATCCCACATAAGAGGCTCCAGCACCCACAAGTTTCACAGGATTTTTGGGTGCTCCCCACCTCCCAGGCAGGGTGCGTCCTCAAATGACAGAACTGAGAAGGAAAAAAAAAAAAAAAGACGAAAGAAAAAACCTACTCTCAAAATACAAGTAAAACATGCTTCTGATGCAAAATTAGCATTTGGCAGAGAAGTGACTCACAGTGACTGAGGGCTTCATGCACCCCTCCTCTGAAGCAGCCAGGATCTTTTTCTGGCTTGTGAATCACCAGAAAATGGTAGATGAGCACGTCTTGACCTAAGCAAAAACGGAGGGTGTTAAAGAAGATGAACGGCTCTGCTCTGCTCTCTGAAACAGCGCTGCTGGCAACTTTGCGGTGCCAGGAAGAGGGCGAACAGCATTTCCAGGAGTCAGTTAAAAGGCAGAAAGCCTCTTTTACAGTGAATTCTCGGGCTTTGGAAAGCCTGACTGTGAACTGAAGGTGGATTCAGCTCTACGTGGAGCAGGCTCCTGCAATGTAGGGGATTTGGTTTTTTGCAGGACCCCATCCTTTAGAGGGTTTGAGGTGTTTTCCAGATGCTTTTGTGACCCATAACCCCCTCTCACAGTTTAAAAATCCCATCTTCAGGCTCTTCACAAAACCCCTTCAGACTCCTTGGAGAAGAAGCGGTGGGAGTGGGGACCGGGGGAGCAGCCGAGCATCACCTGGAAGCCCACCTATGCGCTCCCCCTTCCCTGCACAAGCAGCACTGGGGCAGCAGAGCCAGATACTCAAGGACAGGCCACACGAGTTGCAGTTTTACCAGCTGAACTGCTACAGGACAGAAGGAAGGAGACACCTATATGTTTATTAAGTGGAGCACATATATAATTAATTCGGCTTAGAGTCTGGCTGCATGAAACCAGGCAAGCACAACACCTCCAGCTCCACAACATTTTGGCAAACCCTTTCTGACCAAGGCAGGGCACAGCGTGAAGCCGACAGACACATCTGGCTGTGCAAACACTACCCTGACACCCCAGATGTGCTGCTCTCTTGCTTTTTGCCCCCATGGGTGTGCTCTGTGGGGCAGCGGGGCAGTGACTGCCAGCTCTCCAGGCAAGGAGAGGTATAGAAATACCTTTTGTTTGTGAATAGCTGTCCTGACTGGGTTTTCTGATTGCTAAGGTGAAAACTTCAGCCCTTGTTCTGCTCCTTGTTTCATAATTATCCTTCCTGTCATACGTCGTTCCTACATCTCCTTTAATTATTTTTTTAATCCAATTGACTCCTCACAGCAATGTGAGGAGTCTCTCATTCTGCAGTACAGAAAAATGTTGATGATCTTTTTTGTTTCTCATCATGTAGAATTAAGTGCCAGCTTTTGTCATGGCTACAAAACAGTCTCTTCTCTCAGCAGAGGATTCCCTTCGGATAATTCTCATCACAGTATAGTACCTTCCCAAGCATCCCTCATTAGTTATCCCCCCGGTCAAGATTTCCAGGACCTACAAAAACATCATGACACCAATGTCATGGGTTAAGCTGAGCTCACCTTAAACAATCTAGCTCAGGTTTTGTGGGAAGCATAGACACAACTACAGAGAAATACCGAGGGTAAATACTCCAGGTGGTGGTAGGGAAACTCTTAGCTGAGCGCTGTGCTATGGCAGCCACTATGGTGTCGGTGCTGCCAGAGGCACCTGAAGGATGCCCGGGCGAGCGGCTGGGTGCATCGTTCCTTGTGACTCCAGACATCCAGGTGCAAACCCCATTTTTGCCACTTGTGTCACGAACACAGGCAAGTGACTTCAGGCTTTTGGGCTTCCCTTCTTCAGGCTCTAAAGGAGGATGAAAATCGCTTCCCGCAGCGCAGAGAGCCGTACAACGCTGCTGCTGAAGGGGGCCCAAGGAGGAGCCCACAGAGGCTTTCCACAAGGACGCTGCCTGGTAGGATTGTCCACTGCCCTCAGGTACCTGCTGAAGCTTTTTGTTGAGCAGCAAAGGAGCGATGCACAAGCGATGTCAGGGCAGCTGTGCAGATCTGAGTACAAAAAGCTGCCTTAGCAAGGCTGCCACGCTGAGCTCTTCAGCTAAGCACGGCAACAAAGACAGGCAAAGAAAAAAAAAAAAAAAGGAGTAAAATTCAAATACTGCCATGGCTTTCATGGTAATCAGCACAGCATTATGCAGAATGATTTGTAATTTTACACTGACGGCTATTATCTTCTGACAGCCACCATGACTTAAACAAATGTCTGATATTGCAAAGGGCTGAGGGTTTTGTGCCTTTGACAAGAACCTCACCACAATAAGGAGCCCAAAGAGAGGGAAACGCTGTTCTGCAGCCTCTGTTTCTGTCCCGATGTATGAATCGTGGCAGTCCTTCCTTGGCGCTTATTAAGCTTGGTGCTTACGGTAGCGCTTTGATGTCAACCCTGCTTGAAGTGCCTTTTGCATAGCAATAGAAGAAACAAGCCCTGTGGACTCTGCTTGTAACATTCTCCCTTTCTTCAGAGGGAGAAGCGCTCGGAGGGAGAGGGGATGCAAGGACGAACTCCACAGCTTGACCCAACGTGACACATTTTGAATATAAACAAGTAACGTCAAAACAATATCCAGGCTCTTACTTGAGAAAAAACATTTTATTCTGCTTTTTTAAATTATTTTTTTAAGGCCTTCTAGATAGGCAAAGCAGGTAGCAAGTGTCTGGGTGACACGTAATTAAATAACTCTTCAGATGTCTAGGTTCATGGCAAAGCATCTATTCTTCCTTATAACTCATAAAACAAGGGAAGCAAGAAAGCAAGAGGCATGAAAGAATCCAGAGAACGAGAAATACTCTCATTTACCTTGACTTTTATCTTGTCATTTCAACCTAATTTCTTAGGAATCCAAATTGTGAACTGCCCCAGTGACTGGGAGAGCTTCAAACTCACAAGCTGCCTGGCCCTGGACACGCAATAGCATCGCACACCAAATGGGACGGGGCGCCAGAGCTGGCCTGCTCCACTTTTGCTTCATTCATAACATTAATATTTCTCCTGCCATCGGGTCTTGTTCATTCAAGATGCCTGGGTTGCTCAGGCTCTCCCAGCAACCACAAGAATACCCTGCCAATCCACAGGGATTTCCTATAGCACTGGTTTTACAAAAAAATTAGAATTTTTAATCACAGAAAAACTGCTTAGGCCAGCGTTCCATCCGTGTCAAGCCTGGCTGGTTTTCAATCAATCTTTTGATTAAATTTTCAAGTTTTGATAAAAAAGAAAGAAGGATTGAGTACACTCTCTAGGAAAATTTCATAGGGAAAAATTTTGCCTTTCAAGCTAACCAGCTGTAATTTGCCCAAAGCTGATACACACTCACAGAACTTCTTTGGTTTCTGGGGATATTTCTAGTTTTTGTCTGGCCACTTTTCATGGTTTATTTAAGGTGTTGTTGGCGTGAGTGAAGTATTTCTGGGCACTTTTTTTAAAGCTTTTAAGTTTGGGGTTTTTTGCTTTTATTCTGGAAGTGTTCACATGCCCAACAGCTGACAAGCTGTTTCCAGCGCTAGTGGCTTGTCCAATAAAATATATTAACATTCCCTACGGTCGTGATACATTTCTGGGATGCTCAGAAAAATAGAAGAGCTGGCATTCCCACCTCAAAGTCTCTTACCAAATACTCTGTTTGACTCGTAAAACCCCCGCTGTCCTTAGGCATCTGTAATTTAAAATTGAGGGGATATAACGTACTATCCCATCCAGTTCCCATTGGGCCAGATTCAAGTTCATCTCCCCAGTAGCTTCAGGAGTCCTTTGGTGCAAAGTCCATGGCTTCTTGTTTTATAATTATAAGCCACTTTTGAAAATCTTGCCTGATACCACACAAAGGTCCTTTAGCCCAAAGGAAGGTGTTTTCCAAAGTTGTTTTTTTCCTTGCAGTGCTTTTTTTTTTTTTTTTTTCCAGGTGGTTCTTTTTTAGGGCAGGGAAACTTTAGCATCTTTTTGAGGTGTTGCATGCTAGCAAACACATGAAAGCCAAAGTGAGGTGGTCCAGTGGTCCCCCATGGCAGAGGGACAGCCCTCCCAGGTGGCCACAGCACATCTGTCAGGGATTTTGTGCTTGGTGGCCCCTTGGGTCTGCAGGCATGCAAGCCCAGCCAGCTGGTTGATCAACATCAAACTAGCCCCATCCAAGTAAAGTCATTTTTATTTATTTTAAAGACTGACCACTCTCCTCCACTGTCGGTAGTGGGCACAGCTCCGTATCCTCTCCATCCCCCTCCTCCTCAAGCCTTGGCTGGGCCCTGGGGTCCTCTGATGTTTGAGATCTTCCTTTTGATCTCGGATTTAGCCTTGAGAAGAGTAAACTCTCTGCAGTCTGGCTGGAGCCGGCCAGGAGCTACTCCCCAATAAACATCTCCTTTGTTTTGCCCAGGAATGTTATCTGGGTCATTGTTTCACCTTTCCTGCTCGGTCCTGCTCAAGGTAACCCGAAAACACATATAAACCATAACACTGGGAGCTCCTAGTTTGCAGGGTCTGTCTTCACCCACCGTTTGGATGCCTGCCTTGCCTTCATCATCCTATTTCCCACCACGTTGAGAACTCATGAGATTACTCACTCTCGGTGGCAAAGTCTCACCAATCCCCTCATGTGTAGGATTTGCTGGGATAATTCTGCACAGAGGATGTGGCCAGATCCTCATCCCTCTATGGCATTTGGTGGGGAGTAGGATGTCCCTCATCCACCCGAAAAGAGTCTCTGTAAAAAAAAAAAAACAACAAACCCTAAGGCTCAGCTCCATAACAGTGAGCAGGTCTGTAAAGAAAAAATAAAAATACAAATTCAGAGAGAGTTGACTTTTATTTCTCCACTCAGCTTCATGTTTACCTCTAACATCAGCACTCACGGCAGGGCTCTTTCTATATAACACACACACACACACCCACACACCCTGCCGTAGATAATTACACTCAATTGCTAGTGTCGGTGGTGCAGATGTCTGCCAGGCTCCACCATGATTATGGCACTCAGCAGGTGAGCAGGTCCACCACACATGGTCCAAGCTGCATCCCGAGGATGCTCTGCTCCACTGGCAGCTCTAGGAAAATCAAAAACACCAATGATCTGTTCCAGTGGGATGCAGAAGTCTGCCCCAGCATGCAGGCAACTGGGGCCAGTAGTTATCTAGGAGGTGGGAATAGTCCCTTTCATCTCATCAAATTAACTCCAAAGGATAAGATGGTGACTGAGCCGAGAGCAGCTGAGTTTATCACAGCTTTTAATTTAGAACAAACAACCCTCTAATGTGCGCTCTGAGAAGATGGATATGACATGACCCAGGGTTTTAGAAAGCATTCCCGATTTTTCCAGACTTCCCAAGACCTTCCCATTATCTTTTTTTAGCCTCATGGAGATCGGCAAGGGCCAAAGTAGGATGGTGGTGGAGTGGCAGCCAGGGAAATGTAGGAGGGACTGGCTGCAGGTCTTCTGACCAGGACAGGGAGCACGGAGGCTGGTGTAACTCCTGCCCTGCGGGGATCTCCAATAGACAACCCTCTCCCATGGGCAGGGGATTTGCTGCTGGAGCAGTTGTTCCTGTGCTCACACTGCTTTTCTCCCCCAGAAAATGACCTATTTGAGGAAGGGACCTCACTGAGCTTTCTGAAGGCAATAGCCTGGCCCCAGCAGATAATGGAGAAGCCAGGTTTGCAAAAGCCTCTAAAGCATTTTTTTCCTTCCTTGAACGGAGTATGAAGAGAATTCCTATTTTTCTGCCTTATTTTTCAAGCCCTTTGCTTGCTCTTAGATTAGTTTTCCAAATGGCCAGCGCCACAGGAGTTTAGCAAGGGCTCGGTGTTTGCCCCTTGGAGCACAAGCTGGGGCAGGTGGGCACACGATAACTCACTGCTTCCCTGCCTGGCTGCTCACTGAAGGACCTGCTCATCGATGCACACAGCACCAGGAATTAGGGCTTTATTGCCAAATTATCCTTCATTCTTGAAATCCTCTACCCCAGCACCCTGAAATATCAAAAGATAAACGCTAATTTTGGCGATTCCCCGAGATGGGTCCACAGAACTTGTTCACGGTGTTTATCTGTATCACTTTGGCCAAAAATTGTCATAATACTTCTTGGTAATTATTTGGAAAAGCCGTTGCGACGTGCCACCTGCCTCTCCGCACAATGTGCCTGTCCTGTACTTTCACTGGCAGCTATAGGAACCAGACACCAAGGTGCAGAAGATAATTTCCCCATGGCAAGGAACACTTGGCTCTTCAGCAAACTCAAAAGACCATCATGCTGACCAACCTCTCTGGTCTTGCTTTTGGTTGTACATAAGTTGGCAGTAAAACCTTGCCCTTCCAGGCACCTTCTGTCTTCAGGTGACTTTTGAATGTAGAGGATTTGTTGCCTTCCCCAAAGGACCTGGTGTCTTGAGAGCTTCTCAGCTTATCTGTGCCATCCTTGATTCTCAGGTGAACTTTTTTGCTAGCCTCTGACCTAACCACCCTTCTGCTGTTTACAGTGGCCTGTTCTTTCTTTGTAAAAAGTTTGTGAAGTACTACACCAAGATTTTCTGACCTTTCCCCCCCACACCTCACTTTTGCCTTGTTAGTCTCACCCACCTTCAAGCAGTTCTCTGAAAAGCCTAAATAAAGAGTTTTGTCCTCCTGGGTGACCCTTGTAGTCAATGGCCCAGAAGACGCAAGAGACGTTTCTCCTAGCAGGAGTTACAGCTATGCGGGATTGTCTTCTATAGGGTTTCTCTTTTTGACTGAGGCTTCCTAGATGCCAAGATGGTCACCACAGTCCCACCTTGGACAGCTTAGCAATATGCCATTAGCTAACTTGTAATCCACTTATGCTCTGATGATACCAGAGATGCTTTGTCCAGACCTCAGCCAGGCATCACACAGGTATCTGGGCTGAGATCTGGGCTATGGACAAGGTGGGGCTCTCCAGGTCTCAAACGAGAAAGATTCTGTGGATATCTGCTTTGGGGATGCACGAGGAGTTTAAAAGAGCCAACAGCCACATGAGGTGCAATGCAGTGAAGAAAATCGCCTTATACTAACGTTATTTTTTGGCTGATGAAAAATATGCCTTCTGTATTCTATCAAACACACTGAAACATAGAGGCATTAAATTAAATAATTTTCTCCTCTTTTTTTTTTTTTTCTTTTAATACCCAGCAGGTTTTTTCATATATTAACATTTGTTATAGTGGAGTGGTGAATTACTGTGGTAGAGCTGAACTGCTGTGGCTTGAAGAGTTTTGCAAAAATAGGTTTTTTATATTAGACAAACATGGAGTTTTGCTTAGTCTGAAGTCTTAGCAGTGAACGAGGCAGAAATAAAAAACTTGGAAAGTTAAGAGACTGTGTGCTCTGTTCATTTTGCTACTTGTAGGAGGCATTCTTGATTTTATAAGAAACCTTCTTTGTGCCCCTCCTTAATCTGATGTTGTTCTTTGCCAGGACCTGGAACTTAAAAATGAAAAATAATGGACTGTCCTGCATCAAGTATGAGACATTTACACTTTGAACGCAGCCTGTTGCTATTATTAATCTGTTATTAATCATCCTTTTCCCAGTACGGATCAGGAAAACCAGGCTGCTTTGAAAACAAGCTTCCCCTGCGTGTTGATGGAGGAAGGACACTGGACGTGGCTTGGGATCCGCATCTTGTTGCTCCTGGGGCACCTCCTGCCTGTTCCTCCCACCCGCAGGGGAGAAGAGGAGCCCAGGAGCACAACTTCCAGGCCAGAAGTCACAGTCTTCATTAGGTTCCTCCCCAAATCCACCAAGATGCTCGTGCAGGAGGGTTTGTCTCGTGCGGCTGTCCGTCCGGCAGCTCTAGCTGAGCAAATGGAGAGGGACCTGGCGGTCCCTACCACAGCTGTGGGCAACAGCCCTGGAAGAGCAGGTCAGCGCAAAGCTAGGTGTGGGATAGCTGCTCTCGTGAAATGGCCGCGGGTTAAGCGTCTGAATGGAAAAACTTTACTAAGAGGTGCATTGTGCTGCCTAAAAATAACTACCACTTCTTTATCCAAACCACATCCCTCCGGAGAGCTCCAGTATTTAAGCACATTTGGATGCTAAGAGGAATCCTAATCAGTGAGACATTTCTCTTTGGCCACAGACCTCTCTGAAGTCACCGGGAAGCGTCCGCAGAGGCGATGGGAGAACTTGGCCAGCACCCATGCCTATGCACTGCAGCAGCCAGTTTGCTGTTTTAGTGGTTTCCTTTAATTGGGGTGACCGCTCGCATGCAGAGAAGCAAATTAAAATCCCATGAACTCAGCTATATAAGGAAGGTCACGGCTACGTGGACAAGGCTGGACGGACTGACATGAGCAGGAGGCATCACTTGTCACTCCATCCTCTGCCCCATAGGAGAAGATCCCCTCCAGACACCATGTTTCCTTTTCCAAGAATGCTTTACCTGGAGGGAAGAGGCTCCCCAGGATGCGGTGCCTCCCTGTGAGCTGTCCGTGGCATACTGAGGAGACCATGACCCTGTGAGCCTGCGCCTCCCATCTCACTTCTCATCTGCCTCCCGCATCGGCAGGAGTCCCGCATCTTCCCCTCCAGCAGGTGGATGGGATTTTGAATGGGAAGGGTCAAGGTCCAGTTGAATCCAGCAGCTCCCGTTCCTCCACCACCCTCACCCTGCCAGAGCTGCCCTTTGTGGAGCTCAGCTTTGCTTCTCCCACAACAGCAGGCGATTCAAACATTATTTAAAAAACCATAATAAAATTGTCCCACAACACTTCCACTCTCTAAAGCACCTCTTTTTCTTCCTTCCCAGCGACTTTCTTTCTTTAAATTTAAGATGGTGCTGGTCACCTTTGCTCCAAAAATACACAAAGCTGCTGCATAACTATTTTCCAAATAATTAATCTTTCCAGTGGAATAACTTAAAGCCCCACGTTTCCTGTTATGTTATACAGCTGCAATTTGTAACGAGAGATCCTGCGCTGTGCTACGTGGGCAGAGGGCCAAGGACGTGGTGCTTTACCTACACAAGAGCCCTACATAAATAATCCTCAGCCGCAAGTTAAACAGTTAGGTACTGTTCGGTTCAAGAAAAAAGGAGAGGGAAAACAAAAGCCTTTCTTCTGGTTGTCATTTCACCGTTTCGTGTTAAATTTTCAGTGGTATTTTATTTTATTTTGTAAGCTTCAGGGGCTGGGAATGCTCCCTATTCATGTGCCAGGGAAATACATGCTCAATTCCACCACCAAAAAGCAGTTTTATTGATTCATTCATGTTTCAAACAAATATTTTTTCTGCCACAAAGATTATAGCCTCCTATGCTGCTAGGATCTCAGGATATGCCAAGTGTAAGTGTAGCGATCCTTGCTTCTCTGCTCAAAACCAGCCTTGGGATGGAAACCATGGGAGATGGCCAGGAGATAAGGCAAGCGCCTGGTGCCCTGGCTGGGACAGCCCTTGGAGGGCCACCAGAGCCAGGCATAAATCACGGCCTCCCTGAGACAGCAAGAAAGGATGCCAGGAGCTGCGCTGGTCCCCTGCCA